>CM076577.1:1048701549-1049036549 GCA_034641835.2 Pinus albicaulis | reverse complement strand
GAGCACCACGAGCTTAAGCCAACAGCTCGTTGGTGAAGGAAACACGGCGGCGGTGAACGCAGGGCGAGCGCGGGTCGAGCCAGGTTGTTGACGTGCAGGGCGTGCGGAATTCCTCCGCAGGGCATCCGCACCGCAGGACGGGTCGAGTCGGGCACCGCGCGGGTCGAGTCGTGCGACATACGTGCAGGGCGTGCGGAACTTCTCCGCAGGGCGTCCGCACGATCCGAGCTTCAGTTCAGAGGTCGTTCTGAAGGCATCGTGAGTCGGAATTGAGTGTCGAAAGTTGAAGCAGGTGCGTTTTGATGGGACGGAGCTAACCACATAGATGGGGGAGCGGATTGGACAGACGGAGAGCTCGCGGGGAGGTCTGAAACCATTTGCAGTGCCGACCCGAGTGACACGGCAGCACTTGGGCAGTTTTATGCAGGATATTCCCGAGGTGAATTCTAGTGCTGTAAACGATTGTTGTGGGCTAGTTAATGATTGTCAAGCATTGTAAGCTTGGACAAAAAGTGACTTGCCTTGCCAAAGAGCAAAGGGGGTCTTTTGCTGGATTTGAACTTATACTCTATTTCGTATTTATGAAACATATTATCGGGGGCAGACCCATTATTAACTGGGAGTTGCCCCTCCCTTGTATGTATGGGCGTACACTGTGGATGTGATGATGATGTTCATGTTTTCCGCACATTGAAAGAACATTTGATTAACTAATTTAACAAGTGTTGCTAAAGGCGCAGTCTACATACTTGAGTATTACGAAAAAGGAGAAGTACGGTAGTGCCGCACCCCGTCTATAGCACGGTTGAAAGGTCACCGAAGGTCTAGGGGCGTGACAGGTTTCCTCGCCCCGCCGTGACGACAGTCGCCCAACTGTGCGAAATGTAAGGTTTCCATGTCCCCGCTCAATGGACACCGTCCAATTATACGCCCGCCGCGACGGAAACCGCCCCTGTAAGACCCACGAGCCGAGGACGACGACGGAAGGCGTTGGAAGCGTTCGGTGGACATGCGACGAACGACGGAAGGTTAGACGGGCGCGCCGACGGACGAAAACATCGTCCGGCTACTATGCAACGTTATCACGGTGACCGTGCGACGTTTAGGAGCGACGTGCATAAACGCGTCCGAAAATGGCCGTGTGTTGGCTTGGAGGTTTTATAGGCCGGCCGTGGTGGCAAGCCGACGTTAAGGAGGAAATGCCACGTCGTAACCAAGGCTTTATGGGCGTTTACTGGGTCGGCCTCATATGGGTCAAGCCCCACCCATGGAAGCAATGTGTGGGCAAAGGCACATACGAAAGGAGGACGTGCGATGGACGATAAAGGAAAGAAAGAAGGACATCAACATCTTGCTAATTCCACCATTGGAAAGCTAATGCTCAAGCCAGAGCGAAGGTCGAGGGTGGAGGGCGAAGCCGCAGCAGGGAAACGGAGTCTGGGTCGAGTCGGGTAAAAACCCGTTCGGCGTTCACCCGCAGGTCGAGTCGGGTTCCTTCCGCAGGGCGCGTGCGGTGCAGTGTTTAGTGCATGGTCGAGTCGTGTTCCTTCCGCAGGGCGCGTGCGGTGCAGTGTTTAGTGCATGGTCGAGTCGGGTTCCTTCCGCAGGACGCGTGGAGAACAGTGTTCAGGGCGTGCGCGTTCAGGTCGAGTCGGGTTCGTGCAGCGCGCCCGCGTTCCGGACGCGCGGAACAGTGTTTGAAGGCGCGGAGTTCGTTCGGCAGGGTCGGGTCGGGTCGAACGCGTTCAGGAAACGCGTGCAGACCGTGACCCCGGTGACCCGCGTGCGGAAACGCGTTCAGGGTGCCGAGGGCGTCCGTGACCCGAGTGACCCACTCGAACCAGAATTCGTGCAGACTTCAGAAACATGTTCTGAAAGGGAATTTTGGGGTTCCTTTTGATTTTTTGCACTGTTGGGAAGCTGTTAAGGCTAGACCTAGGTACAAGCACATTTGGCAAGAAGCATAAATGGTTTATGGAGGCTTGGTTGTATAGTTATTGCAGATTGTACATATTTATTGAAGCATAATACTGGGCAGACTTATTAATGGGATTTTCCCCTCCCTTGAATGTATGGGCATTCATGTGGTTTGATATTGATGTTTATTGCTGTTTTATTTCCGCACAGGAGCACTTTGGAAGATTAATTAAACAAGTGTTGAGTTAGGCGTAGTCTACTTATCGAGTATTTGAAAAGAGAAAAATAAGGTAGTGCCGCACCCGTCTATAGAGCGGTTGGGAGACTACCACAGGTATAAGGGCGTGACAGTTGGTATCAGAGCTACATTTTTGTGGCTTTATTATTATTATTATTATTATTATTATTATTGAGCAGGGATACCGTTGCAGCGTTGCAGGTGGTATTGAAGCTTGATGGATGAGTTTGTTTCATTGGAAATGAACTTCAAAGAAATTAAAGAGAAGTCGAAGGAAGTGGAAAAGGAGCTTGATGAGGCGAGTCGGACCATTGATACATTGTGCAAGAGGAGGACATCTGGCATGAGAAAAGATGAAATGTTTCGACTTATGAAGAAAGTGAGAATTCTCCGAGCAAAAATGGACAAGGTGGAAGAAGAGCGAAGGAAGTTAATTGATAAGCTTCTCAAGCTTAGAGACCTTGGAAAGATGAAGCATGGTGGCATGAAGCCCACAGTGGCCGAACCAAAGGATGTTGTAGATGTGATTGAAGTCAAGGAAGAAGCTGATGAACAAGTTGGACCAGGACCAAGCACATTACAAGCATTGATGGTGGACGATTCTCACTGTTAGCCATCAGTATTTTTTACATGTTAGTGATGACTATATCTTCAGCTGAGTTTTCTAGAAACTGATTTCCTTATGTCAATATGTCATCCAGAAAACCCTCCCAAAACTTTTTTCGCCTTTCTACCTATGCATTCCACCCCTAGCAAAACCACAACCTCCTTGTCAACAATCCTATCTAACCTCAGTCTTATTAATCTGCCCATCAGCCTTAAAAGGCAAATCCACATATGTTTCAAAGGTCTCCCCTATGTTAGGAAGTGGCGTTTAGGACATTTCACCTTTGAAAATCATCAAAAAGCCAAAAAAGCCCTCATCTGCAGCAGACCTACCATGATTGATCCCTTAATTTGCAAATGAAGTTGACAAACAGCCTTAAGTCACGCCACTCATATTCCCTAAGTCTCAGCACTGCATGAAGCCCATTCCCAAGCTGACTAGTAGGTTTTTCACTGTGTTCTATGGTTCTACAAAGACAGGAAATATATTTTATCTCATGGAGTAAATGTTTGAGTTCACAGTTAGAAGAACAGCTGCTTCTAAATGTATTATGAGCCTGAGATGAAGCTGCAAAACAAAGGTCACTCATCAGGACCTTACAGCTCTTTCCAGCATGAAAATCACAGTAAGAAAGGGTCGCCACTGTCTCAACTAAATGGTAAATTGTCAAGGCCCAGAACCTCTTTCATTTACAAGCAGAGGGTTAGGGCGCCTCCTTCATACATAAGCAGAGGGCGCAGGCCAGAGTTGACTCAGAAGGCTGCAAAAGTCCAGGTTTGCCCTGACTGAAACAATGAAACAATATCTTCAGGTTTCATGAATGTAATTGCTGACCATAACAGGATTATAGTGGAAATATGATAAGCTCAAAGGAAAGGGGAGTTTGGCCTGATAAAAGAGATCATCTGAAACTTTCAAGTCAGGTGGATGGTTGAAACTCTAGAAGGCCCGTCATCAGTGAACTTTCCAAAGCATAAGGACCCTGTCTATCCACAAGATCAAACAGAACAGATGATAAACAATGCCATTACACAGGCAGGAGAAAGTTCTTGGTTTTTCAAGAAAGCAATGACCTTCATAGTCACAAAGAGCTTTGTCACTATAACAGGTCATGAGATGAACAAGCCAAGTGACAAATATCTCAGCAACCTTAGAACAGTGTCACTGTGGCTAGGTTTCCTTCAAAAAACACAGTGATGCTTACAAATAGTGATGCCTAGATTGATGTTGTTCAAATGATTTACTTACCACCACATTCAGAGAAAGGTTGTGTCTGACATAGTAGTAAAAGGGGCCTTCTGATACTTTACCTGATGAAGAGCCTCCTCCATATATGAGCAGATGGCCAAAATCATTGCAGGCTGTTGAAAACTGGTGAGTCCAAAAAGTACAGGGAAAAGACACAAAGAAATTGAATAAAGGAAAGTGTTACTGTCTATGATATAAATGTATTGATCTCCCTCTTCAAAAAAACTATCTGTCAACAGTCCATCCAGTAGAGAGGCAAATATTGAAACATATTGTATACTATTAATGCCAAAGAAGCAGTTGACTTAAAAAGGGGTTAAAGACCTTTCATGATCACCTATACATAAATCAAAGGAAATCCTTCTGAGCAAACAAAGAAGTCTAGGGTGAAAGGATGCAACCTAAAAAGTGTATTTACAGTCCAGAGAAAAACTTGTGAAACACTTAGAAGCAGCAATTTATCACTGGGAAAGTAAAACAGTGACCAAGGTTGAGTCATAAAATGCATGATGACAGGTATGCAATGCTATGAATAGACAAAGAGACAATTTTTGAGCATATGTGTGCCACTGATATCAAAAAAGAAGATTTCCTCCTTGAGGAAATGGTCAAGCAGCAAAACAATATCATATATCAAAATTCCAAAGAGGCGCCTTTCAAGAAGGGGTGTTTACAACTTTTCAAATATTTTTGGTGCATGATGAAATAGCCCTTCCTTGCTAACAATCACCAAGAGGGGAAGCAGTGAACATATTTCAGTTATGAAATTGTTCTATGGGCAAAAAGAGGTAACACAATGATCAGAGCAAAATAATGACTATGTATCAAAAGAATCCTGTTTTCATATTGCCCAAGCTTGTCTTTCTGATGGAGAAGGCGAGTGGTATTTAATCTAATAAACAGGCAAAGGAAGTTGGTTGTGATAAATTATCATTTTTTATATGTTTTATGACAAACCACTTGTTACCATTCCAGAGAGCAGATGTAGCACAGGACTGTGTGGAAAAGGGACCTGCAGACAAGACCTTCTAAAAACTTTGCCACCAAGAAGATTTCCCCTTTAAGGTTATTATTCACTGTGTTCCAAAGGTTTTTTCAGCCGGTGATCATTATTGATATAGTTTAAAAAGAAGAAGCCCACTTTTATTTTGAGGGAAAAAGAGCACTGTATACTACTCCTGCAAACAGAAATTTGAAAATCCACTATAGTCAAAAGATGAAGGAATTGTCAAAGTAAAGTGACAAATCACCTATGGCATTGAAACACCGTAACAGAAGGGTGGTGTTGGTCGACTTAAATCAATCAAAGTTCAGAGCTCGGGGTTAAAGGACGATATATGTATATGCAAATCACAAATCCACTGTTTGAAAAAAACAAACAGAGTTAAAAATTAATGTTAATTCCGAAAGGGTGAGTGACCGTTGGAAAGTTGGGTGATATAGTGGCAAGAGGTAATTGTGATGTAACTTATCATTTTCAAAAATATGAAGAAGAGTCCATCTGCATCCAGCATCAAACAAGCAAGAAAGTTGGGCGAAAATTCAGAAATTGGCATTCAACAGTGGCGCGACGTGCCTGGAACTTGGCGCGACGTGCCTGGGCATCGTTTTACAAAGGCCTTCAACGTCGGCACGACGTGCCTGTAGGCGGGCGCGACGTGCCTGTAGGTGCCCGCCCGACCGCACGACAAGTCCGCCCGACGGATTTTTCTCCTGTGCGACGGGTTTGCTCCAAAGGTTGTCGCGCCATTGTTGGAGCGTTCCGGTGCTTTTCAAGCTCCTTACAAGGGATTCCCTCTCAAGAACTCACAAGGTACTTCATCTCCTAACTGGAAAAACTCAGAAAATCAAGTTTAAAAACCTGTGTGCCTTGGTTTGAAACTGTGCATGGTTAAAGGGGTTTTGACCGTTTTTGAAAAGGAGAAACTGTCCTCATAGTCCCCCACAGCAGCACACTACCTGAGCAGATTGCCTTTTATTCACCATTTTCTCCCACTGTGAATTTATTACCAAAAATTTTTCAAGGATGACAACACATTGAAAAGACACAGTTTGTTGATAAGAAGTTGAAACCTTGGAGGCAGGGGTATAAAGTGTAGTGGTGTATATCTCAAAACTCACAAACAAAAAAATGTGTTGCCTAGACTACTGTGTGCAATGATTTTTCGCCCAAGCTAGGTCTGTTTTCCCTTGCACTGTATTACATATTAAAAGGCAGAGTTATTAGTGTGTAAAGTTAAGATTAAGACAGAGGTACAGGTTGAAGACTGATTGACAGAGAGCTTCCAAAGATGACAGCATAGTAAAGGAGCAGAGATTGTTGATGGCTAGATTTTGACATTAAAGGCAGAAGCACCAAAGTGATGTTGAATTTTTCAAAACTTCACAAGTGAAAATGGCCACTGTCTAAAGGGCAGAATGCTTGGTGTTTGCATTTGATATTAAAACAGAGGTGTAGGTATTATGTTGATCTCTTAAGCTCACAGAGAAGAGAGTTTGTTTCCTAAAACCACTGTTGCACTTATTTTACACCTAAACTAAGCCTGCCTTTTCATTACACTACATTATATCATTCTGAAGATTGTTGGACAGAGTTTTCTAAAGGTGAAACAGGGCTATTTTCTAGAAGGCTGGGTTGTTGATGATTGGGCATTTATTGATGATCAAGTTTACATTGAGGCCAGATGTATAAAGGTGGCGATTGACTTCTCAAAAGTCACAAGTGAAAGGTAAATGACCTAAAAAGCAGGGTTATTATTTTTGAAGTTTGGTGTTGAAGACCCAAATGCAAGTGTAAGCAGGCCTCTAACAAAGTCACAAGAGGGGATTTGTTCAAGACTGTGCACAAAGAATCTACAAAGCAGTTCTTACACATAGTGTCATTGTTAAGAAAGATACATAGTTGAAGTGTATCCAGATTTGAAGAACTATTGTTAATAAGTGTAAAGGGGGTTTATTCAAGGAAGCCTTGTTGCATTCTATTCAAAATCACATGGTCCATAACTATCCAAGCAGTGCAGTGGTCAGTTTTAATCCAGCAGAGCATTTTTCATACATTGAAGGCAGTGTGCCTCTTCCAAAGCCTGTTTCAAGTCAGAATGCCTCCAAAACGAGATCACAAAGGCGGACAACATAAGAGATATGAGCCTATCTCCATAGAAGAAATCAATGCTCATCCCTCAGTACTTTTCAATTTCCATGAGGTAGGCTATCTTGATTTCTGTCAGAGGATAGAAGAAGTCAAGAGTTTCTCGCCACTTACACATTTGTGCGCTTTGAGATTCAAGGACAAACACTTCCAGTTAGCAGGTCTTGACTTCAAAATCTCTCCAAGGTATGTATCCAAAGCTACCAAGATCCCGTATCATGGTGAAAAGTGGTTTAAACAAGCGCATCTTGATTTGAAGGATTATAAACCTTTCATCAAGCCGGAACATAGGGAGACCATCACTGCTATTTTTCCTTTCTCCTATCTTCTTGACAGTTATGCTCCACTGATGAAGGCCATAATGAGATATTTCACTTGTGAAGGGAGGTTTAGCCAAATATTTTCCTATCATATTCGCTTGTTGATGCATTTTACCAGGAGCAGGCAATTAAACCTTCCATACTTTTTGTCCAAGAGCATAGAGAAAATGGCAGCAACTGTCCAAAAGAAAGCTCCACCTCAGAAAATCCCTTCTCTCTTTCACCATTCCTTGATCAAAATCATCTTCTTGCACCAGTTGGAGAAGAAAGGGGTTTCATGGGAGTCATTCATTAGCCATGCCGATTTCGCCACTGTCCCTCCTGCTCATGTGTCTCCTACTCAGCCTGTCCATCGCCCAGTGCCTTTATCTAGTAGGCCTACCCCTAAAAAACTCAAGATGATCACTGGGTAGCCAAGTACACAAGGAGAAGGAGAGGGCAGTGAGCCACAGGGAGAAAAGGAGGATGATGAGCAGCAGCAGCCAATTTTTGAGGGACAGCAGCAGTTAGATATCATTGGACAGCAGCTAGAGGTTGATGAACAGCATCAAATTCAGGAAGAGGGACAGCAGCAGACAGAGGTTGAAGAGCAGCAGGTTGAGCAAGCAATTGAAGCATCTTTTGAGCCACAAGCTGGACAGGATGTTGAGGAAGGACAACAAGCTGAAGCTGCCTCCTTGATGGTGACCAAAACTGTCCCTAAGAAGAGGAAATTGCCCAAAAAGACAACTCCTAGCTTGCCAAGGAGAAAGAGCGCTAGATTGGCCTTCAAAGGCAAAAGTACAATTGGAGAAAGCGCCAAGCATGGAGGTAAATCAGCTGTCATCCCTATCCCAAGCGATGACAGCGACAATGAGGCACGCATCCTTGAAAATCTCCTCATTCACAAAGAAGGGAAAATTGAGGTGTTACAAGAAGATCTCCAAAGGGCAAGGAATTTCAATCATTTCTTGGAGGTTGAGAACAAACAAATGAAATTTCATGCAGCCATTCATGAGGCAAGGGCCATCAAGTACAAAAAGGAGGCAGAAAAGGCGCAAGTAAGAATTGAAGAGCTTATTGGCGAATTTGACGATGAAGAAGAGGAGGACCAGCCTAGGCGAAAGAGGCCTAGAACCATCGGGCTTAGGAGAGCCTTGGAGAAACAGAAGGCTGAAGAACAAGCTCAATTCGAAGCTTTTCCCCTCACTACCCTCTTTGAGCGGGAAATTGAGGAAAACAAGGAAGCTTGGCTTGAGAGGGCTAACCAGCATTTGGAGACCAAGCTTGAGAAGGCAAACAGGGATCTTGAGCTACAGAGAAAGAGAACTCTTCACTTTCAGAAGCTAAACCAATTCGCCAGGCGCAAATTGAAGGTGGCACAAGAAAAATTGAAGAAATTGAAGGAGGGGTGCCTAGCACGGAAAGAGGCAAAAAGCATATCAGCCCTCGATATTTTAGCTTCAGCTTCGGAACATGTCTCTATGGACCCTTGAGGGTCATCCATGCCAATTTTGGGCCTGTTTCGAAAACTTTTTGTTTTTTTGGCATTTTTGGGGTTTTCGCCAAAAACTCATAAATGCGCCATTTCAGTTTGAAGAGTCGTCAAGGGAGGAGGGTGATACCAATGGATTCCATAATTTCATGAGCAGCTCTCCAGCGATTTTCAGGGCATTTGAAGATCATTCGCCCCTCCAAATTGGCGAAAAATAGCCTCATTTTGCACATTCTGCCCGCCCTATCAGCAGCCTGCTATTTTCTGGGTTTTTTCACACAGGTACAGTTTTGAAGGACTTTCAGAGATCAGATTGAGATGATTCCACTTGCATTGGAAAGCAGACACAGAGAGATTTCCAACGAGCCATCATGAGCCTCATTTCGACATCGGGAAGGCTTCCATTTGCATCCAGCAAGTCAGGGGACCTTTTTCAGGCATAAATATGAAGTATTTTTGCAATTTTTGAACTCCAAAAATCTGTTTTTCCCAAATGTGCGTTAGGCTATTTTTATCATGGGAAAATCATGTAAAGTCAATATAATTTCCGTTTTTAGCAGTTTTTTAGATATTTTATGGGATATTTTGTGCCTTGGGCTTTGCAAAGCCTCAAGGACAAGTTTAGATATTTTGACTTGGCCAATGGGATACCTAGTTGCTCCATGAGGTTTTCCTCCTTCTAGCCTATTTATCCCATGGTTCTCATTGTAAATCAGAGGCTGAACTTGAGAGAAGAATTAATGCATTGGTCATATGAGCTTTGAAGAATACACTTGAGTTATGATTTTTGGACTGCCTCTTTGATGCTTTTGAGGAATGTTGAAGGCTTGTTGATGGATTCCTTGACATGGTAGAATGGTATAGTGCTTCTTAATGTGTTTTGTCTTCTAGTTTTCACTCATATTTCATTTTTCTTGCTGCTATAGATCAGTAAAGATTGATTTTGAGACATGCCCATGGAGGCACCTCAAAATCCCCGAATCTTCATAGCTTGATGTTTTCTTCTCCCTTAGTTATGCTAAAGAATTCTTAGCTGCTCTTTAGTAACCTAAGGTGTTGTTGCTAAGTTTTATTCATTAGTTCCATGTATGTTGAGTAGGATGTATGGTTTGCCCTACCTACCTATCAGCTGCCCATAGTTCTGTCCATAAAACTTTCTCTTTGACTGATTTGTTGATCATTTTGTTGAACCAAGGAGGCCTAGTTCCGATCTAGCCCTTTGCCTAAAACTATGAAAACTTATTTGTCCAAGTGCCCAATGACTTAGAGACTATGTTTAGGCGTTCCGGCATAGTTTATGAGTTGTTAGTTTGTTTCATGTGTTTTCCCCAAAGACTGATAGCCTTTTCCCGAAGTTAGAGGGTCTTATACCTCTATGTATGGCTGGAATGTTTGATTTCTATGTATTGATTAGCTTATAGTTATTCATAGCATGATAAATGGCTTGCTATTACATGTTTATGTCTGCTATTAACTAGTTTTCACTTGAAATCCCTTGTCTTTCACCAACTTATTGTTCATTTAATCCATTTTGCCCGGAGATCCCTTCTATTGTGAATCAAATCGGCCCTACAGCAGCTTTACATCATCGCCTCATAAGCTTCCTTGACCTGTTTGACCCCATAGCCCAATTTATCTACATCTTGTTATCCAATTTATGTATTTGATCAGTTTCATCCCTCACAAACTTAAAAAACCAAAAAACCAAAAACATACTTCATAACTAGCCTAATATCAGAACATCGCAAGTAAACACACCGAAATCTTTTACACTTATAGAGAGAGCCCTCTCTGAGTCCAGGAAGGCTAGGTCCTTGGGCTCCAAAGCTTGGTTTGATGTTACATCGTCATTTGGCTAGCCAATCGGCCAAATCACGGGACCCTAACATAATGGCGATCACGGTGGGACCTTGAGTTAGTGACAATCTAAGGACACCTTAGAACTCTATAAGTCCCTTATTTTTAAGAATACTGTTTGATTGACTTATCCCACCACTCCCTAACATAATGGCGATCACGGTGGGACTCTGAGTGATTAAAAGCTTAGTTTCCCTCATCTTTAGAAACCTTTGAGAATACTATCTGATTGACTTATCCCACTGCTCACTAACATAGTGACACTCACAGTAGGACCTTCCGAGTTAGTGACAATCTAAGTACAACTTAGTAACTCCCGAAGTCTCAATCAAGCTTAGTAAACTTAGAGATTGTTTGAAAGGTAGAAAATAGCTCCTTCACCATCTTAGCAAAATGATGAGTCAGTTATAGAAAACCTTTCCAAACCTTATGGGCGCATAAAACTCAAAAAACCCCAAAAACACTCCTTTAGATTGGTTTTTGTCAAATACTGGTGGTGGACCATACAAATATACCTCAAAACAACTAATTTTCCACCTGGCGACTCCACTAACTTCTAGTAAGCCTTACTATTTCACCAAACTCTAGGCTACTATCCGATAGACCTATCCCATCACTCACTAACATAGCGGGAGATGGTAAGACATTGAGTACATAATAGTCCAGCAAACTCTTATACACTCTTTGTTCCTTTAAGTGCCATAAACAAGCAAGCAGTCCATAGATTCATTGTTTAGAGTAAACTCTTTTTGTTCTCATCACCCTAGAAAATTGTTGAAACAAATCTAGGATACTTTAAATAACCATAGGCTGCACATAAAACTCAGAAAATCCAAAAACATTCTCAGATTAGTTACTGGTGGTGGACCATAGCTATCTTCACAAAAACAATCCATTTCCACCTGGCGACTCCACTAATCCATCCCTTCTATTTTTGACCATCCTTCGTCTTAGTATAACTTTAGAAAAATCACTCATCCAAAACATTCACCAATACCATTCTCTCTGAACCCTGGATCTAAAATCTGGCTTCACGAAGAATCAATACCAGAGCCCATCCAGACCCAAATCCCCCTATCATAGTAGATGACCCGGAAAAGATTCTGTGGCAAGCTTCTGAAACTGACCATCTAGCTACTGGTAGATTCATCCGTAGAGCAAGATCTGTACCTAAACATCGCACTATCCTACTAGATTCACCTTTTGAACTAGAGTCATCACAAGCTCTTCCCAGAAGCAAATCATATAGTAAGATTAACTTTGATGATCTTGAACCCCTAAACCCACCACAGAGTCCTATTAGAGAAGCTTCACCCACCACTCCTCCTGATTTCCAGCTTCTCTATCAGTTTGGCTCTTATCACCCCAGATCTGCTCAAAACCAGATCACTAGTCCAAGTTCATCCGCCACACTTGGTCAAACCACCACTGTTCAAACCACTTCATTTCAGCCTACTAGTCCTCATCTTGTGCATCATCCATTACCTCCAATCATGGCGGCCTGGTACGCACCTTTGGTGTTACCACCACCTTTAGCTCCTCTCCCAAACAAATATCAAGACAAAATCCCACACTTTACTGGAGAAGACACCACCACACCTCAACAACATATAAGTAGAATGACTGATGCTTATGAATACCTAGAGGTACAAGACGAGACTGTCAGAATGAGAATATTTGCTCAAAGTCTTGGTGGTGAACCCAAAGCATGGTTCAAAAGCTTAGCTCCAAACAACATCCATGAAATCCCCGAACTACATCAAGTCTTCAGAAATAGGTGGGAAATCCGAAGAAACCCCATTCAAATCCTGTCAGAATATAACAATATAAAACGGGAAAATGGGGAAAGTGTCCAAGCTTACTGTACTAGGTTCAACAGTGTATATAACTCCCTCCCACCTCATTTCAAACCTCCACTTGGTTTAGCTTTGGCAAAATTTCCTGAGGGGTTTGATCCGGACATGACATATCACTTAAGAGATAAGGATCCCCCTACCTTGGAAGAAATGCAACAAATAGCTATAAAAGCAGATGCCAACTTAGCTGAAAAAAGAGCCAGAACTAAATCAGAAAGAAAGGTCACATATAGAGATGAAGTCTCCACTTCGTCACCTTCCCTAGATCCCAGAATAGATGACTTAGTCAAATCCATGGCTAAAATGTGGGAAAAGATCAATGAAAAAGCTCCTGTTAGGGACAACCAGCCAAACCCTCCAATCAGAAACCGAAACCAAAACTTTAGGAGGGAACAGCCCCAAAACAAACCAAGGGACAATGACCAACAGATCAGGCCACCATTCAATGAAAACTATGTGGAAGAAGATGATAGGGACTCAGAACCTCTTGATGAACATCATTTAAACCTCATAGGGTCTGACAATGAAGGTGAGGTGTACCTCACCGAAGAGGAACAAGCTTTCTTTTCGCCTGATCAAGATGAGACCAATTATGAGGATCTTGATGACCCTGCCATAGAGTTTCAAAATGCTATTGAAGAAGCCCACAGGCAATATGACCTTAGAAGCAAAAGAAACCAAGATAATGTCAAGAGAGGTAACTCTGATACTGCTAAAGCTCCAGATACCATCCTCAAAAAAGCACCAAGCAGTGACAAAATCAAGGTTGAAAAGGTTGATCAAAGCCAAGCTAAAGTTACCCAAACTAGTCCTATCACATATACTCCTGATACTTCTACAAAGGTCACCAAAACAACTATGGCAAACAAAATCCCTAAACAAGGCCAACAAGCTCAGAACATAGACAAGGTCTCAGCTGAAAGAGATGAAACAAACATATCTAAACTTCAAGTGCCTTTTAGCTTTGAAGGCGAAATCGCTAAAATCAAAATCACCATGCCTCTCACTGAACTCATTGCCCAAGACTCTTATAAATCCCAAGTACTAAAGGTATTAAATCTAGGAAATGATGCAAACACTGTTAATCTCACTGATGACATTCCTGAAGTATTGTTTGGTCCAAAGGTAGAGGGAAAATTTCAAGAAGGAGCTACTCTTCCATTTTACATTAGCCTAAACATTCACGACCAAATCCTCCACAATGCCATGCTAGACTCCGGCGCATCTCATAATCTTATGTCGAAGGTAGTAATGGAAAGATTAGGCTTGGAAATCACAAGACCATACAAAGACTTGTATTCATTTGATTCAAGCAGAGTCCAATGCCTGGGTTTGATCAAAGACCTTTGCTTTAGTCTTGCCCAAATACCCGCGAAACATCTAATCATGGATATAGTAGTGGCAGACATTCCTCCCAAGTATGGGATGCTTCTATCTAGATCTTGGGGAGCCAAACTCCAAGGGAATATTCAACTGGACATGTCATATGCCACCATTCCTGTGTTTGGTCAGAATAGGATACTCTACCGTGAATCCCACATGAAATACATGATTAGCAGCCAAGATAGTCCAGATAACATTCCAATGTGTTCCTTGCGCTCCGACTTAAACTCTTTCATCATGCATATTGATGTAAACTTGGAGGAAGAATCAGAGGAAGCTGATATAGACTTAGATCCACCACATCAGTTATCCTTGGTGCCTTATGATGAGTTGGACGCTCAAAACTACCATGATCATGAACAACTGTGTCTTGAGGAAAGTAAGTTTCCCCTCTCCAAAGTGGGGTTAGAGCAAGAAGCACAAACTCTCATGTACTATCAAGCAAATTGCTCTAGCTTTAATCAAACACCAGCAGTAACTTGTGGAAATTTCTTCCGGGTAAAAGCTTTAGAAGACCTTCACATCATAAACCTATTTGGCACCCGGGAAAAAGGTAGTTTGATGTTTCTACCATACCTCAAAGATTTACCATCATGTGACCCTCCTACTGCAAATAAAACTTTGACTATAACCTCAGTAGCTCAACATCTTGAGAAAATGCCAAATAAACTTTTTATGAGCAAGGATGACAGTCATAATCCCGGCATACCTGAACTACTAAAATTGGCTCATATTTTGTCTTTTCATGAAGAACTTAGAAAGGCTAAAATCAGGAATCTCATGCAAAATACTAGTTTCTACAGGAAAAACAAGGGAAAACATTGTATCACTACCTTTTCCCCAAAGAACAACTTTAAAAGAAACAAACACAGCAAACTGAAACAAACTGAAATGATCAAGGAGAAAAATAATGGCCATAGAATCTGCTTTGATTTTAGAAATAATATTGCATCTCCATATAACAAAAATCATGTTTGTTATACTCAAGATCGTGATTCACCAATTGAAAATGTTTCTAATGATGTATTCTTGCAAGATCATATTTCAGATCATAATCATCAAATTCATTTACAAAGTAGACAACTTAAAGATTTTTTCCAGTTTGCAGGAGGTAAATCTGATTTCAAGTTCAAAATTGTCAAACCACTCAATATCAGAAGTCTGTTCATGAAAGCCATGTTCCCAGTGTTAAATTTCTGTGTTGTTACATACCTTGATGATGTCACTATCTATTTCAAGAATTATCAAGAGTACATACATTACCTAAAGAAAGCATACAGCAAGGAAAGGAGTGGAAATCAGATATTCAGAGAGGTACAGAGGGAGGATACCGGGCTGTTTAGAGATTCTTGCATGAATCCCTATGTCATGTTAGAGAGAGAAAATTTCCCAAATTTTTCTTTTCAAGAGTTAAGTGGGCCTAGGGTGAGAGGAGATCCTTACGAGGATAAGATGCTGAAATTCCGTCATTTCCAAGATTTTTGAGTTTGAAACACTTTCAGTCATTATACATACCATTGTTTGAAAGGTTGAAAAAATAAAAAAGGGTAAAAAACAGTAAAAGATAGGAAAGTCAAAAACAGTAAAAAGCAGAAAAGAGGGCAAGTGAAGATAGAACAAAAGCCCCATGTTCCAAAAAATAGTCTTTCGGAAAGCGAGCAAGTCTAAATGCCGCTACTAGTACTTCAATGTCTTGTTCAGCTATCTAGCCTAATCATAGCTGAGCATGTTTAAATTTATTTGCCGATAAGTTAGTGAGTGCCAAGATAGTCAACATTGTGTAAGATTGACTTATCACAGAGCTTAGATTAGGGAGAGATTCTGGTTCCACATGCCTAAAACAGAACCAAAGAGAGAAAGCGAGGGATGAAAAACACATTGTACATCTTAGCCCCGCTTGTCTATTTTCCTTTTTTATTGCAGAATAACATTTGTGTGCAGCTTGTATTTTATGCCGCAAATGCATGACAAATCAGACTGCCTAATCCTGATTTGATCATTTTTTCAATTTCATGTTGTAGATTAGAGAATGAAATCCTGTCAAAATGCTTAATCTTGACAGTCGATCTAGTTTTAGGTAGAGAAATGAAGAAGTTCATCAGCTTAATCTGAACTCCCGGCAGATATAAGAGTAGAAGTAGATAGTTTCATTTTGCAAAAAGAAAAATATGCATTGTCAAAAGGCTGCTAGTTCAAATGCGCCAAACATAAGAAAAAATGTTAGGAAAGATAGTGGGGTAGGTAGAAGTATCATTGATGTTAACCATGCTGACACTTTCTAGAAATAACATCAAGGAAGGGTAAATTTTGCGCCAATGGATAAGGCACTGGTCTTCATAAATCCAAAAATCTGAATTCTGGACACCTCCTGACGAGGAGCTGCCCTCCCCAAATGGAGCCACCGTTAGCCATCAGTATTTTTTGCATGTTAGTGATGACTATATCTTCAGCTGAGTTTTCTAGAAACTGATTTCCTTATGTCAATATGTCATCCAGAAAACCCTCCCAAAACTTTTTTTCGCCTTTCTACCTATTCAGTACACCCCTGGCAACATCAAAAAACTCCATATCACAATCCTATCTAACCTCAGCCTTATTAGTCTGCCCATCAGCTTTAAAAGGCAAATCCACATCTGTTTCAAAGGTCTCCCCTATGTTAGGAAGTGGCGTTTAGGAAATTTCACCTTTGGCAATCATCAAAAAGCCAAAAAAGCCCTCATCTGCAGTAGACCTATCATGACTGATCCCTTAATTTGCAAATGAAGTTGACAAACAGCCTTAAGTCGCGCCACTCATATTCCCTAGGTCTCAGCACTGCATGAAGCCTATTCTCAAGCTGACTAGTAGGTTTTTCACTATGTTCTATGGTTCTACAAAGACAGGAAATATATTTCAATCTCATGGAGTAAATGTTTTAGTTTACAGTTAGAGGAACAGCTGCTTCTAAATGTATTGTGAGCCTGAGATGAAGCTACAAAACAAAAGTCACTCATCAGGACCTTACAGCTCTTTCCAGCATGAAAATCACAGTAAGAAAGGGTCGCCACTGTCTCAGCAAAATGGTAAATCATCAAGGCCCAGAACCTCCTTCATTTACAAGCAGAGGGTTAGTGCGCCTCCTTCATACATAAGCAGACGGCGCAGGCCAGTGATTGACTCAGAAGGTTGCAGAAGTCCAGGTTTGCCCTTACTAAAACAATGAAACAATATCTTCAGGTTTCATGAATGTAATTGCTGACCATAACAGGATTATAGTAGAAATATGATAAGCTCAAAGGAAAGGGGAGTTTGGCCTGATAAAAGAGCTCATTTCAAACTTGCAAACCATATGGATTGTTGAACTCTAGAAGGATCTGTCATCAGTAAACATCCAAATCATAAGAGGCATGTTTTGGTTCAAAATCAAATAGAACATATGTTAACCAATGCCATTACACAGGCAGGAGAAAGTTCTTGGTTTTTCAAGAAAACACTGACCTTCATAGTCACAAAGAGTTTTTGTCAAAATAACAGGTCATGAGATGAACAAGCCAAATGATAAATATCTCAGCAACCTTAGAACAGTGTTACTGTGGCTAGGTTTCCTTCTAAAAACACAATGATGCTTGCAAATAGTGATGCCTAGATTGATGTTGTTCAAATGGTTTACTTACCACCACATTCAGAGAAAGGTTGTGTCTAGCATAGTGGTAAAAGAGGCCTTCTGATACTTTACCTGATGAAGAGCCTCCTCCATATACGAGCAGATGGCCAAATCATTGCAGGCTGTTGAAAACTGGTGAGTCCAAAAAGTGCAGGAAGAAGATACAAAGAAATTGAATAAAGTAAGGTGCTACTGTTTATGATATAAATGTATTGATCTCCCTCTTCAAAAAGCTATCTGTCAACAGTCCATCCAGTAGAGAGGAGAAAATATTGAACATATTGTATGATTTGAATGCCAAAGGAGCAGTTAACTTAAAAAGGGTTAAAGACATTCCATGACCACTTATCCAGAAATCAAAGGAAATCCTTCTGAGCAAACAAAGAAGTCTAGGGTGAAAGGATGCAACCTAAAAGTGTATTTACAGTCCAGAGAAAACTTGTGAAACACCTAGAAGCAGCAATTTATCACTGGGAAAGTAAAACAGTGACCAAGGTTGAGTCATAAAATGCATGATGACAGGTATGCAATGCTATGAATAGACAAAGAGACAATTTTTGAGCATATGTGTGCCACTGATATCAAAAAAGAAGATTTCCTC
Source organism: Pinus albicaulis (assembly GCA_034641835.2). Taxonomy (NCBI): domain Eukaryota; kingdom Viridiplantae; phylum Streptophyta; class Pinopsida; order Pinales; family Pinaceae; genus Pinus; species Pinus albicaulis. Next base: position 1,049,018,257 of record CM076577.1, on the reverse strand, counting down.
CTTGAGGAAATGGTCAAGCAGCAAAACAATATCATATATCAAAAGTCCAAAGAGGCGCCTTTCAAGAAGGGGTGTTTACAACTTTTCAAATATTTCCTTGCTAACAATCACCAAGAGGGGAAGCAGTGAACATATTTCAGTTATGAAATTGTTCTGTGGGCAAAAAGAGGTAACACAATGATCAGAGCAAAATAATGACTATGTATCAAAAGAATCCTGTTTTCATATTGCCCAAGCTTGTCTTTCTGATGGAGAAGGCGAGTGGTATTTAATCTAATAAACAGGCAGAGGAAGTCGGTTGTGATAAATTATCATTGTTTATATGTCTTATGACAAACCACTTGTTACCATTCCAGAGAGCAGATGTAGCACAGGACTGTGTGGAAAAGGGACCTGCAGACAAGACCTTCTAAAAACTTTGCCACCAAGAAGATTTCCCCTTTTTAGGTTATTATTCACTGTGTTCTGAAGGTTTTTTCAGCCTGTAATCATTATTGATATAGTTTAAAAAGAAGAAGCCCACCTTTATTTTGAGGGAAAAAGAGCACTGTATACTACTCCTGCAAACAGAAATTTGAAAATCCACTATAGTCAAAAGATGAAGGAATTGTCAAAGTAAAGCGACAAATCACCTATGGCATTGAAACACCGTAGCAGAAGGGTGGTGTTGGTCGACTTAAATCAATCAAAGTTCAGAGCTCGGGGTTAAAGGACGATATATGTATATGCAAATCACAAACCCACTGTTTGAAAAAAACAAACAGAGTTAAAAATTAATGTTAATTCCGAAAGGGTGAGTGACCGTTGGAAAATTGGGTGATATAGTGGCAAGAGGTAATTGTGATGTAACTTTTCATTCTCAAAAAATCTGAAGAAGAGTCCATCCGCATCCAGCATCAAACAAGCAAGAAAGTTGGGCGAAAATTCAGAAATTGGCATTCAACAGCGGCGCGACGTGCCTGGAACTTGGCGCGACGTGCCTGGGCATCGTTTTACAAAGGCCTTCAACGTCGGCGCGACGTGCCTGTAGGCGGGCGCGACGTGCCTGTAGGTGCCCGCCCGACCGCACGACAAGTCCACCCGACGGCTTTTTCTCCTGTGCGACGGGTTTGCTCCAAAGGTTTCCGCGCCATTGTTGGAGCGTTCCGGTGCTTTTCAAGCTCCTTCCAAGGGATTCCCTCTCAAGAACTCACAAGGTACTTCATCTCCTAACTGGAAAAACTCGGAAAATCAAGTTTAAAAACTTGTGTGCCTTGGTTTGAAGCTGTGCATGGTTAAAGGGGTTTTGACCGTTTTTGAAAAGGAGAAACTGTCCTCACAGTCCCCCACAGCAGCACACTACCTGAGCAGATTGCCTTTTATTCACCATTTTCTCCCACTGTGAATTTATTACCAAAATTTTTTCAAGGATGACAACACATTGAAAAGACACAGTTTGTTGATAAGAAGTTGAAACCTTGGAGGCAGGGGTATAAAGTGTAGTGGTGTATATCTCAAAACTCACAAACAAAAAAAATGTATTGCCTAGACTACTGTGTGCAATGATTTTTTTCGCCCAAGCTAGGTCTGTTTTCCCTTGCACTGTATTACATATTAAAAGGTAGAGTTATTAGTGTGTAAAGATAAGATTAAGACAGAGGTACAGGTTGAAGACTGATTGACAGAGAGCTTCCAAAGATGACAGCATAGTAAAGGAGCAGAGATTGTTGATGGCTAGATTTTGACATTAAAGGCAGAAGCACCAAAGTGATGTTGAATTTTTCAAAACTTCACAAGTGAAAATGGCCACTGTCTAAAGGGCAGAATGCTTGGTGTTTGCATTTGATATTAAAACAGAGGTGTAGGTATTATGGTGACCCCTTAAGCTCACAAACAAAGAGTGTATTTCCTAAAAACCACTGTTGCACTGTTTTTACAATCTAACTAAGCCTGCCTTTTCATTACACTACATTATATCATTTTGAAGATTGTTGGACAGAGTTTTCTGAAGGTGAAACAGGGCTATTTGCTAGAAGGTTGGGTTGTTGATGATGGGGCATTTGTTTATAATCAATTTTACATTGAGGCCAGATGTACAAAGATGATGATTGACTTCTTAAATTGCATGAGTGGAAGGTGTTTTCCTTAACACTGTGGGCTAATTTGTCACCTAGCCAAAAGGTCTCCTCCCTCTTCCACTGTGTGGTCTCTACAGAAATCTGCTAACAAAGGTAATTTTCAAGATAAATGATCTGAAGAACAGGGTTATTATTTTTGAAGTTTGGTATTGAAGACACAAATACAGGTAAAAGCAGGCCTCTAGCAAAGTCATAAGGGGGGTGATTGTTCAAGACTGTGCACAAAAGATCTACAAAGCAGTTTCCCACACATAGTACCATTGTTAAGAAGGTTACATAGCTGAAGTGTATCCAGATTTGAAGGACTGTGGTTAATAAGTGCAGAGGAGCTTATTCAAGTAAGCGTTGTTGCATTTCATCCAAACCACAGTGACCATATCTGTCCAAATAGTCTGGTGGCCTGTTTCAAACCAGCAGAGCATTTCTCATATAGTGAAGGCAAATTGCCTCTTCCAAAGCTTGTTTCAAAGTCAGGATGCCTCCAAAACGAGATCACAAAGGTGGACAACACAAGAGATATGAACCTATCTCCATAGAAGAAATCAATGCTCATCCCTCAGTGCTTTTTAATTTCCATGAAGTAGGCTGTCTTGATTTCTGTCAGAGGATAGAGGAAGTCAAGAGTTTCTCGCCACTTACACATTTGTGCGCTTTGAGATTCAAGGACAAACACTTCCAGTTAGCAGGTCTTGACTTCAAAATCTCCCCAAGGTATGTATCCAAGGCTACCAAGATCCCGTATCATGGTGAAAATTGGTTTAAGCAAGCGCATCTTGATCTGGAGGATTATAAACCTTTCATCAAGCCGGAACATAGGGAGACCATCACTGCTATTTTTCCTTTCTCCTATCTTCTTGACAGTTATGCTCCGCTGATGAAAGCCATAATGAGATATTTCACTTGTGAAGGGAGGTTTAGCCAAATATTTTCCTATCATGTTCGCTTGTTGATGCATTTTACCAGGAGCAGGCAATTAAACCTTCCATACTTTTTGTCCAAGAGCATAGAGAAAATGGCAGCTACTGTCCAAAAGAAAGCTCCACCTCAGCAAATCCCTTCTCTTTTTCATCATTCCTTGATCAAAATCATCTTCTTACACCAGCTGGAGAAGAAAGGGGTTTCATGGGATTTATTCATTAGCCATGCCGATTTCGCCACTGTCCCTCCTGTTCATGTGTCTCCTACTCAGCCTGTCCATCGCCCAGTGCCTTTATCTAGTAGGCCTACCCTTAAAAAACTCAAGATGATCACTGGGCAGCCAAGTACACAAGGAGAAGGAGAGGGCAGTGAGCCACAGGGAGAAAAGGAGGATGATGAGCAGCAACAGCCAGATTTAGAGGGACAGCAGCAGTTGGATATCATTGGACAGCAGCTAGAGGTTGATGAACAGCATCAATTTCAGGAAGAGGGACAGCAGCTAGAGGTTGATGAACAACATCAAATTCAGGAAGAGGGACAGCAGACAGAGGTTGAAGAGCAGCAGGTTGAGCAAGCAATTGAAGCATCTTTTGAGCCACAAGCTGGACAAGATGTTGAGGAAGGACAGCAAGCTGAAGCTGTCTCCTCAATGGTGACCAAAACTGTCCCTAAGAAGGGGAAATTGCCCAAAAAGACAACTCCTAGATTACCAAGGAGAAAGAGCGCTAGATTGGCCTTCAAAGGCAAAAGTACAGTTAGAGAAAGCGCCAAGCATAGAGGTAAATCAGCTGTCATCCCTATCCCAAGCGATGACAGCGACAATGAGGCACGCATCCTTGAAAACCTCCTCATTCACAAAGAAGGGCAAATTGAGGTGTTACAAGAAGATCTCCAAAGGGCAAGGAATTTCAATCATTTCTTGGAGGTTGAGAACAAACAAATGAAGTTTCATGTAGCTATCCATGAAACAAGGGCGATCAAGTACAAGAAAGAGGCAGAAAAGGCACAAGTAAGAATTGAAGAGCTTATTGGCGAATTTGATGATGAAGAGGAGGAGGACCAGCCTAGGCAAAAGAGGCCTAGAACCATCAGGCTTAGGAGAGCCTTGGAGAAACAGAAAGCTGAAGAACAAGCTCAATTCGAAGCTTTTCCTCTCACTACCCTCTTTGAGCGGGAAATTGAGGAAAACAAGGAAGCTTGGCTTGAGAGGGCTAACCAGCATTTGGAGACCAAGCTTGAGAAGGCAAACAGGGATCTTGAGCTACAGAGAAAGAGAACTCTTCACTTTCAGAAGCTAAACCAATTCGCCAGGCGCAAATTGAAGGTGGCACAAGAAAAATTGAAGAAATTGAAGGAGAGGCGCCTAGCACGGAAAGAAGCAAAAATCACATCAGCCCTCGATATTTTGGCTTCAGCTTCGGAGCATGTCTCTATGGACCTTTGAAGGTCATGCATGCCAATTTTGGGCCTGTTTCGAAAACTTTTTGTTTTTGGCATTTTTTGGGTTTTTGGCCAAAAACTCATAAATGCGCCATTTCAGTTTGATGAGTCGTCAAGGGAGGAGGGTGATACCAATGGATTCCATAATTTCATGAGCAGCTCTCCAGCGATTTTCAGGGCATTTGAAGATCATTCGCCCCTCCAAATTGGCGAAAAACAACCTCATTTTGCACATTCTGCCCGCCATATCAGCAGCCTGCTATTTTCTGGGTTTTTGCACACAGGTACAGTTTTGAGGGACTTTCAGAGATCAGATTGAGGTGATTCCACTTGCGTTGGAAAGCAGACACGGAGAGCTTTCCAACGAGCCATCATGAGCCTCATTTCGACATCAGGAAGGCTGCCATTCGCATTCAGCAAGTCAGGGGACCTTTTTCAGGCCTAAATATGAAGTATTTTTGTAATTTTTGAACTCCAAAAATCTGCTTTTCCCAAATGTGCGTTAGGCTATTTTTATCATGGGAAAATCATGTAAAGTCAATATAATTTCCGTTTTTAGCAGTTTTTTAGATATTTTATTAGATATTTTGTGCCTTGGGCTTTGCAAAGCCTCAAGGACAAGTTTAGATATTTTGACTTGGCCAATGGGATAGCTGGTTGCTCCATGAGGTTTTCCTCCTTCTAGCCTATTTATCCCATGTTTCTCATTGTAAATCAGAGGCTGAACTTGAGAGAAGAATTAATGCATTGGTCATATGAGCTTTGAAGAATACACTTGAGTTATGATGTTTGGACTGCCTCTTGGATGCTTTTGAGGAATGTTGAAGGCTTGTTGATGGATTCCTTGACATGGTAGAATGGTATAGTGCTTCTGAATGTTGTTTTGTCTTCTAGTTTTCACTCATATTTCATTTTTCTTGCTGCTATAGATCAGTAAAGATTGATTTTGAGACATGCCCATGGAGGCACCTCAAAATCCCTGAATCTTCATAGCTTGATGTTTTCTTTCTCCCTTAGTTATGCTAAAGAATTCTTAGCTGCTCTTTAGTAACCTAAGGTATTGTTGCCAAGTTTTATTCATTAGTTCTATGTATGTTGAGTAGGATGTATGGTTTGCCCTGCCTACCTATCAGCTGCCCATAGTTCATTCCATAAAACTTTCTCTTTGATTGATTTGTTGATCATTTTTTTGAACCAAGGAGGCCTAGTCCCGATCTAGCCCTTTGCCTAAAACTATGAAAACTTATTTGTCCAAGTGCCCAATGACTTAGAGACTATGTTTAGGCGTTCCGGCATAGTTTATGAGTTGTTAGTTTGTCTCATATGTTTTCCCCAAAGTCTGATAGCCATTTTCCTGAAGTTAGAGGGTCTTATACCTCTATGTATGGCTTGAATGTTTGATTTCTATGTATTGATTAGCTTATAGTTATTCCTAGCATGATTAATGGCTTGCTATTACATGTTTATGTCTGCTATTAACTAGTTTGCACTTGAAATCCCTTGTCTTTCACCAACTTATTGTTCATTTACTCCATTTTGCCCAGAGACCCCTTCTATTGTGAATCAAATCGGCCCTACAGCAGCTTTACATCATCGCCTCATTAGCTTCCTTGACCTGATTGACCCCATAGCCCAATTTATCTACATCTTGTTATCCAGCTTATGTATTTGATCAGTTTCATCCCTCACAAACTTAAAAAACCAAAAAACTAAAAACACACTTCATAACTAGCCTAAATCCAACATCGCAAGTAAACACACCGACATCTTTTACATATAATAGAGAGAGCCCTCTCTGAGTCCAGGAAGGCTAGGTCCTTGGGCTCCAAAGCTTGGTTTGATGTTACATCGTCATTTGGCTAGCCAATCGGCCAAATCACGGGACCCTAACAGGGCCCAGGTGATGGTTTGGTGGTAATAGATTGAGGTTTCATAATTATCGGTTCATATTGAGAGTGGGGGCCCACTATGGGAAGCGATACAACAAGGGGACTACCAATCAAATAAATAGGCGGTATTGAACTGTGAAATTCAGAAAAATTGGGGAAGGGACTTATTGAGGCACCGAGGCCTACCATGGTTTCTTGCAGGGACAACATTTGTGTCTCGAGTCTCTTAATGACTGGGCTCAGGGTCTCCTTGGCCAGTCTCTTCCTTGATGTCGCACTTGTTTCTCCAGGTAGGGGTTGAGGCACCATTCCTTCAAACGAGTATACCCACTTCCCCTCTTGAATTTCACAAGCACTCATGGGCCAAGAATTTTTTTTTGTGTGAAACACTTCCTCTATTAACATGAAATTTTGACCTCACATCTAAAATGTGTCAGGATTGACACATTTCGGCCGCACTTAGATGCTTCCATGGTTGAGACCAAACTAGATATCTTGTGAATAGTCATCGAGAAGCGATGTCAAGATTTGTGGTCTGGCCCTGGTGACTTCTAGCATCTTCTTATACCATCCCGAAAAGGAGGCCTCATTGATTTCCTTATTGTTAGGATCCCCGGAGGTCTGCCAAGGCACATGCCTCAGGGAAAGTGATTGGTATTCAGGAACCATCCCCCTATCCTGACCCTCTGGTGGGAACCATTTTCACATGGCCAGTGTAACAACAAGGTAGCCATAAATAAAGTGAGTGGCCCTCTTATACACGTCCTCACAGGCATAAAAAAATTATTGTAGCATGAAACTACACCAATTCAAATGTGTGCCTTACACACAAGCCTTCGCAACTGAAATGGTATCGAGCATACATTCACCTCTCAAAAAATGCGACATAAGCTTCCCTGCGATTATATAGCAAGTGAATTTGATGTTGGGCTTATTGATTGGCTCTATCAAAGCACCCTTCCCTCCTCGATGTGTTCCATACATGTTATAATAATTGTCATCGCATGTTTTCTTCCCATTAGAATAATTTTGGAAAAGGCAATTGATACGATGGCTCCAGCAGAAGATAGGCCTGTTAGTCTATGAATGTCCACAGCGTGAATTGGGTATTCATTTTTTAGCCATAACAACCCATTATGCATTATGTTAATGAGGAACTTCGTGCATCACATTATTGCGCTTGTCGTGATGAAGACTAGAAGGCTCTGCAAATTCAACAATGTCAACCTTTGTATTCACCTAAAATATTCTATGAATTTTTTTGATCGACTTTCATTGGATTTGATAGCTAACTCTATATAGATCTCCCACTTGAGTGCTGGAAATTGGAATGAATCTGAGAGGTCGTTGTCGACAAGCTAAGATTTATCATACTTGCCATAAAGAGGCTCTCTCTTTGTAATTATTGCATCTAGATCAACATCTGGAATAGAAATGATGGTATTTTTCATTACGGCAAAGCGACAATGGTAAGCAAAGGTGTAATATTCCCAAATGGGGAATGCAACAATAGAAAGAAGATTTGCAGGAAAATAATGTAGTTCATCAAAGACAAAGCAGGAGGCCAATATGGAGACCTTTCAAAAGCATTTACAATAGCAAAATGGATGTACAAGATGGCCCATGAGATGCATAACAATAAATACAAGTCTCCAATAGAAGAAAATCCTCAAAAGAGGTGTTGCAACCATGTATTAAGACTGAAAAGGTTTTACAATGTTATTTTATTAGGCTGCAAAAACTGTTGATTACACTTCATATCTAGAGCAAATAAGTGCATGAAAATTTAGATCTATAACAGATCCATACACTATATAGGCTCCTCTTCAAAATTACCTTGGGGTTTTCAGCATTACACCATGTACATGAAGTAGATCTGAGATCTAAGTTGCAGATCTGCAAAAATATTCAGATATTCAGTAGTATTCAAATTTGATCTGATATGAACAAGAAATAGATCTCCTCTAATGGATCTCCAAAGTGAAGGGCAGATCCCCAACACCTGAAAACCAATCCTCCAAATGATGTGCTAAAAGACCCTGCAACAGCACCTATAGGAACAACACAGATCTGGAAGCAAAACTGCGTTGTAGGGTTTAGAACATGTTTGACCACATGCCAAGATCTGAAAATGATGCTCCAATCATCCAATACTCTCCTCCCAATGGAATATAAGCCTCCTCCATTGAAAAGGAGAACTGAAATGGCTTATATTTGAATAGATCTAGCCTCCACTTGCTGCACTGCAAATACAACCAAACCCTCAACAGGATCTGTGTTGTAGTTGAAAGAAGAAGCTTGACCTTCAGCCAGATAATGGACTATGCAACACAAACTCTTCTAAGAGGCTTCTGAAGGAAAGAGGTGGGATTCCTGATCAGGAACACCCAATGCTAAACAACATTATTCTCAGCTAAATAGCAAAAGAACGAGATATGTATAAACATACCATATACTCAAAAAAAATATCATATCATCAACAAACATCTCATGCTGCCATCCTCTTCCTTTTATAAGTTAAGATTTTTCAAACCCTAAACCACCTTCAATGAAATCACCCCTTTCACACAAATCATCTCTAGGCAATGATTTATTCACTGTTTAGGAGTATTATGGACCTCCTTTGCACTTTTATTCTTAAGGAAAAGAAATAAAACAAAATTGAATATTCCAATTAGCCTAGGACTAATTGGGAATATTACAGTCCTCGCCTCCCAAATGTTGCTTGTCCTCAAGAAACTGACAAGGTGAGTGCTGCAACTCTCCTCCTCCTCCATTGGTGACCTCAACATGTGATAAGCTTCCTCCATAAGTTAAGTTTTCACCAATCCACCCCTCCATGAATTTCTCCTCCAAAGTTCTCATGAGATGTAAATATTCCATCCCATAAGGAGACAATAGCTCAAATGAAACAAACATGGCTTGCCCCATGCTCTCCCTGAAACATGTAGCATAAGACACATAGAAAGTCTCCATCCCATAAGGTACATACATACCTCCCATCCTACCTCCATACATTCCCATAAAATGTACAAGTATGTCATCAATGTATGAGATCAAAACAACATAAATACAAACAGAAATTTGTGCATATGAAGGTGGGTCATAGTCCCACATGTGGAACTAGCGTAGTGCATCTCCTTCCTGCATCAGATCAAGATGTGGTAAGTGGTTTCCCCACCACTTACTTGCTGCCCATGTCATCTCACCATGGCTGAAAGCGTGAGATATATTTGGTGCCTTAGGAATGCACCCATCATGAAACAAAATCTCCCTTTGTCCTTCAAGGGAGTGGCCATGTTTAGAAATTTTTATGGCCCAAAGTTGGCCGTGAAGTTTATAAGGTACAATACTCCTCCTTGGAGTCATGGCCTGCATATACATGGTAAAATAATACATGCAAATAAAATAAAACATTATTTTCATGAGTGTGTCCTGCACCAATAATCCTCCTTGCACAAATGGAGTGGTGCATAGATCTTTCTCCTCTCTCAAAAGAAGGAAGACATGGCTGAAATAACTATTTCATAGAGTCATGTTGCTACCCCAACTCCACATGTTTCATGCATTCTTGAAAATGTCGATGTAGTTCTCCTCCAAAGCCTTCCCAATCAAAGCTTCTCATGATGATGTTGTAGATCTTCATGGATGTGTGGCTGAAACAGAACTCTTTATAGGCTCTTTGTAGTAACTTCTCCTTGAGCTTGGAGGCTCTAAATAAGAAGATACTACCATGATGATAGATGACTCCTTATTGGACTAAATAACCCTCTTCATGCAGCTGGTCATCAAGTATCATGCAAGTGTGAAGATCCTTGGAATAATCCACCAACAGTTGGGATTTCCAATATGGATCTAAACTCCCCAACAATGATAGTGTTGATGATGTATCAACTGAAATGTCTGTCATGTGGCTGCTCTCCTCCTTGACATCTCCCATGCCAAAGGTATATGTTGGAAGGCCATTCCTTCCATCCTTCTCCTCCCACAGCGCAGAATCAGAAATGAGAGTTGGTAATGATGATGTTGGGAGAATACCTCCCTCCTCCTTGAGCCTACCCAAGACTCCCAACACTGTATTTTTATCTTCCAATGCTCCCATCCCTCCTGGATCTAAGCTTGGAGCATCATGTTGTGAGATATCTCCCACAAATTTTGAATCAGGTGGCCTCCCAGGTGGTTTTCCACTAGATAGTAGTGTCCCATGCATAAATCTCATGAGCATGATAGATGGGACTATGAGGTCCTTGCTTCCATTGCGCAAATCCATCTCTTTTTTTTGTGTGGAAGTGGTATGTGAGGGATATGTACGCATGCCTTTGATCATTTGAGTCTCACCACTCTTTTTGTTCACCCATTCCATTTGCAAATCCTCCCAATCAGTGGTGACTTTTCCCAGTGTAATCAGCCATTGAACCCCCAAAATCACATTAGTGTCAAGTATGTCAACCACAAAGAAGTGATCAACCAATGTATATGTCTCCATTGTGACTGATAAGGATGGTACATAATGCATGAATTGCACTGTTCTATCTCCTGGGACCAAAACAAAGAATCCCTCAAAGACATCAGTGGGTATTGCCCTCCTTTGCACTAGTTGGGCATCAATGAAATTGTGGGTAGCCCCACTATCAATCAACACAGAAACCCTCTAATTCAAGATGGAACCTTGAAATATTAAGGTCAAGTACTTAGGCACTCCTCTCAAAGATAAAAGAGCCCCTCTAATAGGAGAAAATGCTCCATTCCCATCTCCTGATGGTGTTGTCTCTCCTCCTGTAGTGTCAGCGCTATGACCTCTTCTTGGTTCATCTTCTTCTTCCTCCTCATCTTCTGAGAAGAACTCTATGTAATGTGCTTTTTCCAGCAGCACATCTATGTCCAGGTGCCCATGATTCTTGGCAAGTGAAGCACAAATTCCTTCTTCTTAGATCTCTCCGGACTTCATCATCAAGAGGCTTCTTGTATGAGCTCTCCTTTGAAGGAGAAAAAATTTATTCCTTTCCCTTTGAAGGAAAAGAGGGCTTATGCTGGAAAGTTTCCTTTGCTTTTGGCAAGGCATATTGAAGGTATCTAGCCCTTTTAGTAGCATCATGTAGGGTAGTGGGCTTGGTAGATTTTACCAACCCATGAAGAGGTTCATCTAAACCATCAATGAACATGTACACCCTTCTTATTGTAGACAAATCAGGAACCATAACGGATAATCTTAAAAATTCATAAATGTAAGTTTTTGTATTACCTGATTGTTTTAACTTTGCAAGGCTCATGAATGGTGCCTCTGGATCTCTTCTATCAAATCTTTCCACCAGCCTTCTAGTGAACTCTGAATAAGCAGTCACATTGGCATGACCCAATGTAGACAAGCCATGGAACCACCAGTCATGTGCCTCACCTTCAAGGTGCAGCTCTGCAATCTTCATAGCCTCCATCTTTGGAACCTTGTTCAACTGAAAGTAGATGTCAAGTTTTTCTACCCAATATTTTGCAGAACACTTGGATGACCCATCAAAATTGGGTAAAAATAATCTGCCCATAGTATGGTGTCGATCATGATTATGAATGAATCCACCACTTCTATGATGATGCCTTGGTCTTCTATTGTCCTTTATGTGAAAAAACTCCTGAAAACTCATATTATATTTGAATCTCTAATTTTGAGACTCATATTCTTCAAATTAGTCTTCAAGGGATTCATGATCTTGAAACCCTTCATTTCCCATAGCCAAAAAGGTAGGCATGGTAGAGCGTTGGGAAACTTGTGGCTAATGCACTTGTTGATCATTCTAGTGATGAGATATGCCAGAGCCTTCTCCAAAATGGAATTTTTTAGGGATTCTTTGATTATGTCCATTCTCATCTCTTTGATCTCTCTAGCAAGATCTTGCATAGCTCTAAAAAGGATCTTAGGAAAATCCTTTCCTTCTTCTTCACTTCCAGATACAGGGGCTTTACCCTTGTCTTCATTGTCATTGGTGTAATCAAATTTCTTCTGTCTTCTCTTTAGATACCTATTCTCTCTGTCAGTAAGAGGATCCTCTTCTTCAGAAGACATATTGGCTTCTTAGAAAGCACAGGTTGTGCCAATATGATGCTCTGATACCACTGTAATATTCCCAAATGGGGAATGCAACAATAGAAAGCAGATTTGCAGGAAAATAACGCAGTTCATCAAAGACAAAGAAGGAGGCCAATATGGAGACCTTTCAAAAGCATTTACAACAGCAAAATGGATGTACAAGATGGCCCATGAGATGCATAACAGGAAATAAAAGTCTCCAATAGAAGAAAATCCTCAAAAGAGGTGCTGCAACCATGTATTAAGACTAAAAGGGATTTACAACATTATTTTGTTAGGATGCAATAGTTTTTTATTACACTTCAGATCTAGAGTAAATAAGTGCATGAAAATTCAGTTCTATAACAGATCCATACACTATATAGGCTTCTCTTCAAAATCCCCTTGGGGTTTTCAGCATTACACCATATACATGAAGTAGATCTAAGATCTAAGTTGCAGATCCGAAGAAATATTCAGATATTCAGAAGTATTCAGATCTGATCTGATATGAACAAGAAATAGATCTCCTCCAATGGATCTCCAAAGTGAAGGAAAAATCCCCAACACCTGAAAACCAATCCTCCAAATGATGTGCCAAAAGACCCTGCAACAACACCTACAGGAACAATGCAGATCTGGAAGCAAAACTACATTGTAGGGTTTAGAATATGTTTGGCCACATGCAAAGATCTGAAAATGATGCTCCAATCATCCAATACTCTCCTCCCAATGGAATAGAAGCCTCCTCCACTGAAAAGGAGCACTGAAATGGCTTAGATCTGAATAGATCTAGCCTCCACTTGTTGCAGCTTGCAAATACAACCAAACCCTCAATAGGATCTATGTTGTAGTTGAAAGAAGAAGCTTGGCCTTCAGCTAGATAGTGGACTATGCAACAAAAAATCTTCCAAGAGGCCTCTCAAGGAAAGAGGCGAGATTCCCGACCAGGAACACCTAATGCTAAACATCATTATTCTCAGCTAAACAACAAAAGAATGAGATATGTATAAACAAACCATATACTCAGAAAAATATCATATCATCAACAACCTTCTCATTTTTCCATCCTCTTCCTTTTATAATTTAAGAGCTTGCAAACCCTAAACCACCTTCAATGAAATCATCCCTTTCACACAAAGCATCTCCATCTAAAACTGCGTTGTACCTCATTGATGGCCATTCCTCCATGACAACGTTGTAGATTTGGTCAAGGTTGACCCAGTCAAAATGTCCAGCCCCTTTTCACACCTAAGGGTGCTTGATTTAGCAGCCAAGATTTAGCCTTTTTACATTTGGCATTGATTTATTCATTGTTTAGGAGTATTATGGACCTCCTTTACACTTTTATTCTTAAGACAGAAATAAAACAAAATTGAATATTCCAATTAGCCTAGGACTAATAGGGAATATTACAAAAAGATATAGGGGGCTTGGACTTAGGTTGGGAACAGACGAAATTAGATATAGACTCCAGAGTGGGAAACTCTACCACCTCGAATTTTCATTCCGAGAAACTTATCTCTTCCATGCAGATTAGATAGATAATCTTGACACGAAATTTTTTATTAGAACACTTAACTAATTAATACGGTAACTTTCCCCACTCGATACCAACTGTGGCAGCCATAAAGACGATTGAGCTAGACATTACTTGGATGACGCAAAAATTGAGAAAGGAGAGTGGAAATGATGGGTAATTATGGTGTTATGAAGAAGTTTCCTAGAAGTTGGTGAACGAATCATGTAAAAAGTATTACGGAAATATTTTTCCCAAATTCGAATAGACAAAGGGAATTATTGCGTAATGATTACTGATACGATAGTTGACATGTGCTACTCCTTGACCACAAATAGTTTTGGCGAGGTGGAACTATTTCCGTAACTAACGACACTGACGAAATTTTATTCTAGACCGACTTTGACTGGAACAATTGACTAACTACATGAACTGACGCAACTGACTACTAAAAAAATTGACTAACTTTTCCTAAACTTACCTACAACCCCCTTTCAAAGATCAAATCAATTTTGTGTAGAATTGTGCATGCCATGGAAGTTTTAAGGTGTGCATCATTCAACCATCCCAGTAGTAGGACTCCATCCAACTGTGTGAGCTTGACAACTCCTCATTCTTTCACTTCCGCGACTATCAATGGCCCTAACTAATGAATTTTTAGTTTCCCTGAATGCTTTCAGAACTTACTGTTGTAGAGAAGAATGTGTCCTCCTACTAGAGTCCTACTTGCAATACTTTCCTCACAGTGGCTTTCCCCCCGAAATGGCCACCCACAACCCTCGAGTGAATTTCCCATAATATGTACGATCTCTCATGGTCCATGGCACACCTCTACAAGATCTGATCAAGGCCCAACTTGTACAGTTTTCTCGTGATCAACTATTAATCTAGAGTGTGAACCACCATGCCTTCCCACTGGTAGGAAAGGCAGTTCATCCTAGTGCGATGGCTTCCTAGTCCTCTAGCAAACAACACACTTTTGCGCGTAATCCTTCACATCCGAGAAAAATGTTGGCCACCAGAGTCCTGCCTACAATAATTTTCACGTGGTGGCCTTCCCCCCGACATGGCCACCCACAAACCCTGAGTGACTTTCTAATAATATTTTTGGTCTCTCATGGTCTAGGGCACACCTCCGCAACATCTGATCAAGGCCCAACTTGTATAGTTGTTTTGTGATCAACTGGTAATTTGTAGCACAAACTACCATGTGCCTTTGCTGTGTCATTGTGTGTCCCTCCAGGCACCTATCATTGGCAAGGAATTTTGCAATGTCCTCCAGATAGTATGGTATGGAATCAACCCATAACAAGTTAGCATCTAGAAACTGATCATCCAATGACCCCCAAACTTCTCTTAACTCTAGCCGTGAAAGATGATTTGGGCCAACGTTTAGTCTTCTTGGTTTAATAATCACTTCAAATGTGAATTCCTGAAACAACACGAGCCATATGAAAATCCTTCTGTCAAGTACATGCTTTTTCACTAAGTACTTCAAAGTTGAATGATCAATGAAGAATTTGAACGGACCCCCCAGAAGATAGTGTCAAAACTTCTGTAATGAATAAACCATCGCAAGCACTTCATGCTTAGTCATGGTATACTTTATTTCTATCGTAGATAATTTCCTACTCGCAAAGTAGATGGGGTGGTCAAGATTTTTGTCCTCGGGCTGAGCTAGGATGACCCCCAAGGCAATATCAGATGCGTTAATGTGAACATGGAATTTCTTGTTCCAAACGAGATAAACCAGAATCGACGCACTCGCCAGTTTTTCCTTCAACACATTGAAGGCAAGTTCACATTCATCTGACCATTCAAATATTTTGTATTTGTTCAACAACTTTTCCAGTGGAGAAGTGATCAAGGCATAGTTGTGGATAAACCTCTGATAGTATCTTGTGTGGCCTGATGGAATAATGGATCATATGTCAAATATTAAATAATTAAAGTTGTTGTTTTTTAGTGATACATTTATGGATAAATTAGTGGAATGTTAGTGTTGGGGCCTTTGTTTTGAACAACACAATTTTGATTTGTGGAAGGTTAGAAGCGGAAAGAATAGGTGGTAGAGTGCGATCAAGGAAGGCAAGGAGTTGTTGCGGTTGTGGAGAACCTGCAGACAGATGGTGGAGCACAAGAAGGTGACAACACCGATGGCAGGAATAGGGAGACAATGAGCAAACAGTAGGACTCCCATAAGTAGGGTTAATGGCGAGAAAGAGACGAGAAGTAGTGGAGCGCAAGGGAACAACTAAGCGAAGAAGGGGAAAAGACTTACAGTGTCAGTTGTTAGGAGTAGATAAACAAGGAAGGAGTGACTCCATCAGGGAGGGAGTTCTGAGTATTGAGGGAGCTCTGTGGAGCCTGTATGTACTATGTTGTGTTATCTTGAACTCCGCGGAGTATGTTATGTAATGTTTGGCTGAATTAATAGAAACATATTGATGTTGTGTTGTGAGATATGAGATGTATGACAATAGTTGATAGATGTATGTTCAACTGTTTTAAATTTTTTTGATGTTCGTGTTATTTATGGATAAATGATAACTTGCATATCAAATCACATATGATGAACATGCTCTGTGTAATGTAACAGATGAATCGTTGTTAGCGATCTCTCTTCAGTATTAATGGTCTAGCTTCCAATCTTAGTAAGGTCACGACACACCTCGGGTGAGACTCCTTGCTCTCTTGGGCAAGGTGAAAATGCCGTTGTTGTCCTAGACTACAACGAAATCTTGTTGCCTCTAAGCCTGAACCTGGGTCTTGCCTAGAGACCTCATTTTTTGCCAACAAATGGTTCCGTTGCTGGGACCTGAAAACTTATCTAGAAGCTAGATCATGGTATCGAGGATCTATGAGAGAGAATTGAGTAGTTGGTGGGACAATCATGTAGATTAGTTCATATCACAATAGGTGGAGCTTCGACAACAGAGGAAAAAGACTATCAAATACCAAGTTCGGTTTTTTGACTCAATGAGCGATTTGTATGAAATTTTTTTGGGGAAAATTTCCCAAAGAGCTCCATAATTGGTTACAAAGACTCCAGATGAAGTCACTTCCGGGAGGATTGTGTTGATCCCATCGCAGTTGGATGCATACAGACTTGGCAACATTACACTGGTTAGATACAGACTTAACTCGAGCAATAGATTTTTAGGTACAGACTACTTTGGAGGGGTACATTGCAGAGTTTGCAGTCGAGTGCTATCAATATTTTACAAAAGTAGAATATATATTTAAATCTGGGTTGTGGGGAAAGTTGTTGAAATAATTCATGTTGTGGATTAAATATTTAATTGTGGACGAGGGGCTAATCCTATTCCAACGTCTCACGATGGAGGCTTAAACCTCCAATACTGGGGGAAGGAGCAGAGGGAAAGATGCTACGAACAAGGGAAAAAGGGGAATAGGGATATGGATGCTAAAACCTCCAGTAGGTTGAGAGAGATGAGAGTACATCGAAGGGCACAGATCACTGAGAAGTGGTGGGAAAGGGCAATATGAGAGTTTGAGAAGCAAGAAAGGAATAAATAGAGGAAGGAAGAGGCACCAAAGATGACAGAAGGAAGATAAGGATAGGTGGGACCCAAATGAATGGACAGGTCCGTCAAAGAAGTTAGGCAAGTTCATAGGATCCCATCCCGAAGAGAGAATGGAAAGAAATACGATGAAGAGGAGGACACATGCCCCGAGGAGGAATTTGATGTGGAGCTACATGTTGTGATGGAGAAATTGTTCCGAGAGAGGCTGGCAACCATAACCCAAGGTAATAATATACCCCAAGTTTCAAGTAGCACTAGTCCTAACCTTCCCCCGGTACTTTACCATCCACTTGATAAGTTCTTGATAAATTTATGAGAGTCTAGAAAGTTGTGTAGTATTCAGTCCACAATACAGATAGCAGCTTCCAGCAATACAAGTAGCAAGATCTCTCAGCCAGGAAGTAGAGGTTTCATATTAGTACCATCGACACAAGCAAAGATGGCAGGATCATTTACCCGATACCCATAATTTTCCAGAAAAGGTAATGATGATGTGGAGCAACATTGGTATTTGTGTGAAGCAATTTGGAGGGCTTGACAGACACCATATGCAGTTAAGTTAATAAAATTTCAAACTACACTAAGAGAAATAACTTTACGTTGGTTCATCAAATGGTCAGAGGTGCACCAAAACCCAACAATAGATTATGTTAAGAGAGAGTTTGTACAAGAATTCAAGCTACCCCAAACTAATCAACAAGGATTATCCGAAGTATGGGAAATTAAACATAGGGAAGGAGAAACGACCTGGGATCTGATGAGAAGGTTTAAAGATGAAATTGTGAAATTAAGTTACCTAATTGATCCAAACCATCAGGATTGGTTTATTAAAGCACTTCTACCCTTAATAAGAACACCTCTGACCCAACAAAAGATTGATACCCTTCAAGATGTACTGGAGCAAGCAATGAAAATAGAAGCAATGTCTGGATACTCGAAAGAGTTTAGAGGGGGAGTAGCCACGCAAGACCCATCCATACAGGGACTGTAACATCAAATAGCCAGTTTGAAAGAGAAACTAAAAGATATTCAATTGGTGCGACCTGCACCATCCAATTTGTGGTGTACACATTGTTTGTTGGAAGGACATGTAGTTATGGAATGCCTAAGGTTGCGGGGAGCCAATGTTGGGACTTCGATAGCCGAAGCACAGGGGGACCCACTATTAGGAGGAGTTGCGCAAGTAAATACTCGAGGGATATACCAAACACAACCCCATTTCCCAGGATTTCCTAATCAGCAGAATCAAACAACAACATAATGCCGTGAAATATGCAAAGATATTGGTCATCCTCCATTATTGTGCCTCATCCTACAAAAGTATTCAAATGTTCCAAACAACGTCTATTGTGAGTTTTGTGCCTCAACAACTCATCATACAGAGCAATGTAGAGCCTTGGATGCATTAGCAGATCGACTGGATAGATCATCCTACAGAGTAAATGACACTCCAAGAGGAGGAGGATGAGGAGGAATGCGAGGCAACAGAACTGGAGGAAGAGGACATGTCATTAGGGGAATTTTGAGGTCTAAAATGGGCCTCATAAGAAAAATGTACAAAAAAAATAAACTTTATAACAACCAATAGGATTCAAGATGATGATGTCATCCATAATGGATGATTCACCATTTTTGGAGTAAAAAAGTAAAAATATTAAAAAATAATAAAATAATAAAACTACTTTTTCAACTCGTATTTTAAACTTATCTCCAAAAATTTTTACTCAAATTTCGAGCGGGAGTACTTGCTGGATGCGGAATTTAATTCCTCATCCAACGAGTACCCATGTTGCATACTTTTGATGGACCCTCCTACACGAAAAATGAGAAATACATAAAAAACGTGATTGCAATCACGTTTTTCATGTATTTTTCATTTTTCGTGTAGTAGGACCCATCGAAAGTATGCAACATGGGTGCTCCTTGGATGATGAATTAAAATTTTCATCCAACGAGTACTCCCACTTGAAATTTGAGTAAAAACTTCGGGAGACAAGTTGAAAATATGAGTTGAAAAAGTAATTTTTTCTTTTCTCCCTCTAGAATTTGATGATATAATATAATATTATTTTATTATTTCCACTATTATTTTATAATTTCCTTAGGAGGCCCATTTTAGACCTCAAAATTCCCCTAATGAAGATGTTTTAATTGTGATCAAGAAGGTCACGTAGCGAGGGAATGTCCAATACCAAGATGACCATGGTGTTCCCAATGCAGATTGAATGCACATGCTACTAAATATTGTCCAGAGCTGATCAAGAGATGGGAAGAAAGAACTAGGCAACAAGGAGCCAACCTGGTTAATGCAGAGCCAAGGGTATTAGAGACACAACCTCTGCCATGTGTAGCTACCTGAGGAGGGAAGAAAATAGGGGAAGATGCACAAGAAACAAACCCGGTAATATTAGTCAAACCTACATCCCCAAAGAAGATTTTCAATCTAGAGCGACAAAAGCAATACTTTAAAGAAGCACTAGAAACATTCTCAAAGCTAGGGGGCCACAAGGGTATGGAGCTGTTGCAACCATCCAATGAAGGAGAAAAGATGATTACCACAGGGAAACTTACAAAAGAATGGTTCCAACTGTTCCTAAAGATTGTAAATAATGGACAGATGCTGGAGAATCTGAAGCAAAATATAAATATGGTAGTCCAAAGAGGAATAGAGCATGAGGACTCAGGTAACCCTGACCCCTATGAAATATATATAAGAAGAGTAAAAAGAAATAAGAGGAGAACGAAAAAATAATTCCGTATAAATGCTCAAGTTGAGGGATTCCAGATAAGTGACACAATGTTATATCTCGAATCAAATGTTAATATTCTGCCTAGAAAGACATGGGAAGCATTGGGAAAGCCAAAGTTATCATGCTCACCCATACAGCTAAGAATGGAAAACCAAGACTGCATTGTACCAGTAGGGAGGTTGGAAGAAGTTGAAGTTGATGTTGCGGAGTAAAAACTTATACGGATTTTGAAGTGATAGATATTATGGGGGACAAGGATCCCTATCCAGCCCTGTTGGGGATAGATTGGGCCTCTGAAAATTATGTAGTTATTGATTTGAAGAAGGAGATTATGTTATTTGAAGAGGGTGAAGTCAGAGTGGTCCAACCACTGGGTCTATATCAAGGACCCCGGTACGCAGAAACTGTCAAAAATAGAGAAGACACAGAACTTCTTGATCAACTCTACCAAATGACAACAGGAAAAAGAGAAGATTACATTAATCCTACAATAGGAGGAGCGATAAGTTGGAGGAGTGTTTAGAGTTCCGACGTGGGATCAAAATTTTCTTTGGACGACTGGCAGCAAAGAGGATACGAAATCAACACCAGAAGATGTGCCACTGTTCATGGATTCAACTGGATCGGCACAGAGGTAAGGGGTTACCCAACCCTTACGAATATGAAAAATGTCAATACATTCATTAACAAAGTTGAAGGCAAGGTGCTAGAAGATCATGGAATTCCTCTCATGGATGTAGCATTACAATCCACTTCAGCGAGATGGTGGGAAACCCATCGCAACTCTCTCAGTAAGTGGGAGGATGTAGCTAAAGCATTAAACACAAGATTTCAGGCGGCTTTAGGACCACAACTAGAGGAAAAGTACATAGGAGATTCAGATCCCCTAGTACACATAAATATATGGGAATGTAAGTGGAAAAAAGAAGAATACCCTAAATATTTGTGGGTACATAACTTCATACATTCATTAGACATCATTTTGCAAGCTTGGTACCTGACAGTGGAAAAGAAGAGAGAGATAGACACCTGGGAAACAGTTGCGAAAATATTTATCTAGAGTTTTTCTTTCAAGGGAGATACATAGCAAGTTACAGAGACCCTACAAGCAATCAAAAGAATATTTTTTTTCCCAGAGCTTGAGGATACTGAGGAGATGTTCATGTCAGATCAGAAGGCTAAGTCTAACTATCAGGAAGCAATAACATGCAAGAAGATAGACCAGGAGATGGACGATGATGATTTGGAAAATCTTAGACATTTATCTTTTGAAGAGAAGGAAGGAGAACACGAAATACAGGAGGAACCTACTACTGAAGGATGACACTTGTTACCCTTAAAGACAAAGAAACAGAACATTGGGAGTGAATAAAAGCCCAAGATCACATCTATAGGAGATTATTGGGATACATAAACCACAAAAGAAATTTTTGATCTACTACAAGAATACGAAGATCTATTCTCATCTTCAGTAGTAGAATTAAAGGCGATAAAAGGAGATTTGGGGGAGATGCGCATAGTACTGAAACCTAATGCCAGGCCAGTAAAACATAGACCTTACCACGTGAACCCAAGGGTGAAAGAAAAGGTCAAAGCATAAATAGTCAAGATGTTGAATGCAAGATTGATCTTTCTAGTTGAGGAAAAATTAGGAATCAGAGTGTGTGTAGACTACAGGAGTCTAAATAATACATGTATCCATGATAATTTCCCAACACCATTTAGCGACGAAGTTTTGGATAACGTGGCGGGAAATGAAGCATACTCATTCACAGATGGTTTCTCGGGATATCACCAAGTACGAATAATAGAGGAGGATAAGAGAAAAGCCACTTTCACAATGGGATGGGGATCATATGCTTATCACGTCATGCCCTTTGGGTTAAAGAATGCATCAATTGTATTTTCAAGGATAGTGATAGCAGCCTTCCGAGACTATATTCAAAGTTTCTAGAAGTATACATGGACGATTGGATGGTGTATAGTTTTCTGAAAAACCATGAAAGTATTTTAAGGATAATGTTTGACCGGTGCAGACAGCTTCAAATTTCATTGAATCTCAAAAAGTTCATTTTTTCAGTACCATTTGGAACACTATTGGGAAATGTTGTTTGTAAATAGGGAGTATGTGTGGACCCCAAAAAGGTGGCAATAATTGTAAATATGTATGCCCCAGAAAATGTTAAGCAGTTGAGATCACTACTTGGGCACACAGGATACTACAGGAGGTTTATCCGCAACTATGCTAGAATCACAGCACCACTGGAGAAGTTGTTGCAGAAAACAGAACAGTTCATATGGAATGATGAATGCACCAAAGCATTGGACACACTCAAGGAGAATTTAGCAAGTGCACATATTTTAGCTCATCCGAATTGGGATAAACAATTCCATGTACACATTGACACTTCAAGTATTGCTTTGGGAGCAGTGCTAGCTCAGCCAAGATAAACCTCCATGGCTACCCAATGTACTTCGCAAGCAGAAAGTTATCAATGATAGAAAGGAACTACACAACCACAGAGAGGGAAGCTCTTGCGATGGTATATTCTTTACAGAAATTACGCCACTTCTTACTGGGAGGGACTTTAAAATTCTTGACAGATCACTCGGCACTATAATATTTATTAAACAAGCCTGTCCTGGAGCGCAGAATCTGCAGGTGGCTTCTACTATTCCAAGAATTTACTTTCGAAGTCGTAGTAAAGCCTGGGAGGCTAAATCTTGGTCCCAACCATCTATCAAGATTGGAAAATGGAGAAAACGGAGGACCACTTGATGATCAGCTGCTGGATGTTGATATTTTTCGGGTAGAAGCCATCCCTGATTATCTTGAGCAAATAGTAATATACTTAACCAGGTGGACAATTCCTGTGAATACCACCACTCAGAGAAGGAATTTAGTTGTTAAAGCAGCTTAGTACCAACTCATAGCAGGGAAGTTATACAAAATGGGTATGGATCAAGTACTACGGAGGTGTGTATTAGATCACGAGAGAGCATATATCTTGTGGGAATGTCACAATGGAGTTTTGGGAGGCCATGTGGGTGTGAAACCTACCACAAGAAAAATATTGCAAGCAGGATTATGGTGGCCAACAATGCACAAAGATAACAAAGAATATGTGAAGAAGTGCGATGTTTGTCAAAGAACAGGGAAACCATCACATCACGATAAACTACCCCTACAACTCGTAAGGGTTATGAAAGTATTTGAAAAGTGGGCAGTCGACTTTATAGGGCCCATTACACCAGTTCCGTGAAACTCACAAGAAAGATATATCATCACCGCAACTGACTACCTCACTAGATGGGAAGAGGTGGCACCAGTAAAGGACTGTACATAATATACAATGACCAGATTTATCTTTGAAAGCATCATTGGCAGATTTTGGTGTCCAAGGAGCCTAACAAGTGATCAGGGCACACATTTTATTAATTGTACATTCAAAGCACTACTAGAAAATTTCATGATACAGCACCACAAGAGCAGCCTGTACCACCCACAGGCGAATGAAACTGTCGAAGCCTTCAATAAAATCTTGGAGAAAGGGTTAACTAAGATATGAAATGCTAACTGAGACGACTAGGACGAAAGAATACTAGCGATGTTGTGGGCATACAGGACTACCATAAATAGGTTACATAACTAGACTCCATTTCAATTGGTGTACGGAAAGGAAGCAATGGTACCAACCGAGTTTTTTATACCATGTCTCTTAATTTCCACAACAACACAAATGGAGGAAGAATAATCCATCTCTGCACATCTTCATGAATTGCAGGAACTGGAAGAAGATAGCTTTTTGGTAGATTTACATCAATCAATGCTGAAACAAAGACAGAATGCCTGGCATGACCGCCACATCAAACAAAAAGCATTTAAGGTTGGCAGAAAAGTACTACTCTATGACAAAAAATTCCAGAAATTGCTAGGGAAACTCCAGATGCACTAGATGGGCCCGTACTACGTCATAGAGATCCACGATTCAAGAGCATTCAAGCTAGCACAACTGGATGGAGAGATACTTCAAGGATGGGTTAACGGCGCATGCCTGAAGCCTTATCATGAGTAAGCAACAAAAACCTTTTATTTCCAATAACTCTTGCACCTGAGAGGAGTCAGTAGATTAGATTCAATAACTCTCTCGCAACCGAGATGAGTCATAGAATAGCTTATGTTCAGTTCATAAAATAAATCATTTCAAACCAATAGAGTAGGAGCCTTAAATCAAAAGTTGCATGTTGCGCAAGGTCACCCATCACCTTGTTGCGATATGGGGACCATATCGCAACCAATTGTGGTCAGGGGAGGGAGGGGTTTATAATGTTACAGTGACCATATGACCAAGCGTGTCAGCCATAATTCAGTCATAATGAGCCATCATAGCGATGTCAGTTCGTAGGATCACCCAAAATTTGAAAAATAATTACCATAATTAGTAACTCCATGCTGTAATAAAGTTTCCACATTAAGCAGTAATTATTGGCCATCACGTTTGCCCAACTTTCGAATCCACCATCAGCAGTGTCAAATTCCACCTCACCCGAGTAACCAATCACACGATTATAGCCACGGGGAGAGATAGAAAAAATTAATTAGTTATCGTGTCGCATCAACATCCTTCGTGCCATCAATCCTACTTAATCTGCATGGAGGAGGGAAACAACAAAGTTCCAGAGAATTCCAAATTGCAAGAGAAAGAAACTACTATAACAGTTAGCCCGAATTCAACATGAAAATATCAGAATAGTAGACCAACAACATTACTGGTATACTGCAGGAGAAGGAATATGACGAAGATGACTGTTTCAGTGGTCAAACCAGAGCTCGACAAAACAATCCAGAGGTTAGAACCATTGGTCGGAAAATATGATAATGTGACCCTCATAGATACGAACTTCACTGATTCGTTCCAATTCCTAGTGTTAAAGCGAGTTTTATATCGATAATCATGTGAAGGAAGGGAGAAGCGAAGCAGCGAGGGTGCATCTGGACTTTAAATGCATCCAAAGGTCCAAAATTCTACATCTAAGAAGCTTACTAGTGTTTCAAACAACATGAGCATAGATGCAGTGTACAAAATTTCTCATTAGAAGGATCCAGAATGGGTCAATGTGGTTTGGGAGAGAGATTTCAATCAATGTAGAAGATATACACAGGCTTACTGGACTATTGGCAGCAGGGAAGGATGTGTCAACAACTTTCCAAAATACATCCAAAAGAGTAAAGAAGGTGGGAGACTGCGATTATTACAAGAAATATGAGATGAGAAGAGGGGGAAAGGGGGCCAATATTGATCCTATGAATGTCCCCTCAGTGAAATTTGCATGCTATCTGATCATAGGCAAGACCATGAGGCACTATACCAAAGGAGAATGTACCCTCGATACAATATCAGTTGTGGAGCATTGTATACAAGGAGCGCAGTTAAATCGGTGTGATTTCTTGTTACAAGAGCTCTTCGAGGCATGTGAAGATAAATTTAAGAGGGCTACAAGATTCATATATGGATATTTAATTATGGCTCTGGCGATGGGGAAGTGGAGTCCACCAGGAAGGCGACAGCTTGCGGAGATCACTAAAGATCAACCAATGGCCCTAAGGTTCACCCCATGGAGAGTATCCGGTGACCCAAGTAGCAAGGAAATAAATGAGGAAGCCTTCACAGAATGGTATCGGAAAATATTAGATGTGGTTAGAACACAACAAAGGGTCCCCAAGAATATGCAATACAAATATTTCCCTCAAGTATGGTTCGTGGTGTCTCACAATCGAACATGGATTCGGCCAAACTGTGATGCAGGTGATACATTTCACAAAAAGCCACTAGAATTTCAGATAACAGAGGAAGCATTCCACACAGAGGTCTCTTCATGGCCAGGAGCAGCTGTAGAAATCAGAAACGGAGAGCCTATGTATTCATTTGATGCTATGCTTCCCCACCCACTTCTGGGAGAGACGCCGGTCGAGACAGCCCAGAGGGTTTTGCAATTGCAACTATAGTCGTTGTTAGACTAGCTATACACCTGAGTGGAGGCTATTAATAAGGTAATGAGAACTCTTGGAGAAAAAAATAATATATTTCCGTCATTTTCTGAGTTTCAAACACTTAATTTTGCATCTTCATCAACAACAACCCTCTCCACACCACATTACCCTCCACCACATTCCACTCACATCCACAACCAAACATCACTCCATTCCATAAAAACAAGCCAACCAAGTCTCCCAACCCAGCACCAAAATGGAAAAGAGCCAGACCATGAAATCTGATCAAGTAGTCGACCTCACAGGTGAGGATCAGGCACAACCATTAGTCACTAGAATTCTAATTCAAGAAGAACTAGAGGTAGGCACTCAGACCGCCTTTGTGTTACCACAATTCAACCCATCATCATCACACAACATACTAGTTTCATCACCACCCAATGCACAAAATTCATCACCACATACATTGTTTTCATCCAAATACCATTCAACACATACTCTATCCACTTCCGCGACCATCTCCGATGCAACAAGTAGACACCTTAATGGCCATTAACGCTGAGGCGGAAGTTAACTCAGGTACAACAGAAGCAACTAAGGTTAACTCAACCACATTAGGGCAGGGTACCTTTTTAGATCTATTAATCGATGCAGGGTCACCCATTTCTGATACATCACTCACTGAAACCTCACTTAACCCGTTCCAACAGTCCATGTTATTGCTACA
Source organism: Pinus albicaulis (assembly GCA_034641835.2). NCBI lineage: Eukaryota > Viridiplantae > Streptophyta > Pinopsida > Pinales > Pinaceae > Pinus > Pinus albicaulis. The sequence continues at coordinate 1,048,991,299 of CM076577.1, read as the reverse complement.
ACCATTCGTACCCAAACCACCATCCACCAGTCATCACATTCCGATAACACAAGCAGTCCTACCAAGTCAACCCACATCCCCAAAAGGACACTCATAACGTTCTATTTCCAGTGGAAAACCACTCAGGGAGTAGAATCGAAGCCCAGAAATGACGAGCAGTGGCAATATGCAGAATTGGGGACCCAGAAAACTCTTTAGTTTTATACAAACAAAAACACGACATGCAGAGAATCTACACAATTATCTTCTACAGGGGTATGAACAACAACAATAAAAATTCATCGCGCTTACTGATGAACGCAATCAACTCTAGCATGAGAGGGATACCCTTCAGCAGTAGCTTGATCAAGTCATGGAGAATTTCAAGGAACTATGGCCAACAATGACCTGTGTAGACAAGAGCACACCAACAGACATTTTATCATTTTAGCATTTTAGCATGTGCCAACTTGGGCAATGAAAATCAGGAATTAAGAGAAGCACTTGCAGCAAGACCAAAACTACCAGACCCTTCTACGGTATATGCAGAAAAAGTAGCACAGAGGCAAAATGTTGGATATGAAGAAAATTCTGGGAATGATGGTCATACAAGCATACAACCTACTAGAGCAACTCCACGAGTGCTCCAACTCACTTACAATCAAATATCAACCCTTCTTTGAACAAATACGGAAGCTTGTTCTCAAGATCAGGGGAACAACAGACCCAATCAACCGCACTCAACTCTACGATCAAGCAAATGCACTTTAGCTACAGATTCATACAATCGAAGAGAGCTCGGTAAGAAAAAAATAGCTCCTGGGGGACCTATGATAGCTAGTAAAAAAGCAAGAAAAAACCATTTAGAAAATGGCATCCGAGGAGGACCCCAAATTCAGAGAGGTGTTTAATGACCTGCCACAAGTAATGGACACAACTCACACCGACAAGGTGGTCACCAAGACAGAGCCCGTAATGAAAGCATGGCAAGAGGCAATCACTGAGTTCACACAGCTCAAGATAGAGGCTATGAGCAAGATTCCAGAGTTGGGGCCTTTTTTAAAGGAGGGGCAATCAGAATAGGAGAAGTCGGAAAGGGAGACAACGGAGGAAACTCAGCTAGCAGCAGAAGCCAATGGAAAACTAGGGTACAAAGGAAAAATATTGACTCGGGATGAGTCAATAGCATGTGGTCAGGGCCTGTTGGGGCCTTTGTTTTGAACAACACAATTTTGAGTTGCGAAAGGTTAGAAGTGGAAAGAACATGTGGTAGAATGCAATCAAGGAAGGAAAGGAGCCGTTGCGGTTGCGGAGAACCTAGAAACAGATGGCAGAGCATAGGCAGGTGACATCACAGATGGCAGGAACGAGAGACAATGAATAGAAAACAAGACTCCCAGAAGCAGAGTCAATGGAGGGAAAGAGACGGGAAGCAGCGGAGCGCAAGGGAACAACTGAGCGAAGAAGGGGAAAATAATGATAGCATTAGTTGGTAGGAGTAGATAAGCAAGGAAAGAGTGACTCCATCGAGGAGGGATTTATGAGTATTGAGGGAGCTTTACGGAGCCTTTATGTATTGTATCGTGTTATCTTGAACTCTACAGAGTATGTTATGTAATGTTTGGCTGAATTAATAGAAATAAACTGATGTTGTGTTGTGAGATATGAGATGTATGACAGTAGTTGATAGATGTATGTTCAACTATTTTAAATTTTTTTTATGTTCGTATTGTTTATGGCTAAATGATAACTTGCATCTCAAATCACATATGATGAACATTGGTAACGATCTCTTTTCAGTATTAATGGTCTAGCTTCCAATCTCAGTAAGGTCACGACACGCCTCAGGTGAGAGTCCTTGCTCTCTTGGGCAAGGTGAAAATGTCGATGTTGTCCTAGACTACGACATAATCTTGTTGGCTCTAAGCCTGAACCTGGGTCTTTCCCAAAGACCTACTTTTTCGCCAATAGTTAGGTGGGATATTTGTGGATGATTATTGAGAGAATTATGGAGTTATTCATTGATGAATTTATGGAGATGAAAAATCTCGAAACCTTTCCCCATGTATAAATATATGTCTATGTTAATGAATTTGATTTTAGTTGGTGTGTGAGATTTATGTGCATTATTGTTAAATATTTTATGCTCTATAATTTATTTTTCACTGTATTGTGCCTTCTTTAATTTGTTATTAGAGCCACCTATTATTTGGGAGAGTAATTTAAAATAAAATTTTGGAATAGAGAAATAATTTCCATAATATGAACATTAGATAATTATTGTAGATAGCGGACCATCTTGCATGGAGAAGATCTGCATTAAGCAGATTTATATTGGAGAAAAGTTGTGGTGCAAACTTGTGTCAAAAAGACTTACGTTGAAAAATGTGTAGAACAGAGTTACGCTTGAGAAATCACATTGGAAAAAGTGTGGATAACTCACAACGTAAGCCTTTAGAAATTGTGTGTGGAGAGGACCTGCGTGTAGAATATGGTGCATACCTAGATTGTTGCTTGGATCGTGTGAACTGAGACACAATGTTGGAGTGCACATAGAGCAACATTGGAGCTGGTTTGATTAAGCTTACTACCTGAAAGACCTGAGGAGTTGTTGTGCCTACAGAGCATGTAAACATGTGTAGAGTATTGTGCATGCATGTCCTGGAGTGAAATTTTTTTAAAGGGCTGAAGAGACATACGAAGTTTCAATACCTTTGCAAGAAACATATTTTTTTTGAATTTTTTACTAAAGGTTAATTGATTTTATAAATAACAAAGGAATTCATTGATAAGGAGAATATCAAAGTGAATACTTGATTTAATATTGTTGAGAGAGAATAAATGTCTGGTAATAAGAGCACTCTATATTAAACGTTTCCTCACAAAACCATGTAAATTGTTTGTCTCTTATTGAGAATGTATGGAGAGAGAATCACTGTTTAGTGTTTATGAGAGAGAATTAGTGAAAAATGAAGGTAGGAGTGAGAATTAGTGGAAAATGAAGGTAGGAGAGAGAATTACTGAGGAGAACATGAGAGTTAATTGTGTTTGTATTTATTTTTAAAATTGAGGGTACATTTTCAATCTCTATGTTGACACTGGAAAATCGTACAGCAGAAGATGGAAATAATCATATGTCAAGCCAAAGGATTTACAGGGCTGGAAGACATTGCAAGATCTGGAAAGTATTTAAAAATCTCAAAGGTTTAAGGAAAATCAAATTTGAACTAGTCTTAAATGTTGATTGCATGCATTATCCTTTGAGAAGAGCGCCTTCTACGTGCCTTTTGGCCCGATAAGCACGCATTCTTGAGAGTGGCGAAATGTCACTATCCGAGACCACATAAAGCAAAGGACAAGGAAAATTTTAAGGATGGAAATTTATCATAAAGATTAGAAACCTTGGCGAATATTACTAATCCATAATATGCAAACTATAAAATTCTTGGTGATATTTTAGTAAATGTATTCAAAATTATAATGATTTTATATAGTCTCTATAAAATTTTGGCGATAGCCCACGAGGCGTAGAGCAGTCGGTGATGGGGTGCACTCTTAAGGCACTCCGTTCTGCAAGGTCACCGGTTCGAAACCCGTGGGTGTAGGATTAGTCTAACCGAAAAAAAAAAAAAAAAAATAAAAAAAAAAAAAAATAAAAATAAAAATTTGGCGATTTTTAAGGTAAAATAATTTTTTCTTATAAAATTTGTACGAATCATTTTTAGAAAAAAATGGGAATTGGCGAATCTTTTTTCTGGAAAAAATATGGAAAATTAGCCTATCTACGAATATTAGCCCCTAAAATTTTCCCTGGCAAAGGGCAAGTTACTCCTTACTTGAAGCAGCCTAAGGATAGCCACCAACGCCTCCTTAGACACCATGTGAGCACACAAAGGAATCATACCTCTCCCTTGGGTCACCATCCACAATGTACCAAGGGAGGGAAGGAGGATCTGAAATCCCCTATATAAAGCCACCATGAGATGAAGAATTGGTGATCACATTGTTATGCTGGCCAGAATTTCCCAAGCAATACCAGTAGTGTGTGACCCAGAGCTGCAGACAAAGGGGAATCACTTGTTGGCCATCCAACAAGCTCATTCCACACAGTAGAGAGAGAGGGAGACTACACCGAGGCAAGCTTGGGATAATCACATCCTTGCATCGGGACCTGGAACAATTGTCTAGGGGCCCTTTGGCAAGAGGGTAAAGTATTATTCTCCTTACTACCAGCGCTCAATAAGAGGGGCCTAGAGCCATCGTTTGCATTATTGTGTCATTTGACTCATTCAGAGCTTCTGTTTATTTATGTTTAGTTTTATTTTAGTTTTTAGATTACATTTGCATGCTTATTCTTATATATAGTATGCTCATTTACTCCACTTCTTTCTTCCTGTTACCAATAGTTTAAAGGGGTAAACCACACCCCTTAAAAGGGTGTGATTTCGTACATACGTCCACCAAACACACCACAACAGGATCAACGACTCCACTAACATGTTATTACCAAGTTTATGTTGTTGTGCCTTCTTTTGCAGGAGACCTCTGTCTATGCTGTGTAGTGGAGCTGATAGTCCTCTAATCTCTCTTGTAGTCCCTAGATTCACCCTGAGTGACAAAATGAAGAAGAGAAACTCCTATTTTTTTTTACTAGCAGGAATTTGCGTGTGTTTCTTCCTCACAGACGTGCAGGGCGCACGTTCAGTGCTAACCCACGTGCAGAAAACGCATCTGTCTCAGCCTTTTGCACGCAATTTATAGAATGAGAAATTTCTCCCTAAATTCTATCTTTTTCTGCTTGTAAAGTGCTTGGAATCCCCTAATGCATCTACCAGCACTGGTTGTGGTACCCTGCAGCTTGTTAGAACTCACTTTTAGCTGCTTTCTGTAGGCTTAGTGTCAGTTTCGCTTCAAGTTGATTTTTGCAAAATCTTCACATAGTTTAAGTAGGGGGCAAAGTAACTTGCATTCCGAAAAATTTATGTTTTGCAATTTTTGGTATTCACACCTAGATAACTAGTCCAATTAAGTGGCCCAAGACCACGCATGCATAGCTAGTTTTCTTTGTTCTAGTGTAAAAGTTTTTAGTTTAGTTCAATTTTTGCACTAGGAATTGCAGGACTAGGATTGAATTGTTTATAGAAGATCAAGTAATCTCTGCTACCTTTGCACCCTCCGGTGATCCTAGGTAAGCATATGAACAATCCATATTCATAATTCACCATCTCCCTATAGTTGGTCACATAGATTAACTAGAAAAATTCGAAAGCGGCCCATTATCCGCATATGTTTTCCATTTGAGCCAGGAACAATACAACATAGTTTAAATAGGGGATTTTGTAAAGGATCAACGATATCCACACGTTCAAACTATATGCTTTTCCACCTTATGCTCACACACACTCAACCACTAAGCGAAGCAAAGACACCTAAAACTAACTTAACCAAACTCACTAAATTCTCCCCACAAGGGCCACAAAATAATTTATAGCTTAATTTAGGATCAAGGGGCTAGGCATCCAATAAGCCGCCTTGATCATACTTCATATTGAAACATATAAGTTGTGTATTTAGGGAGCTTCAAATCCACCTATCATCTCATGGAAAAGAGAACCCGAGCGCGGTAGAGACCCGTTTCAGAGGGGGTTAGGCTTAGGCGCAGTGCGTGCGGTATCAGTTGGGGCTACCTGACCCGGATGATACTCGGTTTTGTTAGCTGACTACCAAGAAGCCCAAGACTCGAATTCTCATGTGGGATGGTGGTTCTTAGTGGCAAAAAACTAGGGAAACCTTTACCCTATAGGTGATGATGCGGGCAAGCGCCAAACCCTCTACCCTTACCTTGGTGGATTCTCTTCGGCTAACTGGGGGCGTCGCCAGCTCTTACAGGATGTTGTGCCAGCACTCGCAAGAAATATTCTCAAGGCCCAGTTAATTTTGAGTGTGTGAGGACACATAGGTCTTCTAGGATTTTGAGTATCGTACGCAAATGAGAAAAAACCACTTTTTGATTGTTTGATCACATAGATTAATTTAAAGGGAAATCTATTTTATTTTTCGCTTTGTTTTATGTATGTGATAAGAAGTTTGCTTTGGTCATAGACTCTATCCTCTCAGAGTTTTCAAAATTTGGGTGACACCTGATAGGTCCTTACGGAACCTCATTGATCCAGGTGTGTTTTGGACCTCCCCCCATTACCGGGAGGGGTTCCAGGTCTTTCACCATTCAGGCGTCAAAGATGGAACACTGTCGCCATAATTGGCTCGTCCTTTATTGGGGAAGCTGTAGTTGGGAACCTTAGCTAGTATCCCAACACCACACCACATACCAATCCTCCCATAACTCCCAGGGGGCAGAGGAGTGCATCCCATATGGGAAGCCATCTAAATACACAACAGGGTACATCGTAGACTAACCCTCATTCTAACCAGACCTTTGTGTCTTCATACATTGCAATGACGTCAACCTCTCAGTCACCCTTCTTAGCTTCGTTGAATCTACCTTATTTAACCAAGCTAACCAATGACCCCATCGCACACGATCCTACATGGCCTCTCATGCCCATGAAGCTCCCTTTAGATGTACCAAATTTCGAAGGCAAGCAAGCGGAAAACCCAGGTAATCATGTCATGAGCTTTCACCTGTGGTGCTCATCGAACAATATCATTGAAAACAATATTTGATTGAGATTACTTCAACGCACTCTCATTGGAGTGGCCGCGAAATGGTACGTGGAGCAACCCTCAGCTTCACATGGAAACTTTAGTGCCCTTGCTACTGCGTTCCTAACATATTTTCAGTTACCCATTCACCATGATTCCGAAATGGAATTACTGACTCATTTTAGAAAAACCCCCACCATCCACATCTTGGACCATCTCCCTGAATGGAGGCGGTGTCGCACTTTATGTAAAGCTAAACTCGACGACTAGGTTCTCTTAGATTTGTTCTTGAAAACTCTTATGACAAAGATTTCAAAGGATGTGGCGCAGTAGAATCCCACATCCGAAGAGGATGCAAACAACAAAGCCCAGAAGCTTGAGCTAATTTATACGCAGTCAGGATACATTTATAACATCCTACCTAACGCCCCGCGCCTGCAAACTTATCAAGAAGTGCCAGGCGCGTCGAACTCTGCAGACAGGCTAATTGGGTCAATGACCCGGATTTTCCTAAGCAACAACAGTCCAAACCCTGATACACATATATTTCTACCTAGAATGTGCCTCAACCCGGTTCTAAGAGTCATCATATGCCTCAGAAAAATTTGACTAATAGGGCGCAAGCGTATCACCAGGGAGGACCTTATCCTCTGGCTCAGGGGAATCAATACCCAGAAAGAAAAAATGACGGAAGAACTCCCCTCCAATAGTCAGGTGGAAACCCAGGACCGAATCACCCTCAGTCCCCAACACACAACCCACCTATGCAAAACAATGCACAGGTGAACTTTTTGCAGCCTACCCAAAACCAACCACACCAATATAACCAGGAGAACTACCCTCCTAATGTGGTAAAGAAAAAATCCAAAAACAAGCCAAAAGGGAACCCTGGATAGGGGGGAAGCAACCAGCAGTGCCCACCACGATCCCAGGCTGGAGGAAACTCCAACCGGAATTAGAACCAAGAGCCAAGCAATTCCCAACAGTAGAGAAAAAGGCCACCTCTTCGAACAAACCATTCCTGTTTGATATGAGGTGAGTACGAGCACTATACTCACCATTGTCCCGATCTCCCTGAGCTAAAGAAGCTATAGAGTAACCAAGGATAAGGAGGATCTTCCCAGCAACTAGCCGTGATGTAAGAACCTTTCCCCAACCAAGGGACGGTAAGCACACACCAGCAAAATACAGACGATTCTGGGAAAAGCAGCCATGAAATATACATGACTGGAGAAGAGATGATTTTCCAAACATGGAATCACAACTACGACACCCCACTAGACACCAATACATCAGGAGCAAGTACTAGTGTGCCAACTGCACCTTTGACCATTTCAAAGATGCCTATAGAACCAATGCCAAAAATGGAAAAGGGACCTAATAGGCGAGTAGGAAACTACTCCAAAGCGGCCCATAATTATAGCATCATGGACTATTTAGCACAATATCCCACGGCCATGTCAGCTTTGGAAGTTTTGCAGTCATGCCCAAAACAACGGAAAGCCCTACTTTTCGCATTAGGTGCTATCGACCCTACTGATACGCGCCTAATGGATTTTAACGTAGACAAAGCCACCCCCTAGCTTCCTTCCATGGTCACCTTCCATATACCAGGGTCGGTGAAGAGTATCACTATCCACTAATGTGTCGTAGACGAGGGTGCATCCATATGCATCATGTCAAAAAAATTTTGGCAGAAGTTAGGTTCTCCCGAACTAAAACCCTCAGTCATCACACTTCGAGCATACGACGGTCTTCCCTCGACCCCCATCGGCCTCTACCAAAATGTCCCAGTCTGTTTAGCTGGAAAGATGACATTGAAGTCTTGAACACTCACTTGGATTACAACATACTCCTCGGATGGAGTTATATGTACGCCATGTCTACCATAACCTCCTTCGTCTTCCGCATTATGATGTTCCCCCACAAGGACCGCATCATTATCATAGACTAGCTGACGCACAGCGAGAAGCGTCCCCTAACTAACACAAATGTAATTCTACCCTATGTAGATACAGTCTCGGATGGTCTTTCATGGTAGCAAGAATATGGCCCTGGCCAATTCAAACTGTCGTCCGTTCTAGGTTCATTCCTAGGAGATCCTCCCATTATCCCTGAGGCATCACCTAATGTCACATGAGCCCCGGTGTGCATGATGTCCACATCAAGCGCCAAGGCTAGTCAGGACACGGACTCAAGCAGTAACGAAATTGAGGCATCGACCATGAAAACCTCTCTAGCCTACACTGCTTCCCAAACCCCTTTCCTTTACCCCCCTAGTTGGCTTCGTATCCCAGTAGGTTTTGGCAACACTGGTATTACCCAACATATCATTGGCATTCCTAGTTTGGTACCTCATTCCTTCTTCGAGAACAGGAGCCACCCATGTTATTGCCACAAGGTTGAAGCCCCTCAGTCCTAAGGAGCCCTCACCCGTCCAAGAAACGGTTGAGACCACCCCTGAAAAGAAAGTTCCCATTGCAAAATCGGTGATCACCGCTAGGAAAACCAAGAAGAGAGGAAAGAAGATGGTGATCCGCACCATTCAACGGGAATCACTAGTCTGTGCCATATATGATGTAATCAGTCATCCTACCCATATATGTCCAGAGCTGGATGAATTAAAACCACTCCTTAGCTCCGAAATAGAAATCGCGACGTCTTGTTCCCGTAAAAAGGAACCTACCACCAAAGGTAAAGGCAAAGCACTGTGTACCAATGACGCATGTGCTCTCTGCAGCAACTATGGGCACTATACCCACCATTTTCCAGAGATTTTGCGATATAGAGATGCCTTACATGCCTTCGAACAATCCTATCAAGAGGATCCCTCCATCTAGTCCATTGGCAATGAACCTCATATCATCTTGTACCTACAGGAAGAACAACAATCACCTGAAAGGATCCTCGACAGACCCCCTCCCCCAATCGAAAGGTGCATACTTTGTGATGAAATCGATCATTTCATCATTGACTGCCTAGCTTTAGAAATGTTCCAGCGATGGTACCCAGTCCATATAGTATATCGCGCCGAAATGGACATCCTGTATTCATGTCAGATATGTGGTGACAATCACCCAGTACGTCATTGTCACCACATACCGCGAATCCGTATAGATTTAGCCTGTATGCGATCAATCATAGTCCGCCTCTCCCACGAAGATGGCACAGACTCGGAGTCCATGAACAGTTCGACAAATCAAGAGGATGTGACAGATAGATACGTCTCGTTGCGGCCATCTGGAAGACGACCAATAAGAGAGATTCATCCCCCACCAAGCGTCGATGATACGACACACCATATACGATTCATGTCATCATGCATCGGAACCATGACTCGATTTGTCTGCTCATCTACCATAGGTGTCGAGTTAGCTGAAACTCCAAGAGTAGTTGTCCCTAAGACAGTGCAAACCCAATCTATTTGCACTCTGTCGACCGCGTTTGGTTCCACCACATCCACGATGGAATCCTTCTCGTGTCTATCAACTAGCTCCACCTGGATAACCCCCATTCAACATAACCCTACATAGGAACAATCCCCCTTCAGGTCCTTGTTTCATTTGGATGAGGATATCCTAGAGGCTATGACGGAGCCAGATTACCCATGTGATGCAATGCATCACTGTTCGCTTTTTATCCCCAAGAAAACGTTCGATCCTAACAATACAACTGAACAAGAGATCTACGTGATCGAATCAAAAGACTTTCTGCCATCAAGAAAGGTCAATTGGTTCAAAAACCCCATCCCAGCACTTGATGCATTCGAGGAAGGAAATATGTCAAATATTTCACCTACCATCAAGGTAAACATATCCCAAAATTTGGCAAAGGTTGAAGAAATCTCATTGGTGGCAGCATGCTCTCCAGAAGAAATAACCTCTTACACCAAATTGTTACAAGAGTATAGGGATATCTTAGCGTGGGACTACTCAGAAATGCTTGGGCTCAGTCCTACTAATGTAGAGCACCATATTGACACTTGGCTTGATGTACCTCCAGTACGCCAAAAACAACGTCAACTACATCCCTTTAAGGCAGAAGCAATAAAGCGAGAAATCGACAAGCTTCACAAAGCCGGGTTTATCTACCCCATTGCCTACACATCTTGGGTTTCCAACCCTGTTCCAATCATGAAAAAACAGGGCATTATATGCGTTTGCACCGATTTTTGAGATTTGAACAAAGCTTGTCCTAAAGAAAATTACCCCACTCCATTCAATGACCAAGTCATCGATGCTTGTGAAGGACACGAGGCTCTATCCTTTATGGATGGATTCTCTGGGTACAATCAAATCCAAATCCGCCATACAGATCGGTACAAAACTGCGTTCACTACCCCTTGGGGCACATTCGCATAGAAGATAATGCCATTTGGCCTAAAAAATGCTGGAGCCACCTTCCTAAGGGCCATGAATTATATATTTCATGACTTAGCACACCTTATCCTCGCCTACTTGGACGACCCGAAAATCCGCTCCAAGAAGCGCTTAGACCATCTTGAGGATCTGCAATTGGTATTCCAAAGATGTCGTCAATACAACCTATGCTTGAACCCCCTCAAGTGTGTCTTCTGCGTCAGCGCAGGAAGGATCTTAGGTTTTATTGTGTCCCAGCAAGGGATTCATGTGGACCCTCTCAAGGTCCAAGCCATTAAAGAGGTACCTCCACCTCGTACTCTCAGACAACTTCAAAGTCTGCAACGGAAGGCCAATCTTTTGATACGCTTCGTCCCAGATTATGCCACCTGTGCTCAAGGGTTCTTACACCTGCTTTGATAGGAAATCCCATTTAAATGGGATAACCATGCCCAGAAAGAATTTGATGCGTTGAAGGAGATGTTATATTCAGCACCACTCATTAGTCCCCCAGACTATGACAAGGATTGTATCTTTTGTATCTATCAACTTATGAATCCACATTAGCCAGATTATTGATTCAGTAAGGCCTAGATGGGAAGGAGCACGTAATCTATTATGTCAGCAAAACCCTGTCAGGCCCAACGTTGAGATATGAGCTTGAAGAAAATACTGCCCTAGCATTAATCCATGCAGTCCAGAAACTTTGCTACTACATCATCTTAAAAACCACTACGGTTATCGCAGATATTAATCCCATCAAATACCTGCTCACACGCTGCCTAATGAACCACAAGTACGCCCACTGGATAGTCATTCTCCAAGAATATGAATTACATTTTCGCTCCCCCAAAAGAAAAAAGGCACTTGCATTAGCAGAATTCATTACGGACCTCCCAGGAAATTCCAAGGGATCACCAATAGACAATTCACTACCAGATGAACATCTTTTCTTCGTAGCAACTGACGACCCTTAGTATAGAGACATTCTCCTATTCTTGTGAACCCAAAATTTCAGACCTCATCTCACGCGAGATGACCGTCGGCGCATACGCCAATAGGCCCCTCGATATCTCCTTCTGGGAGATGTCTTATACCAGCGAGGCATCAACACCATTTTATGTCGATGCCTTACTCACGACCAAGCGGAACAAGCCCTTAATGACTGCCACGGAGGCACTTGCGACGACCATCTATCAGGAATGGCTACTGCCAAAAAAGTCTTACAGGCAGGGTATTTTTGGCCCTCCCTGTTTCGCGACTGCATCACAGCAGTCAAAAGATGTGAACGATGCCAACGCTTCACTCATAAGGAAAGAGCACCACCCGCTCTTCTGCACCCCATCATAGTAGCCAGCCCCTTCTGTAAATGGGGGATTGACTTCTTGACTTGTAACCCCACCTCATCAGGAAACCATAAGTACATCATTATGGCTGTCGATTATTTCACCAAGTGGGCTGAGGCCATGCCTGCATACGACAACACAGCAGAAACCGCCGACTGATTTTTGTTTAGCCACATGATCGCCCAGTTCGGCGTACCCAAAGAGTTAGTCCCTGACCACGGGAAACACTTATAGAATGAAGTTTTCGAGGAGCTATCTCACCACCTCAGATTCACCCACGAATTTGCTTCACCATACTACCCCCAGTCCAACGGACAGGTAGAAGACATTAACAAAGTAGTAAAATCTATGTTACAATGCATGGTGATTAGCCATAAAACCAACTGGAACCATATGCTCTTTTCCGCCTTGTGGGCATAACGCACAATGATAAAGACGTCCACTGGTTTCACTCCCTTCCACTTAGTATACGGGGTCGAAGCTGTGATTCTCATAGAATGGGAGATCCCAAATTTGCATGCCACCATCGAACTCCTCAATGACACCCAACCTCTAGAGTAGCGCTAGTACAACTAGAGCTTGTCGACGAAAATCAATGTCAGTCACTGTAGCACAACGAGGCCCATAAGAAAAGGGTAAAAGCATCATTCAATTGCCACATCACCCCTCTCTCATTCGCCGAGGGAGAATTAGTCCTCCGCTATGATGTCGCAAAAGAGTCCTTAGGGCCAGGAAAGTTCGAAACCTTGTGGAAATAACCCTACATCATTAAACATTGCCTCCGACAGGGGGCATACATCTTGATGGAACCAGACGATAATCCCGTCAACGGCCTTTACCTCAATAAATTCTACCCATAATGGCCAAGTCGGCCTTGCCCCTAGAGTGAAAGTACACAAAAACCCAACCACTCAATTTTTTTTTGACCCAAAGACTTATTTAAAAGTGCTCATAGTATCACCATGGATCACCAAAATGAAACCTATTTTGAATTTGTTGATGGAGCATCAGTATGCTCTCAAAATTTAGCTGCAGCTGCCTGGGTCATTTACCGCCCTGACCGATCGCCACTCTGCTCAAATTGGGTGTGCATCGATTCAACGACAAACAATCAGGTAGAATACGATGTTGTCATCAGACTTATGTGCGATGCCCTCCATCAGGGCAAACACCATATGCATGTCTACCTCAATTCCCAGTTAGTAGCATCACAGCTAAACGAAAAATTTAAGACAAGAGATACACATCCGTTTAGAAAATATTTGTGTGCTAAAAGATTAAGCAGACAATTTGACTATATCACATTTTCACATGTACCAAGGAGTCAAAACCAAATAGCTGATTGCATAGCTAACAATATCCTAATCTGGAATGCATCTCGAATAAACCATCATGCATAAAAAGAAAAAATCCATCAACATAACAAAATATATAAACTGAAATAGGTGATACATCATGTAGAGCCGTAAAAAATATCTCTCATATATATATATATATATATATATATATATCAAAATTTGTATATTTGAGTACAAAAAATAATCTCGCTGGCCAAATTTCCAACCCACAGATACAGAAGTCGTCAAAAATAAGGGAAGCATCCTCATAATGGGTGCTTTCCTTGTGTACAAAACTACTCTAGTGGGGTGCCCCCTCAAGAGGGGCACCTGGACCCACCAGTACTCCCGGTACCACCACCGGAGCTGTCGTCGCAACTGCAATCACCACTCGACGTAGAGTGGGCCGATAATCCCTCTCGCGGGCCATCACTGTCTCTAACCAGACCTCCTCGAAGTCATCCATGAAACCTCGAGCAGACATCCCTTGGGTCAAGCTGTCCACTCGACCCCAGAAGTACTCAAGAGTAGAAACCTGAGATGTCATTTCTGCAATGTGAGCCTCTGACGCATCAGCACGAGCTCGCTCAGCCGCAACCTCTCCAGCCACCAAGCTGCTACCCTCCCTAGAAGGGCTAGCACCACCACCTAGTCCGCCTGCATCACCTCCTCCCTGACCACCCTGAGGTCGTCGTGGAGGATCGTGGCCCACTAGTCAAGCCACGTGGCGGCCCACCTCGCCAACATCTGCACAAGAAACCAAAATAATGTCAGCGTCACTAGAAAAAAACATAAGTACATATATACCCAAACAAGTGTAGAAAACATATAAAACATACCTGCAGGCCACCAAATGTAACCAAAAGGGAGACCCATGTCTAGGTCACCCTGGACATCCATTCCTGCACACGGGTATTGCAAGAAAATCTGTGGGTTGGCCTCAAACCAGGCCTCTGTCATGACATTCCAATAATGCCCCACCATGCCCCCACCACCTCACGGAATCACCAGAGCCTACCTCCTCATACGTGGCTCCCATGGCCCCCCAATAGGCACCGCCACTACCGACCTCAGCAGCACCACCCTCTCGTACATGATGCTGTACAAGATACTGGCATATGCAAATGACTTATATCCAGGTTGGACCTTATTCAACTGCGACACCATCCCATGAAAACAAAAGCAGGCAAAGTCGAAAAAAATACCCAGATCTCAGCCGACGCAAAAATACAACCTACAGGCCAGATGCCCGATGCGGAGCAAACAACCCCACTAGTCATACGATCACTGCCAGAGCACACTACTCTGACACATTTGTAACTGCGGCAATGTTGATGCAGCCCTCCGTAAGAGGCGCCCCACCACAATGACGCCTCCGGAATCTATCCAAGTCCACTCTCCCTGAAGGGAGTGGATACCTCAACACCTCACCCTGAGGCAGTAACCCGGTCACAAAATATATATCTGTCTCCGGACGGATGATCAAGTTCATACCACGCAACACAAACATGTTGCGCCTCCTGCGCTAGTGATGAATAATGTACCATAGTAATCGGTCCTGTGACCGAAGAAACTCATTTCCAGCAAACTTTAGAAGGCCCCATAATGCCAACAGACGACGTGCACCAGCATCAGCAGCTAAAGCGGTTTGGATCTCGGACCAGTCTTGCTCCCTCCACACTAATCTGTCATCAACATAGGTACCTATCAGTACAGAGAAAAAACACAAAAGGGGAAAAAAACCATAGAATTTTTTCACCTCAGCCTTTGCGCGCTTGTTCCTCAGACAGGCGCACCTGTATTTTTCACAGGCCCACTACAATTGGGGAACAGAGCGCCCTCACGTGCCTATCCCTCAAATTTGCATGAAAAGAAGGCACGCTTTTTCCCAGATCGCCCGCACAATCTAGGGAAAAAGTCACCCAGAATCTGTACAAACCTAGTCTGTATGGACCCCAACACCATCAAACTGTAAAAATTAAAATGCAGGACGTCATGGAAGTTACCTGGGCATAGTATCGCTAGTCCATGGTACACAGGTTGACCGCAACGGCAAGAAATGCTACGCAAACACCTTTGACCTCTCAAAACTTAGCAAGTACAAATGATTTGAATTAGGGCCATATCACCTATTTATCTCCCTTTTAAAAAACTTCGGAGGGCCATAACGAGAGATCAGAAGATTCATTTTGTGAACCATAAGTTTCACCGTAAGCAGCACTCCATGATGAACAAAAGCGATGCCACACATTCACGTTCCAGATAAAATAAAATTTCAGTGCCGGCAGGTATGCCCTCTCTCATCTTCCTTTTTAATTCTCATGAGTTTCAATAATATTTGATGAAAAGAAGATGCTTTCACTTGAGGTAGTTGTTTTTGCAGGAAAAACTCACAAACCATTCACAACACCATCTATTGAAAGTTCCAGAGCAGGTATCATTCTACCCCCAGCATGATAGAGTCCCAGAAAAATTTGCATATCCTGACATCATTTCTCCATCAGAAATAAACCATAGGGTCTTCATATCCGACCATGTTTATCATCACCCCATCCTGCACATGATAAGCATCTGCGTTGGTCGGTAAAGCCTCCCCTCCATGGCACCTGCCACTCGCATTAGACCACATCACAACAAAAGTGACGCCATGGCCATACCAATTTAGTCTGGGAAGCACCTCATGCCCATCCATCCATCATGCATAAGGTCAAGTTTACCATACAAATTGAAACCCCCTTCCCGGACGACCAGGTTGTACAAGCAGATAAAGCGCGCACCACCGCGCCTCGCATTTGGCCCACCATACCTCCACCAGCATAATCCCATCTGCGATATTTTTACATCTGCTTCATCAACCCCACACATGAGACCAACCAATGGGACCCCCACCCTTAGCAAAACACCTTCCTCACACCATCAGTGAGTGAACACTTTCATGTTTTTGGGTAAACGTCTTTGTGTTTTGTAAAAACCAAACCCCATTATTTTATTCTTTTGGTAAGTATGCAAAGACCACAAACGGTGCACTTCGTCCCCTCACCCTCGCATTTCATCTTTTCCCCCATGGTAGTAGTCCCTGAACACCCTTGGTCGGAGTATTTCACTCCCCATGCACAAACCATCATGAAATTCATAGCCGGTTTACACCCACCCTAGAAGTCCTACCGACTCCATGGATTTTCCCCTTCATATTTAACTATGACTGCCACCAAGCTGCTTAGGTAGACTTCGACCTCAGGCCATTGAATCCCCATCATCAGTTTTCAGTCACCTCTCACCAACATGCCTATGTTAAACCCACCACATCCATGTCCCCAATCCCTCATATCGACGACCCCTCGTTCGGTTGAGGCTTCCTTTTTGTCGACTTCAACACCCATATTCCAAAAAGGAAGTGGTACCTTGGATCACCCCTCTCCATACAAAGGGGCATCCTGGAGAGACATCATTGTCCACATATGTCATCAATCCTCCTAAAATTCAACTACGACAAAAGCTTTCATGTCAAGATGGTATCGTACCTCACAACCATTGCACTTTGATCAGATCCGTCAAAGACTCATGCTTCCATAAGCGTCTCTCTCAACAATGCTTACACGGGAAGGTCCCAACCAGTACCTATGCGTACATCGCGCAGCTATATGCCATACCAAGTTTATGTATATGGGCACCACATTCCACCTATCGTCAAAGAAAAAACGCCCCTGAGGGCGTCAACAGTCGTCGTTAACAACCGCCAGCATCACTACCATAGTAGTGACACAGACATAACATATATCTGTCAATTTTGTTTAACTATCCATAGCATCACTAGCATGGGACATGCATGCCTCGTTGAAATTTTGTATATGTATTGTAAATTGTATTTTCTTACAGGGATCCCTTAGACTTGGTCATTCTTGGAAACAGTGTAGGGTGTGTTCAATCCCAAGGCTTCACGTAGGTCTTTCTCTCTCTCTACGCAAAATCCATAAAAGAAACTATAATGTATTTTGGCTATACACTTCTTCCTAGAACTCACACATTAGGGGGCAACTGTTAACACTGGAAAATCATACAGCAGAAGATGACATTAATTAATGTCAAGCTAAAGGATTTACAAGGCTGGAAGACATTACAGGATCCAAAAAGTATTTAAAAATCTCAAAGGTTTAAGGAAAATAAAATTTAAACTAGTCTTAAATGCTGATTGCGTGCATTATCCTTTGAGAAGAGCGCCTTCTGAGCGCCTTTTGGCCCGATAATCGTGCATTCCTGAGAGTGGTGAAATGTCACCATCCAGGACCACATAAAGCAAAGGAAAATTTACTCCTTAATTGAAGCCGCCTAAGGACCGCCACCAATGCCTCCTTAGACACTATGTGAGCACACAAAGGAATCATACCTCTCCCTTGGGTCACCATCCACAATGTACCAAGGGAGGGAAGGAGGATCCGAAATCCCCTATGTAAAGCCACCATGAGATTAAGAATTGGCGATCACATTTTTATGCTAGCCAGAATTTCCCAATCAATACCAGCAGTGTGTGACCCAGAGCTGCAGACAGAGGGGACTCACTTGTTGGCCATCCAACAAGTTCAATCCACATAGTAGAGAGAGAGGGAGGCTGCACCGAGGCAAGCTTGGGATAATCACATCCTTGCATTGGGACCTAGAACCATTGTCTAAGGGCCCTTTGGCAAGAGGGTAAAGTATTCTTCTCCTTACTAACAACACTCAATAAGAGGGGCCTAGAGCCACTGTTTGCATTATTGTGTCGTTTGACTCGTTCAGAGCTTCTGTTTATTATTTTTAGTTTTAGTTTAGTTTTTAGATTACATTTGCATGCTTATTCTTATATATAGTATGCTCATTTACTCCACTTCTTTCTACCTGTTACCAATAGTTTAAAGGGGTAAACCACACCCCTTAAACTGGTGTGATTTCCTACATACGTGAACCAAACACACCACAAAACTCTTAAAATGGATATTTTATAATGTTTTTTTAAGAAAAAATTATTTGTAAGTGAGATGAAAATAGAAGCTGAGAAGTATTAATCACTTTCATTCATGATTACTTCTATTTGAAGGAGAAATTGATTGTCATTGCGCTTTTTTGCACCATCTTGTATTCTCTATTTAATAAAAAAAGATATTTTGTGGTGGTGGTTGAGTCCCAATTTTTGGGACTTTTGGTTCTTGTCCCGGGTGGAAGTGGGACACATTGTGTTATTTTTTGCATTTTATCTCTATGAGTCTCTTTTACTCTCCTCATGGTGACAAGCAGTATTGTATTGCCTAAACTTGTTGCCACAAATTATTTTTACTGGAGAAAACACATGCAACCTGTATTCATCACCAAGGATGTATTAGAACTTTTAATTGATGGATACACTATGCCTTCTCCTGATGAATTCAAATCATTAAGTGATGATGAAAATAAATCTCTTAAGGAACTTATTAAGAAATATAATGAAGCACTTTCACTTATAGGCAACACTCTCGAAGAATCTATATTTCTAAGAATCAGTGGTGCAATATCATCTAAAGAAGCATGGGATATCTTAAAGAACACATATGAAGGTGTTGTTGTAGCTAAATTGAAAACATTAATGAGGAATTTTGAAAATTACCATATTCAAAGTAATGAACCCATTCATGATTATCACAAAAATGCAAGATCTTGTTAATCATATGAGGTCATTAAGTGAAGATGTTTTAGAAAGAAGGCTAATTAAGAAGATTTTAAGAAGTGTTTTGCCTAATTTTCAGATGGTCACTACCAGTATTATGGTCTCCAAAGATTTAAATACCATGAAAATTGATGAATTAAGTGGATTCTTGTTAACTATTGAAGAGAATCAACCATTTGAGCAAGTAGAACATGCCTTTTCTGCAAATCATAGAGGAAGAGGAAGGATTAGGGGTCAATATCATAATCTGTTGAAATTCAGCGAGAAAATTTCAACACCCATGCTAGTGTGGGAGAAGGAGCTCCAAGCAGAACCTACACTAGTGTGGGACCACAGGTCTTAGCAGCACCTACACTGGTGTGGGATAAATTTGATGCATGTCTATTTTAGTTATCCCTTAATTAAGATGGAAAATAAAATGTAATATAATATCAAAATAACTTGTAATAGTTAAATGAGTGTGATAAACTCAGTTAGCTCATGAATTTTGAGTTAGAGGTAGTTGGTGAGGCATGCAGATTAATTCTAGTTGTAACAGATTTGAAGTGCAGTGGTGCATTAGTTAATGCAGGTTGTAATAATTTTAACTCAATAAAGGGAGTTGAACTCAGTTGTGCTAGTTGTAAATGTTAGATACACTAGTGAGAGATCAAATGAATTAAATATTAATTAATTCACAATCAGCAATCTCACATGCAACTGAGGATTTAATATTATTAGTTGTATGCATGTGAGATCCAGTGGAGACCCAGTTGAGATATAGGTGAAAGGGATGTTGACTATCAGTTGTAGGATTATTGGGTTGCACCCATGCAACCAAAAACCCATTGGAGTTCCCATGATACTTGTGTAGTAAAGGAAGGCCAAAATTCCTAAATAATAGGGATTGCATTCATCAAGGATTGCGCAAGCAAGGCAGGCTGTCTGGAGGCAGTAAATTGGCTAAGTATTGGTCAGTTTTATCTGAGACAATGTGAGACAATTAGTTGAGTATAGGAGGGCTCTTGTGAGAAGCGTTGTATGTAATTTTTTCATGTATCCATGCGGAATATATAATAGAATATAGTGGGGTTTTGAGCAGCATGCTTTCCTCGGGAAATTATTTGTGTTGTGGCTTGATTGATTCTTCTTTGCTTCATGTGATTGGTGATTGTGTTTTTAATTCCGCAATTGATTTGTAGAATTGATTCCATATCTAGCTTTAGCACATTGTTAGATTAGATTGAATTCATGATATACATGCTTGTTGTATAATTTCTACATGGTATCAGAGCACAAGAAATCACAATTATGAAGGAGGAGCTGAGTTTGTGACTGGATATAATTCGAATTTGCAGAAAGACTTTCTTGGTGCTACAACTGATTCAGGATCGAAATGACTTTCAATGGCTTGAGGTTGGAGTATGCACTTGAGGGCAACTCAAAATATATTGCTTGGAAGGATAGGATGGAGGCAGTACTCGAAGACAATGGCTTGAAGGAATTCATTGAAAATGATGTTCCTAAACCCGTTGTGACAGATGCTGCAAATCTTGATGCATGGAAAAATAAAGTGGAAAAGGCGAGGAGGATCCTATTGGAGGGAGTAAAAGACCACATTTTCTCAAGCCTCCATGGGAAAGCCACACCATATGCAATGTGGAAGGCTTTGACAGATCTATTTTAGAGAGACAATGACCATAGGAAACTAGCACTGAAAGATAAACTTAGGAAGATCAAGATGGAGAAAGGCGACTCCATGCCAAAATATTTAACAAATTTCCAATGTCAGGATGAAATAGGGAGCGTGGGCATAAATGTCACTAATGAAGATTTGGTGAGTTTGGTTCTCCTAGGACTTCCCAACAGTTGGCACAGTTATCAAGACTCTATCAATGGAAGGGAAAAGTTTCCAGATTAGGAACAACTGTGGTCAGATTTGGTGCAAGAGGAGTTAAGACGGAACACTAGAGATGGATCTTCATCTAAGAATGAAGATGAATAAGATTATGCTTTGGCTGCCAAGGTGAATAAGGGGAAGGGGAAGAAATTCCATTCCAAATATGATTCCAAAGATGACAAGAAGTGGGACATGTCCGGGGTGAAGTGTTTTCACTATCACGAGCATGGGAATTATGCTACTAACTATCCACAAAAGAAGAAGAAAAAGAAGGCTGGAGGATATGTAGCTTGTGAGGCTTTTGCCTCACAATTTGAGCTTGACTTCTCATTGATCGCATGCATGGTGTCAAGTGCATTGGTATCTATGTGGTATTTGGATAGTGGCGCTTCCTTTCACATGACGGGAGATAAGGAACTTTTTAGTAGCTTGGAGGAGAAGGATCTCCAGATGCATATTGAAATGGGTGATGATGGGCAATAAAGTGCTACCAATATTGGTACCATTACCTTCCAGAGACAGTCAGGTAAACCCTTTCAATTAAAATATGTAATGCATGTACCAAGTTTGAAGAAAAATTTAGTCTCAGTTGCAATGTTGGAGGATAGAGGCTATGATATTGTTTTTAGTGAAGGAAAAGCTTTCATGCAACACAAAACAACAAGACAAGCCAAGAATATAGGGATTCGAGTTAATAATCTCTACAAGTTGGATGCAGATGGCTACACAACATTGATGGGAAGGCGCACAAACTGGTGAGCTGGGTCAAGGGCAAATTATGGCATAGGAGATTGGGCCATCTTCACCATGGAGCCTTGAAGTTCATGCAATAGATTTCTAATGGTATTCCCAAGGGTAGACTTGCGCAGTCAGACACATGCAAGGGATGTACTATGGGAAAATATGTAAAGGCCACATTTCATGAGAAGGAGAACTGAGCTTCGGGGATCCTTGAGAGAGGTCACACAGACGTGTGTGGACCATTCTCTATTGATTCGACAAAAGAACATAACTACTATGTGATAATTGTTGATGAATTTTCTCGTAAGTGCTAGATCTTCTTCATGTAGAAGAAAGATCAGACATTGTCAAAGTTTCTTGAGTTTAAAGCACCGGTGGAGAAAAATTCGGGGAAGAAAGTGAAGCCTCCTAAGAGCGATAATGGTGGTGAGTACATATCTAATGAATTCAAGAATTTCTGCAGAAAATAAGGAATTCGAATAGAACTGATAACGCCTCATAACTCACAGTAGAATGGGGTCGATGAAAGAAAGAAAAGAATGATTGTGGGTGTAGCAAGAGCGACGTTGCATGATCAAGGCCTACCGATGCATCTGTGGGCAGAAGCATGTAAGACTATGGTATTTGTGCAGAACCATTTTCCTCATAGGATACTTGGCATCAGTACACCATAAGAGGATTTCACTGGTAAGAAACCTGATGTTTTACACTTTAATATTTTTGGCTCATCTATTTATGTGCATGTGACCAAAGACGCTAGGAAGAAGCTGGAACCGATAGCTGAGATCAAGAGTTTTGTGGGGTACACTAAAACACCCCACAACTATCGGGTGTATTTTCCAAAAAACAGAATGAATGTTGTGTGACGAGATATAAAATTTAATGAGGAGAAAGCCATGTGATTGTCCCTTGAGAGGGAGTTGGACTTGCATGCAGAGGAGGAACTCTTGGTTCCCAAGGATGAGCCTCTAGATGTGGAGAAAACACATGAGGAGGATCATGGAGTGGCAAAAAACACTCATGCAAAGCCATCCATTAGAAATGGAAGAAGGCACACCATGAAAGTTCATAGATTGAGACTTGATGCTGTAGAGAATGTAGGAGCCCCTACTTCACAACGCAAACATAGACAGTCTACAGACAGATTTACTGGATACATGGCTCTTATGAGAAAATGTATTGTGACTGAACCATCTACCTTTTAGGAGGCAGTGCAATAACCAACTTGGGTTGATGCAATGGTGGAGGAGTATGACTCCATTGTCAAGAACAGTGCATGGGAGGTTGTCCCAAGACTAATCGACAAATCAGTGGTTGGATCTAGATGGATCTACAAGGTAAAGAAAGCTGCTAATGGGAGTGTGGAGAAATACAAGGCTAGATTTATGGACCGAGGATTCTCACAGATTGAGGGGATCGATTATTATGAGACTTTTTCACTTGTTGCAAGGTACTCTTCCATTATATCCATCCTTGCACTATCAGTGCAGATGGGCTGCTGCATTCATCAGATGGATGTGAAAAATGTGTTTCTAAAGGGAATGATTGAGGAAGAAGTGTACATAGAGAAGCCAAAATATTTCTAGATATTCAACAGTGAGTCGCATGTGTGTTGACTCAAGAGAGCATTGTATGGGCTGAAGCAAGCACCTTGTGCTTGGTACACTCAGATAGACAGTTATTTCATCGGACTGGGATTCACCAAATGTGAAGCTGATGCAAACTTGTACCAGATTGTGGTTGAGGGTAAGCTATTGATTATTGTTCTTTATGTTGATCTAATTTTTACTGGTGATGAGCAACTAATGCATGAAGGATCTTGCAAGGGAGTTTGAAATGAAGGACGTGTGACTCCTTCATTATTTCCTTGGTTTGGAAATATGGCATTGGGATGGTGAACTTTTTGTTTCTTAATGCAAGTATGCCAAAGAGATATTGGGTAAGTTTCACATGGAGAGATGCAAAACCATGGACTCTCCTCTTCCATGAAACTGGAGGAAATAGGATGCTACTTCTGGAGAGGTAGTGGATGCTACTGTCTACAGGAATTTACTTGGTTCACTGATGTATCTAGTGAACACCAGAACAGACATTTGCTAAGCAGTTAACTAGCTAAGTCAAGTTATGGTTAAGCCTACCGAGCTCTTTTGGAAGTCGGGGAAACATGTCTTGAGATACCTAAGGGGCACATCAGATTATGGTCTATGGTACATATGAACAAATGGAGTGAATCTTCAAGGCTTCATGGATGCAGATTGGGCATGTTTTCCACCAGACAGAAAGAGAACATCAGGAGAGATCTTCAGCATAGGATCAACAACAATTTCTTGGTATAGCAGGAAGCAACGATCTGTGGCACTTAGTTCAGTGGAAGTAGAGTACATGGCAGCAAGTCAAGCTGCATGTGAGGCTATCTCGATGAGAAAGATATTGGTTGGTTTGTTTGGTTCTTCGATGGATCTGACAATGATACATTGTGATAATCAGAGTTGCATTAAACTCTCGATTAATCCTATGTTTCATGATAGGTCCAAGAACATAGATTTCCGGTACCACCATCTCAAAGATTGTGTGCAAAGGAAAATAATTTTTCTTGTTGTTTACCGAAGATACGATTGCAAATATTAAAGCAGAAAGGCGCTCAACGAAGAAAATTAAGACCACCATAGGCGGGGATCGAGTGAGAAGGATAATACACTATTGTTGAAGGCTCTGCAGAAATTCAACGAAAATCGCTTTTGTACTAATTATTAGGACAGGAAGATCCAAGCATTTCTATAGCATTGTGGTTTAATAATTATTAACAACACCTACAATGGTGTGGGACAAATTTAATTTGTTATATATTTTTAGTTGTCCATAATTAAGATAGGAAAATAAAATGTGTATAATCTAAGTAACTTGTAATAGTTATACGGTGCTGATAAACTGGTTAGATCATCGAATTTCGAGTTAGAGGTAGTTGGTGAGGCATGCAAAGTAATTCTAGTTCTAGCAGAGTTCGAAGTGCAGTGGTGCGTTATTTAATGCAGGTTGTAATCAATTTAACTTAGTGAAGTGAGTTAAACTTAGTTGTGCTAGTTGTAATTAAAGATAAACTAGTGAGAGATCAAGTGAATTAAATATTAATTAATTCAAAATCAGTGATCTCACATGCAACTGAGGATTTACTATTATTAGATGCATGCATGTCAGATCCAGTGGAGATCCAGATTAAGATCTAGGTGAAAGGGAAGTTGACTGTCAGTTATAGGATTATTGGGTTGCACACATGCAACCAAAAACCCCCATTGGAGTGCCCATGATACTTGCACAGTCAAGGAAGAAAATAATTCCTATATTTTAGGGATTTCATTCTTGTCATGGAATTACTTAATACTTTGAGTTCTCATAAGACGATGGTATTTTCTAATCTTGATGGGTTTTGCTCTGAAACCCAAATGTGAGGCAATTAGTTGAGTATAGGAGGGATCTTGTGAGAAGAGTTGTATGTAATTGTTTCATGTATCCATGTTGAATATACAATAGAAGATAGTGGGGTTTTGAGTAGCAAGCTTTCCCCAGGAAATTATCTGTGTTGTGGCTTGATTGATTCTTCTTTGTTTCATGTGATTAACGATTGTGTTTTTAATTCCACAATTGATTTGTAGAACTGATTCAGTATCTAGCTTTACACATTGTTAGATCAGATTGAATCCATGATATACATGCTTTTTGTATAATTTCTACATAATCAGAATCAAAACCGAACTCAACAAGGTTCAAAAGGAAATGCATCACCTTCGAGAGGTAGAGGAAGGAATCCTAGTCAGTTTAGAGGAAGAGGCAGAGACATATCAGGAGGAAGAGGACAAGGAAGAGATGGAGGAAAAAATGGAGGAAGAGATGGAGGAAAACAATATTATTATTGCCAAAAAAATTTCTATCTTGAAAGAGATTGTTATGCAAAAATGCGAGAGATGGAGCGAAAAGGTGCTAATACAGTTGTTGAAGAAACTAGGAATGCAAAGTTATTCATCTCAAGTTTGATGGCACATAGTGAAGAAAGTGAAGCATGGTATATTTAATCGGTATGTTCAAATTGTATGACATCTCAAGAGGAGTTGTTTACCAAAATTAATGACAATTATTCTGGTAAATTCATATTTGGAGATGATAGTGTTTTTGAAGTGAAAGGGAAAGGCATAGTTGAAATACTAGCATTGCATTGAAAAAATAAGTTAATTGAGGACATTTTTTTGACACCAACATTGAAGAAGGATCTAATTTATGTAGGACAAATGATGGAGTAATGATCAGGTGCTCAGTTTTATACTAAAAAATCAAAGTTCTTAGAATGACTCAAAAATTGAACGACCGCGTAGTGCTCTTCATTCTGAATCCGACGCACTTCGTTTCACGTGAAATGGACTATGTATGTAGCCCAGTCAGAAGTCCATACTACTGACATGGTATGTTGACTGGGCTGGGTCGAAACTTGTCATTTTCCTCTGGCTAGTGTGGGACTGCCAATTGGTAGCATTGGATTGGTCTAAATTGCGGGTGATTTTGCGTGTTTTGTATGGTTGAGAGCGGGCTAATGTGGAGAGGACAAGTGGTAAAACCTAGGGATGCCACATGCGCCCCTAATGGTTGGTCAAAATTATGGTTTGAAGACTGGAAGGTCTGGAGGGGGTTGGACATAGGACCTCTGCCCCGCCAGTCCCACACACCACCGTTATACCACACAATAGTTCTTAACATTCTTATGCCGCCACATCTATTTCAAGTTTGTAATGTCCACTGACGGGGGGAGAGTGGGCCAGCCCCCAATACATGTGACCACAACGCAGAACCACTGGCGGAGGCCTATTCACTAAGCACACCATTAAACCTTAATCCTCCATTAATTAGCGCTAATCCTCATTAACTTAGTTCTAATCTGAAGTTTTCCCATAAGGGTGGTTTAACCTCTAAACATGTTTAATTAGCGCTAACTGCACTTAATTACATTAATGAGATTTGGCGGTCTGCCAAATCTGGCGGAACTGCCAGTTTAGCGTCAGCTAACCGAATTTAGCTCCAGATAGCTAAATTTAGGCCAGAAATTGTGGAAAAACTGGAGATGGTCATAACTTTTGGAGTTTTCAACCAAATCAGGTGCAGAAAGAGGTTAGATGACCATTTTTGGGCATTATAGACTCATTGGTGTAGATTTTGGGAACATAAAATCATTGTAAACACATAATTTTTCAAATTTGAGCATAATATAGAGGCCCAAGCCATGGAAGCTGGACCAAGGAGATGTAGCCCAGGAGGGGTGAACTCCTTCATCAAATTCTTGTGTTGATGTCTTGTATGGTGATGTACTGTGCTTTTATTTTTTGTTTTTCAAACTTTATTTAATGTTAAATTTTTCATAAAATTAACATGAAAACACTCATGAGACTTAATAACTTGCAAGAGAACTTGAACCCTTAAGCACATATAAGACATTGTTTACAGAATCTAATAGAGTAATTATAGAAATTTAATACAAAATATGTATTACCTGGATTCTCCTGATCTAACAATTATATGCCAATGTTAAATACATAATCACTTCTACAAAATCTTTGTGGAATTTAAAACACATCACCAGTAGCAATATCATGAAGAAAGATCAATCACGCATAACACAGATAATTTACTGGGAAAGCATAAAGCTAAAAACCCCACTATCATATATTATGTATATATCATGGTTCATGAAACAATCTCATACAGAGCTCCAATCCAAGAGCTCTTAGTACATCATACAATTGTCTCACACTATCATACAAAAATTGGCAAGTTCCTTAGCCAATTTACTGCCTCCAGACAACCTGCCTCTACTCTGCAATCCTAGCTGACAGCAATCCCTGAATGAATGGAATCCTACAATCCTCATGGGCACATCCAATGTGTGTTTGGTCACATGTGTGAAACCACTAATGTCACAACTGATAGTCAAATTGTCCCTTTCACCTACATCTCAACTGGGTCTCCACTAGATCTGAGATGCATGTAGTTAATAGTAGTAAATTTTCAGTTGCATGTGAGACCACCGATTGTGAATTAATTAATAATTAATTCACTTGATCTCTCACTAGTGTATCTTCAGTTACAACTAGCACAACTGAGTTTAACTCACTTAATTGAGTTAAACTACTTTACAACTATCATAACTACACTTCTAACTCTGTTACAACTTCGAATCACTCAGTTACAACTAAGTCCACTTGCATATCCCACCAACCAACCACTCAACTCGAAATTCCTATAGCTAACTAATTTTCCACTTTAGTTAACTATTTCCAAGTGCTCATTGAGAATAGACTATTTTTTATTGTCCAACTAATATTAAGGGATAATAATAGTCGACATGTATCTATAAATAGACATGCAATCTATAAATAGAACTTGCACATACATCTATAAATAGACCTCATCTATAAATAGAATTTTCTCATGCATCTATAAATAGAAATCCACCTAAAAATAGCCTGAGGCTTCATCCTAGTGTAGGTGCATATTTTTCACTAGGATATTCTTGTTGAATCTCAACACTCCCTCTCAACAAGAAAGGGATTATCCTTCACCCCGATCCTGTCCCTATGGTATTCGAATTTGCTCTTGGTGAGCGCCTTCGTTAGAATATCTGCATCTTGATCTTTCGTAGGAATGTACTAAAGCAACATGATCTTCCTCTAGACACAATATCTGATATGATGATATCGAATATCTATATGCTTAGATCTATCATGAAACACAGGATTAATCGAGAGTTTAATGCAACTTTGATTATCACAATGAATCACTGTCGGATCTAAATGAGAACCAAAAAAATCAACCAGGATCTTACTCATCCACATAACCTCACATGCAGCTTGAATCACTGCCATGTACTATGCTTTCGCTAAATTGAGTGCCATGAATCTCTGCTTCATGTTGTACCAAGAAACAATTGTAGATCCAATGCTAAAGATCCCCCCTTGATGTGCTCTTTCTGTCCGATGGGCTGCCTGCCCAATCTGCATCCGTGAAGCCATGCAACTTCACCTCATCCATATATTTGTGCCACAAGCCATAATTAGATGTGCCCCTCAGGTATCCCAGGACATGCTTGCCCGCCTTCCAAAAGAGTTTGGTAGGCTTAACCATTGCTTGACTCAGCTAGTTAACCACATAGCAAATGTTCGGTCTCGTGTTCACTAGATACATTAGCGAACCCACCAATTCTCAATAGATAGTAGCATCCACTACCTCTCTAGAAGTAGCATCCTCTTTCCTCCAGTTTCCTGGAAGAGGAGTATCCATGGGTTTGCAGCCCTTCATGTGAAAATTACCCAGTATCTCCCTTGCATACTTGCCTTGAGACATAAAAAGTTCACCATCTCGCTGCCATATTTCTAATTCAAGGAAATAATGAAGGAGGCCCAAATCCTTCATCTCGAACTCCTTTGTAAGGTCCTCCTTGCATGAGTGTATCTGCTGCTCATCACCAGTCAATATTAAATCATCAACATAAAGAAAAATGATTAAAAGGTTACCCTCCACCAAAATTTGGTACAGGTTTGCATCCGCTTCACTTTTGGTGAAGCCTAGTCCGGTGAAATAGTTGTCTATTCGAGTGTACCAAGCACGGGGTGCTTGCTTCATCCCATATAGCGCTCTTTTGAGTCGGCACACATGCAAATTGCTGCTGAAGATCTCAAATCCTACAGGCTGCTCTATGTACACCTCTTCCTCAATGATCCCATTGAGAAACACAGTCTTCACATCCATATGACGAATGCGCCAACCCATCTATGCTGAGAGAGCAAGGATGGTCCTTATGGAAGAATACCTTGCGACATGTGCAAAGGTTTCTTCATAATCTATCCCCTTGATCTGTGAGAAGCCTCGGACCACAAATCTGGCCTTGTATTTCTCAACACTCCCATCAACAACTTGCTTTACCTTGTAGATCCATCTCGAACCTACCACTAATTTATCAACCGGCCTTGGAACAATTTCCCAAGCACTGTTTCTGACAATGGAGTCATACTCCTCCACCATTGCATCTACCCACGTGGGCTCCTGCACTCCTTCCTAAAAGGAAGATGGCTCAGTCACAATACATTTGCTCATGAGAGCCATGTATCCAGTAAATTAGTCAGGAGACTGTCTTTGTTTGCGCTGTGAAGTAGGGGCTCCTATATTATGCACAACATCAAGTCTCAGCCTATCATCTTCTCTGGTAGGCCTTTTGCCAATTCTGATGGTTGGATCTGCGTGAGTGGACTCCTCCACTCCATGAAACTCCTCCTGTGGCTGATCCACATTTAGAGACTCATCTTTGGGAACCAACAGTTCCTCCTTTGCATGCAATTCTAGATCCCTCTCAAGCGACAACCGCATGGATTTCCCCTCATCAAATTTTATATCCCGTCGCATAACAATCATCTTACTATTAGGAAATTATGCACGATAATTATGGGGTGCTTATGTGTACCCCAAAAATATCCCAACTTCAGCAGTCGGCTCCAGGTTCTTCCTGGTGTTCTTGGTCACATGCACATAAACAGATGAGCCAAAAAACTTAAAGTGTGAAACATATGGTTTCTTACCAGTGAAAGCTTCTTCAAGTGTACTCATGCCAAGTACTCTATGAGGACAACGATTTTGCACATAAACCACAATTTTGCATGCTTCCACCCACAAATGCATTGGTAGGCCTTGATCATGTAGCATCGCTCATGCTACACCCACGATCATTCTGTTCTTCCTCTCCGTGACCCCATTTTGCTGTGGGTTATTAGGCGTTATGAGTTCTCTTCAAATTACTTCTGTGTTGCAGAAGTCTTTGAATTTGTTAGAGATGTATTCTCCACCATTATCGCTCCTCAGAGCCTTCACTTGCTTCCCTGACTCTTTCTCCACCAATGCCTTAAACTAAAAAAACTTTGGGAATGTTTGATCCTTCTTCTGCATGAAGAAGATCCAGCATTTACGAGAAAATTCATCAACAAAAATAACATAGTACTTATGTTTTGTTGTTGAAGCAACTGAGAACGGTCGACACACGTCTGTGTGACCTCTCTCAAGGATCCCTGAAGCATGGTTCTCCTTTTCATGAAAGGTGGAATTTACATACTTCCCCATGGTGCAACCCTTGCACTAATCTAACTGAGCAAGTGTTCCCATTGGAAGTCCAATAGATATTTGTTGCATCACTTTCAAGGCTCCATGATGAAGATGGCCCAATCGCCTATGACATAATTCGCCCTCATCCCGGCTCACCACTTTTCCTGCCTTTCCCATCATGGCAGCTCAATCATCTACCTCCAAATTGTAGAGATTCTTAACTTGAATCCCTGTCCTCTTGGCTTGACCCATTGTTTTATGTCGCAGGAAAGCTTTTCCATCGCTAAAAACAACGTCATAGCCCATGTCCTCCAACATTGCGATTGAGACCAAGTTTTTCTTTAGACTTGGAACATGCATAACATATTTCAATTGAAATGGTTTACCTGACTCCCTCTGAAAGGTAATGGTACCAATTCTAGTCACACTGTATCTTCCATCATCACCCATATCTATATGCATTTGGAGATATTTGTCCTCGAAGTCACTGAAAAGCTTTTTATCTCCCGTCATGTGGAAGGAAGCGCCACTATCCAAATACCACACCGATCCCAATGCACGTAACACCATGCATGCAATCAAAGAGAATTCAAGCTCAAATTGCGAGGCAAGAGCCTCACCAGCTGTAGCTCCAGCAACCTTCTTGTTCTTCTTCTTTTGCAGACAATTAGTAGCGAGATTCCCATGTTCGTGATAGTGAAAAAACTTCACCTTGGACAAATCCAGCTTCTTTCCTTTAGACTCAGATTTAGAATGGAATTTATTCCCCTTCCCCTTCCTTGCCTTGGAAACCAAATCACAATCCTCTTCATCATCATGCTTTTATGAAGAGCCATCTCTAGTGTTCTGCCTGAACTCCTCCTACACCGGATCCGACCACAGTCGTTCCCAATCCAACAATTTTTCCCGTCCATTAACAGAGTCTTCATAACTGTGACAACTCTTAGGAAATCCCAAGAGAGCCAAGCTCACCAAATCATCATTAGCAACATTTATTCCCACACTCACCAGTTCATCCCGACATTGGACAAACTTCGTGAGATACTTTGGAATATTGTCACCGTTTTCCATCTTGATCTTCCTGAGTTTATCTTTTAGCATCAATTTCCTATGGTCGACGTTGCTTTGGAAAATATCCATGAAAGCCTTCCATGTAGCATATGGTGTGGCTTTCCCATGAAGGCTTGATACAATGTGGTCTCATACACCTTCCAACAAAATCCTCCTCACCTTTGCCACTTTATTTTTCCATGCATCAAGTAATGCAACATCTGTCGAAGTAGGCTTAGGAACATCATTGTTAATGAATTCCTTCAAGACATTATCTTCGAGCACCGCCTTCATCTTGTCCTTCCAAGAAATGTAGTTCGAGCTTCCCTCGAGTGCATACTCTAACCTCAGGCCATTGAAAGCCATTTCGATGTTAACTCAGTTGTAGCACCAAGAAATTCTTTCTGCAAATTCAATTTATTTCCACCAACAAAATCAGCTGTTACTTCACAATTGTAATCTCCTGTGCTCCGATACCATGTAGAAATTTAATAAAAAATATGTATTTCCTGGATTCTCCTAATCTAACAATTATATGCCATCGTTAAATACATAATCACTTCTACAAAATATTTGTGTAATTTAAAACACAATCGCCAATAGCAATATCATGAAGAAAGATCAATCACACATAACACAGATAATTTACCTGGAAAGCATGAAGCTAAAATCCCCACTATCATATATTATGTATATATCATGGATCATGAAATGATCTCATACAAAGCTCCAATCCAAGAGCTCTCAGTGCATCATATAATTGTCTCACACTATCATACAAAAATTGGCAGTTCTTTAGCCAATTTACGACCTCCAGACAGCCTGCCTCTACTGCGCAATCCCAGCTGATAGAAATCCATGAATGGATAGAATCCTACTTGCCTTTACTGCGAAATCCTCATGGGAACATCTAATGTGTGTGTGGTCGCATGTGTGCAACCACTAATGTCACAAATGATAGTCAAATTGTCCCTTTCACCTACATCTCAACTGGGTCTCCACTGGATCTGACATGCATGTAGTTAATAGTAGTAGATATTCAGTTGCATGTGAGACCACTGACTGTGAATTAATTAATAATTAATTCACTTGATATCTCACTAGTTTATCTTCAGTTACAACTAGCACAATTGAGTTTAACTCACTTAACTGAGTTAAACTACTTTACAACTCTCATAACTACACTTCCAACTCTGTTACAACTTCGAATCACTCAGTTACAACTAATTCCACTTGCATGTCCCACCAACCAACCACTCAACTCGAAATTCCTATAGCTAACTGATTTTCCACTTCAGTTAACTATTTCCAAGTGCTCATTGAGAATAGATTATCATTTATTGTCCAACTAATGTTAAGGGATAATAATATTCGACATGCATCTATAAATAGACATGAAATCTTTAAATAGAACTTGTAAAAACATCTATAAATATACCTCATCTATAAATAGAATTTTATCATGCATCTATAAATAGACATCCACCTAAAAATAGCTTGAGGCTCCATCCTAGTGTAGGTGCATAATTTTCACTAGGATCTTCTTGTTGAATCTCAACAGTAATTAGCACAACAACACTAACATACTTCATTCAGATCATTTTTTGTATCAGAGCTTTAGGTTTTTTTGTGCAAGAAGGGATCTAATTGTTTGCAAGTTTGTGTCATGATTACAAGGTTAAAACTCAAAAGAGGAGAAGGGAAGTTGGTTGAAGCCCTGCAGTTGGGTCAAGAGGAAGAAGGGCAAGCTTTCCAAAGTCTTCAACACCAACACATCCTCAAGTTGAAGTTGAGTCTTCAGTGAGCATGTATCATGAAGGAGAACCTACCATGAAAAAATATTAGAGAGCATTCAAAAAGGAATTTTTTGATATGACTGAGATGGTTAAGGTCCTTTATGAGGAGAGGAATTTAAGGATGCAAGGAGAAATTTATAGGCCTCCAAGAGGAGATGGTTCTCTAGGAGGAGGAGGCCATGGAGATGGTAAGAAGCCATCATCCACTCCACCATCATTCTCACCAACGTCTTCACCTTCCTCTTCATCATCTTCCACTACCACAACCCTTCCATCCGTTCATACACATACTTCAAAAGGAGCTGGTAAATCACCCTTACTTAAACTTGATGTTAAATTTGAGCTTCCAATGTATAATGGTGAAGTGAATGCAGATAAGCTAGACAATTGGATTCTTCAATTGGAGGTTTATTGCAAAATTCAGAAGCTTTAAGAAGATGACATAAAGATTCACTTGAATTCCTTGAGAATGGAGGGTGCAACACTTGTATGGTGGGAAGCAAAGACACAAGATGAGATTAAGAAAAATGGTAAGATATCCATGTCTTGGTAAAAATTTATTGCTACCATTAAAAGGAAATAATATCCTCTAGCTTATATGAAAAAGTCTATTATGAGTTGGAAAAACTTTAGACAATTGAAAGGTCAAAGTGTGCAAGATTACACTCATGAATTTAGGAGAAGATCTCTTATGTTAGGTGTTGATTTGTATAGTCAAGAAAATTTGTTGAAGTACATAGGGGGTTTGCATAGTTACCTAAAATGTACCATCCTCATGTTTAATCCCAATAGTGTAGATGAGGTATATGTGCAAGCTACACACCTTGAGGCAAGAGGTAAAAATGTACAAGAATAGGGTAAAAAGAAACCATTTAAGGATGGTAAAAAAGGAAAGGGTTTCAAGGGTAAAAAAAATAAAAATGCATCCATTAAAAAATGAGGGGAGAAAACAACATGTAATCATTGTTCCAAATAGGGTCATGATGAAGCCCATTGTTGGAAGCTTCATCTAGAATTGAGGCCTAAGAAATTCAACAACAAGGGGAAACAAAAGACAGACGCTACCACACAATAGGATCTTGAATCCAAATCAGGAGATGAGATTAAAATTGCAGCCATGGTCACAAAGGGAAAATAAGCCATAGCAAGTACTAATTCATCAAATTGTCACAGTAACAATCCATGTGAAGAAACAAGAATAGAGTTGTTTCATGTAAGAGTGATCTCAAAACATACAAAAATTGACACACTATTTGATAGTGGGTCTCAAGCGAACTTAATATTTGAAGACTTAGTCAAGAAGCTTAACCTTGAAACCTTACCTCATCACAAGCCATACCCTTTGGGTTGGATAACCGAGGATAAAAATTTACAGGTTACAAGTAAATGTATTTTTCGGTTTGCAATTACCGCAAAATTTATTGATGAAGTTGAGTTAGATGTTGTATTGCTTGACATATCAAGAATTGTTTTGTGTAGTACATATATCTATGACATGAAAGTAGTATTATATCGCCATGAGAACAAGTACAACTTGTTCAAAGACGGAGTGGAATATATTGTGAGAGCTCATCGTAAAAAGCTAAGCCTCTCTTTAGGTAATTTTGGGCAAATGAAGAGACTAGTAAATTCAAGCAAAAACTTTGTGCTTCTTATGATCAAGTAAAAGAATGATAAGGATTTTGAATATTTTGAAGGTTGTGATGATAAATTAAAATATGATTTATTTGATGTGGTAAGTCAACATGGCGAGATGTTTCAAGAACCAAAGGGGTTACCTCCCAAGAGGGGAATCCAACATGAGATACATCTGCAGCAGGATGTTCCACTCCCTAACATTGACATTTATCACACGTCGATAATGGAAAGTGCATAAATCAAGAAGAAAATCCAAGAATTTTTGAATAAAGGTATCATTTACCCATCTACCTCGCCATGTGGTTCACCAATTGTGTTGGTGCCCAAGAAGAATGGAACATGGTGCATGTGTGTGGATTTACGAGCACTCAACAAAATCACAATAAAGAATCATTATCCATTCCCAAGAATTGATGATTTTCTTGATCAATTGAGGTATGCAAAGTATTTCACTAAGTTAGAATTAAGAAGTGGTTATCATCAAGTTAGAATAGTTGAAGAGGACATATGGAAGACCGCATTTAAAACTAAACAAGGATTGTTTGAGTGGCTTGTTATGCCTATTGGTCTTTGCAACACTCCAGCTACTTTCATGAGAGTTATGAATGATGTATTTAGACCATTTCTTGATGAGTTTGTCATTGTATACTTAGATGATATTTTGATATTCAGAAAATCACGAGATGATCATGTCATGCATGTAAGAAAGGTGATTGATGTCTTGAGAAAAGAATAGTTGTTTTTTAAGATGTCAAAATGTGAATTTGGTAAAACTTCTTTAGTGAATTTGGGACATATTGTTAGAGGAGGCGAGCTGAAGATAGACCCCTATAAGGTTGAGTTCATTATCAATTGACCTACACCCAAGACAGTCACTGAGGTAAGAATTTTTCTAGGAGCAACACAATATTGGAGGAAGTTCATTGCTAATTTTCCTTCTATTGCAGCTCTGTTACATGCATTGATTAGTGTTAACAAGTCTTCCAGTGGGGAGGAAATCAACAAAAAGAATTTGATGCTTTGAAAGAGAAGATCAGTTCAACCACAATACTAGCACGACCAGACTTGAGACAACCCTTTGAGATTTAAACTGATGCAAGTGACTACGCCATGGGCACAGTCCTCTTACAACATGGTAAGCCCATTTCATTCCATTCAGAAATGTTTAATGGTGCAGTGATAAATTATCCTACAAATGACAAGGAGCTATATGCATTGGTTCAAAGTGTGAAGAGGTGGAAACACTATTTGATAGGAAAGGAAACCATCATTCACACCGATCACCAACCATTGCAATACTTGCAATCACAGACTAAATTGCAGCATCCAAGGTACTTTCGATGGATGGGTTTCTTGCAGTAATTCCACTTGGTCATCAGGTATACAAAAGGTATATACAACAAGGTTGCTAATATGATTTCTAGGCCTATTATTAGTTGTGCAACTAATTTACTCTAGAATACTTCTGTTTTACATGAAATTTACATTGAACAATATGCATTTGATAATGACTTTCAAGATGTTTATGCAAACTTGAGTCAAGGTCACCAAGTTGAGGAATTGGATTACCATGTACATAATAACTTGTCGTATCATTTGGGCAATCTTTGTATTCCATAGGGTGAGAGAGTGAATGTCATAAGGGAAGCACACACTTCTCTTATTGTTGGACATTTTGGTGTAAGAAAAAAAATGGAAAATCTTCAAAGGTATTGTTATTGGCCTCATATGCTTGAAAGTGCGTCATGTTTTATTAAAGGTTGTTCATTATGTGCGGTCAGTAAGCCAAGTAATAGGAAGTTAGGATTGTACACACCACTTTTGGTTCCTTCACGTCCATGGGAAAGTATTTATATGGATTTTTTTGGAGGTCTTCCTTTGTCAAAAATAGGTCATGATTATTTGCATTTAGTTGTGGATAGGTTTAGAAAAATGTGTATATTTATGCCATGTAAAAAGAAAGTTACAACTGAACAAACAAATCATCTTTTCTTTCAAAATGTTTGGGTTCATTTTGGGTTGCCTATATCTATTGTAAGTGATTGAGATTCTCGATTTGTTTGGAATTTTTGGTCAAGCTTGTGGACTTGATGGACTCTAAGTTGAAGAAGAGTACAATTTTTCATCAACAAACAAATGGTCAAACCGAGGTGGTCAATAGAACATTCATTCATCTTTTTCGAGGATATTGCAGCAAAAATCCTAAGTTATGGGATGAACAGTTACATTACATTAAGCATGCTTACAACCGTTCAAAACACTCCTCTACTCAAACATTTCCATTTGAGGCATGTCTTTGATACTTTCCGAAATCACCATTGTATTTAATTTTTGGGAAAGATGTAGCTATCGATGGGAACAATGACATAAATAAAGAAAAGAAATTCATAGCAAAAATTCAGTTGATCCATCAAATAGTTCAAGATCGACTAGAAAAAAGTCAAGGCAAGTATAAAGCAAGGCACGTCAAACATCGTGTGGATCATAAATTTTAAGTTGGTGATGAAGTTTGGCTTCACATTAGCAAGGAAAGGCTTCAAAAAGAAGGTAAAAATTTGAAACCAATATGTTATGGTCCTTTCAAAATTCTAGAAAATATTGGTAACAATGCCTTCAAGCTTGATTTTCCTTCATACATGCAAATTTGCTCAGTTGTTAATGTTGAAAATTTGAGACTATATGAGCCTCCTTTGATTGAAGATCAATGAGAGAATGTTCAATTGCCATCTATTGAAGTTTTTTCTCCAGATTTCTTTATTGAGCTTCAACAAGAGACCATACTTGATAGAAGGACAAGGAAATCGAAAAGAGGAAGTGCTGACTATCTTCGAGTGGGGCTTAAAGGAAAAAATCCTTCAAAATACAAATGGATTGAAATTGGCAAGGTGAGGGAATTGTACCCTCACCTGTTCAGCAACTAAATATGATATTTTTGGGTCCAAAAGATTCCAGTGGGGAGGAATGATAGGTGCTCAATTTTATGCTAAAAAATCAAAGTTCTCAAAATGGCTCGAGACTTGAATACCTGGATAGTGTTTGTTGTTATGAATCTGGCACACTTTGTTTCGAGCGAAATGGACTCCATATGCTCTCAGAAATGAGTTATGTTTGCTTTGCTAAACATGCAAAATTTTGAAAAAAAAGGCAGACAGGTAGCTCAGTCAGCATTTCATACTACGGACGTGGCATGTTGACTGGGCTGGGTTAAAATTTTTCATTTTCATCCAGCTAGTGTGGGACTGCCAAGTGGTAGCATCATATTGGTTGAAATTTTTGGATGATTTGACGTGTTTTGTATGGTTAAGAGTGGGATAATGGGGAGAAGATACGTGGTGCAGCCTAGGGCCGCCATGTGCCCCCCTAATGGTTGATCAAAATAATGGTTTGAAGACCGGAAGGGCCGATGGGGGTCGAACACGGGACCTCCTCCCCGCCAGCGCCACACACCACCATTATACCACACAATAGTTCTTAATACTCATATGTTGCCACATCTATTTCAAGTTTGTAATGTCCACCGATGGGGGTAGAGGGGGCCAACCCCAAATACATGTGACCACAACGTAGAACCATCGACGAATGCCTATTCACTAAGCACACCATTAAACCTTAATCCTAAATTAATTAGCGCTAAACCTCATTAACTTAATGCTAATTCGAAGTTTTCCCACAAGCGTAGTTTAAGCGCTAACCATGTTTAATTAGTGCTAACTGCACTTAATTAAATTAATGAGGATTAGTTTGGTGGTCTGCCAAATCTGGCGGAATTGCCAATTTAGCACCAGCTAAGCAGATTTAGCTCGAGTTAGCTAAATTTAGGCTAGAAATTGTGGAAAAACTTGAGATGGTCATAACTTTTGGATTTTTCGACCAAATCAGGTGCAGAAAGAGGCTATATGACCATTTTTGGGAATTTTGGACTCGTTGGTGCATGTTTCAGGAGCAGAAAAACATCGTAAACACATAATTTTGCAAATATGAGCATAATATGGAGGCCGAAGCCATGGAAGCTAGACCAAGGAGATGTAGCCCAGGAGGGGTGAACTCCTTCATCAAATTCCTATGTTGGTGTTGTATGGTGATGTACTGTACTTTTATTTTCTGCTATTCAGACTTTATTTTATGTTAATTGTTCATAAAATTAACATGAAAAACACTCAT
The DNA here is from genome assembly GCA_034641835.2 of Pinus albicaulis. Taxonomy (NCBI): domain Eukaryota; kingdom Viridiplantae; phylum Streptophyta; class Pinopsida; order Pinales; family Pinaceae; genus Pinus; species Pinus albicaulis. Next base: position 1,048,951,551 of record CM076577.1, on the reverse strand, counting down.
GAGACTTTATAAATTTTAAGGGAACTTGAACCCTTAAGCACATATAAGACATTGTTTATAGAATCTGAAAGAGTAATTAGTAACACAACACTAACATACTTCATTCAGATCAGGAAAAAATACAAGTTAGTAATTGATAATAAATAATGCTTAATCATGGATAAGTTGAATCAAAATGCAGTTGTAGCAAGAGGTGAAATGACTGAAGATAGAACTGTTGAAATTTGCAACAAGAAACAGTGAAATTGGCATCCAGAAACAACATGAAAATGCAACACACACTAGTGTGGGATCACAGGTCACACAGTGTTGGGTCCTAGCGATACATTAGTGTGCAAGCCAATTTATTAAATAAATTGGAAAATTAATTGTAATCTTATCTCATAACAACTTGTAATAGCTAACTAAGTGTGATAGACATAGTTAGCTCAATAATTTTAAGTTTAGTGTCTAAGGATAGGCATGTGGAGTGATTCTATTATTAACAGGGTCCATTTGCAGTTGTAGCACTAGTGTAGTGTGAGTGGGATCAGTTAACTCACATTAATTGAGTTAAAATCAGTTTAACTAGTTCTAATTGTTTGATGAGCTAGTGGAAGATCAAGTGAATTAAAATAGATTTAATTCACCAATAGTGATCTACTAAGTAACTAATGATTCACTATTTATAGCTGCATGCATGCAAATTATGGTGGAGACCCAATTGAGACAAAGGTTCAAGGCAAGTAAACTATTAGTTGTATTTTAGGCAAACTGCCCAGAGGTAGTTATAAAACCACAGGAAGCCCATGATGAATTTCACAATCAAGGAAGGCTGAATTTCGTATTTAATAGGGGTTTAGTTCTCTAGGGATTTCATAAGCAAGGTAGGTTGAGGGTAGGCTGATAATTAGCTATGTGTTTGTCCAATTTTGCCTAGATCAGTATGAAACAATTGGTAAAGTGTATGAGGTTGTGGTGATCACAAATATATTGTATTGTTTCATGATTCCTTGGTTGATTATACAATAAATATGGAGGGGTTTTGATCATTTTTTTCCCCAGAAATATTTGGTGTTTTGTATTGATTTACTTATTTCTCTTACTTGCATGTGATTGAGCGATCATGTTTTATATTCTGCAAATATAGTAGAAGGATTCAATATCTTGCTTTAGTACATTGGATGATGAGATTGAGTCCGTTGATATAATTTATACATGGTATTATAGTTGTGTTAGAGATTTTATACATGGTATCAGAGCACTAAGAATCAAAATAGTGGAGAAGAAATTGACTTTGTGTTGAACAATATTCAAATTTGTAGGTACTTTCTTTGGAGCTATAAGTTGATCAAGATGTATTTCAATGGCTTGAGACTCAAATATGCACTTGAGGATAGTTCAAATTATATTTCATGGAAGGACATGATGGAGTCATTGTTGGAGGAAAATGGGTTGAAGGAATTCATAGATAATGATATTCCCAAGCCCACAACATCAGATGCCCAACTTCTTGATGCATGGTAGAAGAAGGTAGCAAAGGTGAGGGGGATCTTGTTAGAGGGAGTTAGATATCATATTGTCTCAAGTCTCCATGGAAAGGAAACTCCATATGCTATGTGGAAGGCCTTGGTAGATCTGTTTCAAAACAACAGTTACCACAAAAAATTGGCACTCAAGGACAAGCTCAAGAAAATCAAAATGGAGAAGGGTGATACAATCCAGAAATACTTGAACATGTTCACTCAATGTCGATATGAGCTTGGAAGTGTTGGGATTATAGTAGCTGATGATGACTTGGTGAGCCTAGCACTTCTAGGCCTTCCCAAGAGCTGGCATAGTTACCAGGATTCCGTGAATGGGAGGGAGAAGTTACCATATTGGGAGTGACTTTGGTCAGATTTGGTATAAGAAGAGTTTTCGCAGAATACCAGGGATGGATATTCATCCAACACTGTTGATGAGGAAAAAAATTCCTTGTCTGGTAAGGCAAAGAAGGGGAAGGGGAGGAATTCGCATTCCAAATATGAGACTGGAAAAGAAGGCAATAAGCGTGATATGAAAAAGGTGAAATGTTTTCAATGTCATGATCTTGGACACTATGCCACATATTTTTCACAAAAGAAGAAGAACAACAAGAAGGCTCCAAGAGCTGCATCGGGTGAATCTTTGGCCTCATAGTTTGAGTTGGACTTCTCTCTCATCGCATGCATGGCGTCAACTATGATGGAATCTATGTGGTACTTGGATAGTGGAGAATCTTTCCACATGACGGGAAAAAAAGAACTCTTTAGTAGCTTGGAGGAGAAGGATATTCAAATGCACATAGATTTGGGTGATGATGAAAGGTATAGCGCTACCAGGATTAGTACAATTATTTTCTAGAGACATTCAGGTAAACCTTTCTTATTAAAATATGTCATGAATGTACCAAGCTTGAAAAAGAATTTAGTTTCAATGGCTATGTTGGAGGATCTTGGATATGATGTGGTTTTCAGTGAAGGAAAGGCGTTCCTTCGTCACAAATCCATAACACAGGTAAAGAAGATAGGGGTTCGTGTGAAGAACCTCTACAAACTTGATGTAGATGGCTGTATAACATTGAGAAGTAAAGCAGGGAAGGTGGTGAGCCAGGATACAGGTGAGTTATGGCACGGGATATTAGGCCATCTACACCACATTTCTTTGAGGATCTTGCAGCAAATTTCTACAGGTCTTCCAAAGGGTACCCTTGTGTAGATAGACACATGCAAGGGATGTACCATGGGTAAGTATAATAAGGCAACCTTTCATAAGAAGGAAAATCGAGCAGTTTCAATCCTTGAGAGATTTCACTCTAACATGTGTGGACCATTCTCTACACCTTCCAGAGAAAAGCAAAGGTTTTATGTGATTTTTGTTGATGATTTTTCTAGAAATTGTTGGATCTTATTTCTGCAGAAGAAAGAACAGGTGTTCTCCAAGTTTTGTGAGTTCAAAGAATTGGTAGAGAAAGATACAGGGAAGAAGGTGAAGGCTCTAAGGAACGAAAATGATGGTGAGTATATCTATAATGAATTCAAGAACTTATGTGCCAAAGAAGGAATTCAGAGAGAATTAATTACACCTCATAACCCACAATAGAATGGGGTTGTAGAAAGAAATAATAGATCAATTATGGGAGAAACATGAGATATGTTACATGATTAGGGTCCACCGTTGCATCTATGGGCAGAGGCATGTAACACAACGATGTTTATGCAGAATCGAAGTCCTCATCAGACACTTGGCATGAGTACACCAGAGGAAGATTTTTTAGGTAAGAAACCAAAATTTTCATATTTTAAAATTTTTGGCTCATCTGTCTATTGCCATGTGACTAAAGATTCCTGGAAGAAGCTAGGACCAACAACACAGGTTGGGATATTTGTGGGGTACACTGATACTCCCCACAACTATCGGGTGTATTCACCGGCTAACAGGATTGCAGTTGTTAGGAGAGATGTTAGATTTGACGAGGAGAAAGCCATGCAATTGTCCCTTGAGAGGGAGCTTGATTTGAATGAAGATGAGGAGCTCTTAGTTCCAAAGGACCAAGCTCAGGATGTGGAGCAACCACAAGATGAGGATCATGGAGTGGCAAAAACCACTCATTCAGAGCCATCCACTAGAAATGGTAGGAAGCACACCAGAGAGGCTGGCATATTGATGCTAGATGCGACATAGCATGTAGGAGCACCTACATCACAGTGTAGGCAGAGAAGGTCCCCAGATAGATACACTGGATACATGGCTCTTATAAGCGAGTGTATTGTGACAGAACCATCCTCTTTTGAGGAAGCAATGTAGCAGCCAATATGGGTTGATGCCATGGTTGAGGAGTATGACTCCATTATCAGAAAAAATGCATGGGAAGTGGTCCCAAGACTAGTGGGGAAGTCAGTGGTTGGATCCGGATCTACAAGGTGAAGCAAACAGAGACCTCTAGGAGGGGGAAATTTCGAGCCAGATGGGCAGAGGGATAACATGCAGCTATACCTCCAGGTGTGAGGTGGGGCGATGTGCAGATATGATCCCAAGAAGGAATTTGGATAGGGTCCATTGAGATGGTGTGTCTCATGGATCGAACCTGGCTACGAGGATCCCATAGTACAACAGTAGCAGGAAGGATCAGTTAGATTGACCAGTTAGATGTCAGAAGGACAAAAATTAGAGTGACAGGTGTTAGATACAAGAGCATAGATCAGAGTTGGCAGCAGTACAAAGTGCATGGATGTAGATGTCAATAGTGCAAAGAGTCCAGTAGACATGTGCAGCAGCTAGCTGCAGTCAAAAGAATATGATGACAGATGCATTATATTAATTCAGTTGTTTGGAGGCTATTCAGTTTTAGGAGAGTTGCATGTGCAAACAACCCTAGGAAGTGTTGCATGCAGGACATTCCAAAGGTACTAGATCGGGATAGATTGATTCCTTTCTTGTTGAGAGGGAGTGTTGAAATTTGAAACAAGAAACAATGAAATTGGAATCTAGAAACAACATGAAAATGCAACACATGCACTAGTGTGGGATCACAGGTAACACAGTGATGGGTCCTAGCGATACATTAGTGTGCAATCCAATTTATTAAATAAATTGGAAAATTATTTGTAATCTTATCTCATAACAACTTGTAATAGTTAATTAAGTGTGACAGACTTAGTTAGCTCAAGAATTTCAAGTTTAGGGTCTAAAGATAGGCATGTGGAGTGATTCTATTATTAATAGGGTCCAGTTGCAGTTGTAGCAATAGTGTAGTGTGAGTGGGATTAGTTAACTCACATTAATTGAGTTAAAATCAATTTAACTAGTTCTAACTATTTGATGAGCTAGTGGAAGATCAAGTGAATTAAAATATATTTAATTCACCAGTAGTGATCTACCAAGTAACTGATGGTTCACTATTTATAGCTGCATGCATGCTAATTTTGGGGGAGACCCAGTTGAGACAAAGGTTTAAGGCAAGTAAATTATCAATTTTATTTTAGGAAAACTGCCCAGATGCAACTATAAAACCACATGAAGCCCATGATGAATTGCGCAATCAAGGAAGGTTGAATTTCCTATTTAATAGGGATTTAATTATTTAGGGATTGCATAAGTAGGGTAGCCTGAGGGTAGGCTGATAATTGGCTATGTTTTTTTCCAATTTTTCCTAGATCAATGTGAAACAATTGGTAGAGTGTATGAGGTTGTGGTGATCACAAATACATTGTATTGTTTCATGATTCCTTGGTTGATTATACAATAAAGATGGTGGGGTTTTGAGCAATTGCTTTCCCCAGGAATATATGGTGTTGTGTATTGATTTACTTATTTCTCTTACTTGCATGTGATTGAGCGATCGTGTTTTATATTGCGCAAATATAGTATAAGGATTCAATATCTAGCTTTAGTGCATTGCATGATCAGATTGAGTCCAATGATATAATTTCTACATGGTATTATAGCTGTGTTAGATATTTTATACAAGAAATTTCAAGCTCTCCTTTGATTCAAGTAATTCAAAGAGTTTAAAAGAAACAAAAGAAGCAAATAGAAAGCATTGGATTATATAGGATGGGACATCTAAACTTTGAGAGTTTGGTGTTATTCAGAAATCAAAACATGGTGAATTGTCTTTCTTATATTAAGCTAGATGATGAGGTATATGAAGGGTTTGATTTCAGGAAACAACAAAGGGAAAGTTTCTCAAATAGAACATGGAAGGCTAGAGAACGTCTAGCGTTGGAGCATTCATATTTGTGTGGGCCAATGGAGATTGTGTCTTTTGGAAAGGCGCGTTACTTTCTCACTTTCATTGATGATTATTCTAGGAAGACATGGGTGTATTTTTTGCAAGAGAAATCTGAAGTGTTTTCTCATTTTCTTGAGTTTAAGGTTTTAGTTGAAAATCAAAGTGGTCTAAAAATTATCACCCTAAGAAAAGATAATGGGGGAGAATACAAGTCAAATGAGTTTTTGAATTATTGCAGAACGAATGGAATAAAGCGAGATTTTACTAATTCAAACTTTCTTAAACAAAATGGTGTTGCAGAGAGGAAAAATATGACCATAGTTGAAATGTCTAGGAGCATGTTAAAAGCAAAGTCACTTGGAAATGATTTTGGGATGAAGCAGCACACACAACAATATACACTCTTAACCGATGTCCTACAAAAGCAGTGTTGAACTTGAATCCAGAAGAAGCATGGTCAAGATACAAACAAAGTGTTGTACATATGAAAATTTTGGATGTACTTCATATGCACATGTTCCTAAGGAAAAGAGGAAGAAAATGGATGATAAAAGTGTAAAGTGTATCTTTAGTGGATATAGTACTGAAACAAGAAGTTACAGGTTGTTTTATCTTGAAGCAAAGAAGGTGATAATAAGTAGAGATGTTGTGTTTGATGAGAATGGAATCTATCATCCATAAGAGGTACAATTTAAATTCAAGAAGGATGTTGTGAATATTGGTGATGAATCAAATTACAAGTAAGAAAATATAGATGAAGTTAAGAAGAAGCCTAAGTGGCTTGAAAAGGGTCTTTTAGAAAGCAGTATGTTGGACATAAATTTGAATGAATGGTTACTAGATCTCAAAGTTCTCTAGTGAATTATGCACTTATGGGATAGGTAATGAAAATGGATGAACCACTGGTTTAAGTAAAAGAATCAAGAAAGAAATAATCGAATGAAGCTATGGAAGCATAATTGAATGCCCTGGCGAAAAATGATACATGGGATTTGGTCAAATTACCAAAGGGAAAAGATGTAATTGGAACCAAGTGGGTTTATAAAACCAAGTATAAATTAGATTGCACTATTGATAAGTATAAGGCTCATTTAGTTGCAAAGGGCTATGCACAAAAATAAGGAATTGATTATACTGAGACTTTTTCCCCAATGGAAAAGTTGGATACAATCAAGATGGTTCTTGCATTATCTACACAGTACAAGTCGCCAATTTTTCAGATGGATGTTAAATTATCTTTTCTAAATGGTTATATGGATGAAGAAATTTATGTCGAGAAACCTGAAGGTTTTGAAGTGTCAGGAAAATAATATTATGTCTATATGTTGAAGAAAGCCTTGTATGGTCTAAGGCAAGCACCAAGGGCATGGTATTAAAGAATTGATAAGCATTTTAAGAACCATGGCTTAGTTAAAATTTTATCTGAGCCCAATATCTATATATTTCATTCAGGACATGCCATTATGATATTTGTCTTATATGTTGACGATTTTATCTACATAGGGTACAATAAATAACTATTTCAAAGGTTTAAGTCACATATGATTGTTGAGTTTGAGATGAAAGATATTGGTGAGTTGCATTATTTCTTGGGTATTGAAGTTGGGCAGAAGGAAGATGATATTTTCATGTCACAAGCCAAATATACTTGGGACATTATGAAGAAGTTCATAATGTTGAGCTGTAAGCTAGCGACAACTCCTTTGGAAGTTGGGTTGAAGTTATACAGACACGATGACTCCAACTCAGTTGATGTTACTTTGTATTGCCAATTAGTAGGAAGTTTTATCTACTTAACTATTACTCAACCAAATATTTATTTTGCAGTCAATATGGTATCAAAATTTATGGCAGAACCCAGGGATCTGTATTGGAAAGAAACAAAGAGGATTTTAAGATATATCTTGAAGTTTGCAACAAGAAACAGTGAAATTGGCATCCAGAAACAACATGACGACACACACACTAGTGTGGGATCACAGGTCACACAGTGATGGGTCCAAGCGATAGTAACACAGTGATGGGTCCAAGAAATAGTGACATAGTGATGGGTCCAAGCGATAGTCACACAATGATGGGTCTTAGCGATACATTAGTGTGTCTAATTTAATTTTCCCTTAACTAAATTGGAAAATAAATTGTAATCTTATCTCATAATCACTTGTAATAATTAACTGAGTGTGATAGAATCAGTTAGCTCATGAATTTCGAGTTGAGGGTGGTTGGTGAGGCATGCAGAGTGATTCTAGTTGTATTAGAGTTCAAGTTGCAGTTAGTGCATTAGTTTAATGCATGACAAATCACTCAACACAATCTAGGTGAGTTAAATTCAGTATAAATAGTTGTAACTGATTGTTGAACTAGTGAGAGGTCAAGTGAATTAAATCAGATTTAATTCACATGTAGTGATCTGTCAAGTGATTGATGATTTACTATTAATAGCTGCATGCATGTCAATTCTTATGAAGACCTAGTTGAATCAAAGGTTAAAGGGATATTATGTATCAATTGTAATTTTAGAAAACTGCCCAGATGCAGTTAAAACACCATAGGATGCCCATGATAATTACTGCAATCAAGGAAGGCTGAAATTCCTAAAGAATAAGGATTACATTCCATGGGGTTTGTGTGAGCAAGGCAGGCTGAGAATTGGCTAAGTGTTGGTCCAATTTTGCCTAGATCAGTGTGAGAAAATCGACAGAGTGCATGAGACACTTGTGAGAAGAGTGCATTGTATTGTTTCATGATTCCTTGGTTGAATATATAATAGAATATAGAGGGGTTTTGAGCAGCAAGCATTCCCCAGGAAACGTATCTATGTTGTGTATTGATTTTCTTCTTTATTTTACTTGGTGTTATTGGCGATCGTGTTTATTTTTCGCAATTGATATGTAGAAGGATTCTGTATCTTGCTTTAGCATATCGCATGATCGGATTGAATTCATGATATACATACTATTTGTGTAATTTCTACATGGTATCAGAGCACAGAAAATCACTATAGTAAATAATAATTGAGTTTGTGACTGAACAACATTCGAATTTGCAAAAATATTCTTTGGTGCGACAGACGGATCAAGATGGATTTCAATGGCTTAAGATTGGAATATGAACTCGAGGGTAGTTCTAATTATATTGTATGGAAAGACAGAATGGAGGCAATGCTGGAGGACAACAGGTTGAAAGAATTCATTAAGAATGATATTTCCAAGTCCATAGCAAGAAACATCGCTCTTCTTAATGCTTGGAAAAAGAAGGTAGAAAAGGTGAGGAGGATCTTATTAGAGGGAGTTTGAGACCACATTGTCTCGAGTCTCCATGGAAAAGCAACTCCATATGCAATGTGGAAGGCTTTGAAAGATTTGTTTCAAAGCAGTTTTGACCATAGAAAATTGGCACTGAAGGACAAGCTCAGGAAAATCAAAATGGAGAAAAGCGACACTATTCCGGAATACTTGACCAAGGTCATCCAATGTCGTGATGAGATTGGAAGTGTTGGAATTACTGTAGTAGATGATGACTTGGTGAGCCTAGCACTTCTAGGCCTTCCCAAGAGCTGGCATAATTATCAAGACTCTATCAATGGGAGGCAGAAGTTACTAGATTGGGAGAGACTTTGGTCGGATTTTGTACAAGAAGAATTCAGGTAGAATACCAGGGTAAGGAAAATAAGGGAAAGGGAAAGAAATCCTATTCCAAATATGAGACCGGTGAAGAAGGCAAGGAGTGTGACACGTCTAGAGTGAAATGTTTTCACTATAACAAGCATGGACATTATGCCACTAATTTTCCACAAAAGAAGAAGAACAACCATAAGGCTTTAGGATCTGCAACGGGTGATGCTTTGGCTTCAAAATTTGAGTTGGAATTCTCACTCATTACATGCATGGTGTCTTGTGCGATGGGATCAGTGTGGTACTTGGATAGTGGTGAATCTTTCCACGTGAAAAGAGACAAAGAACTCTTTAGTAGCTTGGAGGAGAAGGACCTTTAGATGCACATCGAGATAGGTGATGACAAGAGGTATAGCGCTATCAGGATTGGTACAATTACTTTCCAGAGATAGTCAAGTAAACCTTTCTTATTAAAATATGTCATGCATGTACGAGGCTTGAAGAAAAATTTAGTTTCAGTTGCTATGTTGGAGGATAGAGGATATGGTGCAGTTTTCAGTGAAGGGAAAGCATTCCTTTGTCATAAAGCCACAAGAAAAGTTAAGAAGATTAGGGTTCATGTGAAGAATCTCTATAAAATTGATGTAGATGGCTGCACAACATTGATGGGTAAAGTAGAAATAGTGGTGAGCTGGGATGAGGGTGATTTATGGCACATGAGATTGGGTCATCTACACCACAGTGCTCTGAAGGTCAAGCGGTAGATTTCTATGAGGGTTCCAAAGGGTACTCTTGCGCAGATAGACACATGCAAGGGATGTACCATGGGGAAGTATGTGAAAGCCATGCAATTATCCCTTGACAGGGAGCTTGATTTGCATGCAAATGAGGAACTCTTGATTCCAAAGGATGAACTTCAAGATGTGGAGTAGCCACATGAGGAGGATCATGGAGTGGGAAAAAACACTCATGCAGAGACCTCCAAGAGGGGGAAATTTTGAGCCAGATGGGTAGAGGGAGTACCTGCAGCTATACCTCCAAGTGTGAGGTGTGGCGATGTGCATAATTAATCCCAAGAATAAATTTGGGCAGGATTCATTGAGATGATGTGTCTTATGGATCGAACCTAGCTACGAGGAGCCCACAGTACAATAGTAACATGAAGGATCGGTTAGATTGATGCAGTCAGATGTCAGGAAGACATAAATCAGAGTGACAGGTGTCTGATACTGGAGTGCAGATCAGAGTTGGTAGCAGTGCAGAGTGCATGGATGCAGATGTCAGCAATGCAGAGAGTCCAGTAGGCATGTGCAGTAGATAACGGCAGTCAGAAGACTCTAATGACAGATGCATTATATTGATTCAGTTGTTTGGAGGCTATTCAATTTCAGAAGTGTTTCATGCAAGAGTTGCATGTGCGAACAACACTAGAAAAGGTTGCATGCAAGAGTTGCATGTGCACATGCAAGAACATTCCAAAGGTACCAAATCAAGACAGATTGATTGCTTTCTTGTTGAGTGGGAGTGTTGAAGTTTGCAACAAGAAACAGTGAAATTGGCATCCAGAAACAACATAACAACACACACACTAGTGTGGGATCATAGGTGACATAGTGATGGGTCCAAGCAATAGTCACAGAGTGATGGGTCCAAGCAATAGTCACACAGTGATGGGTCTAAGTGATAGTCACATAGTGATGGGTCCTAGCGATTCATTAGTGTGTCTAATTTAATTTTCCCTTAATTAAATTGGGCAATAAATTGTAACATTATCTCATAATCACTTGTAATAGTTAATTGAGTGTGATAGACTCATTTAGCTCATGAATTTCAAGTTGAGGGTGGTTGGTGAGGCATGCATAGTGATTCTAGTTGTATTAGAGTTCAAGTTGTAGTTAGTGCATTAGTTTAATGCATGAGAAATCACTCAACTCAATATAGGTGAGTTAAAGTTAGTCCAAATAGTTGTAACTGATTATTAAACTAGTGAGAGGTCAAGTGAATTAAATCAGATTTAATTCACACGTAGTGATATGTCAAGTGACTGATGATTTACTATTAATAGCTCCATGCATGTCAATTTTTATGAAGACCTAGTTGAGACAGAGGTTAAAGGGATGTTAACTATCAGTTGCATTTTTAGCAAACTGCCCAGAAGCAGTTAAGACACCATAGGATGCCCATTATAATTAGCGGAGTCAAGGAAGGATGAAATTCATAAATAATAGGGATTGCATTCCACAATGATTGCGTGAGCAAGGAAGGTTGAAGACAGGATGAGAATTAGCTAAGTGTTGGTACAATTTTTCCTAGATAAGTGTGAGACGATTGACAAAGTGCAAGAGACTCTTGTGAGAAGAGTGCATTGTATTGTTTCATGATTCCTTGGTTGAATATACAATAGAATATAGAGGGGTTTTGTGCAGCAAGCTTTCCCCAGGAAAATTATCCGTGTTGTGTATTTATTTGCTTCTTTCTTTTACTTGGCGTGATTGGCGATCGTGTTTATTTTCTGCAATTGAGCTGTAGAAGGATTCAGTATCTTTCTTTAGCATATTGCATGATCAGATTGAATTCATGATATACATACTGTTTGTATAATTTCCATAATATATGTGTGGAACAGTTGGTTATGGTTTGGTATACAAGTCTATAGAAGATTTTAGGTTGATTGGTTATGCAGATTCCAATTAGGCTAGATGTATGGATGATAGGAAATCAATTTCAGGGTATTCATTCAATATGGGTTCAACAACAGTTGCTTGGAGTGCTAATAAGAAACCTACAGTTTCTCTCTCCACAGTAGAAGTAGAGTATAAAGGGCAATGACAACAACATGTGAAGCAATTTGGTTAAGAATAATTCTAGAGGATCTACATTAACAACAAGATTAACCCACTCAATTGATGTGTGATAATCAAAGTGCTATTCATATGACTAAGAATCTAGTTTTTCATAAGAAGACCAAGCATATTGATATTCAATATCATTTTCTATGGGATTTGGTTCAGAAGGAGTGATGAAGATCGAGTACTGCAGAGTAGATGAACAGGTAGCTGATATATTCACCAAAGCACTATCTAAGGAAAATTTCTGCAAATTCAGAGAGGATCTTGGAATATTTCCAAATGATCATTAAGGGGGAGAAATGATGGAATAATGGATCATTTGTCAAATATTAAATATTTAAAGTTGTTGTTTTCTAGTGAGACATTGATGGAGAAATTAGTGGAATGACAGGTGAGATATTTGTTGATGATTGTTGAGAGAAATATGGTGCGATTTGTGGAGTTATTGATTGAGAAATTTTTGGAGATGAAAAATGTCGATACCTCTCCTCTTGTATAAATATATGTCTATGTTAATGTGTAATATTCCTACTTAGCCTAAGCTAAGAGGAATATGAAATTTTGTCATATTTTCTGTTGCATGAATAAATTAATTAAGGAGGACATGTAAAACTCCTAAAAGAATGAATAAATTAATGCCCATATGAACATGGATAAATATGGGCTATATAAACAAATCACTTGCAGGTGTGAAAGGGGTTTGATCTATGAGACTGGGTCAACCTTGACCAAATCTACATCATTGTCTAGATACAATGTACCTCATGAAGGGACAATGCAGTTCTAGAAGGAGGCCCCTCATGTGAAAGGAGCTAACTTATCAAGGTGGTTTAGGGTTTGCAAAGGCTTTCATCTTATAAAAGGAAGGGGAGGGCAGAAAGAGGAGGTTATTGATTGTCTATATTTCTGAGTATCTTTTCTATTTAGACAAATACCATTCTCTGCTTTTCAGTGGAGAATAGTGCTGCTTAGCACTTGGGAGTTCCTATGCAGGGATTTCACCTCTTCCATTGAGGATTCTTGGAGGAGTCTTGCTAATTTCATCAGGAATTTGGCCAATATCTGCTTCTAACTGCAATGCAGATCCAGTGAGGGTTTGGTTGATTTTGTAGGCTGCAGCAAGTGGAACACTAGATCTGCTCAGATCTAGCTTGTATTGGTGCCTCTTCTCAGTGAGTGTGTCTTTTAACCTCCTGGAAGAGTGCATCAGTTGTTTGAGCTTCGTATTTGTATCTTGGCATCAGGCCATCTCTGTTATTCAAGATACAACGCAGTTTCCCTTGAGGGACTGCGTTATTTTCAGTGGATGTTTTAAGGGTGTTTTGATCCCATTTTTGATGAGAGATCTCTGGTGCTGGGCTTTGCCTTTCACTTTGGTGATCCATGGATTAGTTTGATGATCCATGTTCTATTTAGATCTGATCTGTTTTAATGTAAAGTCATCTTCAGAAATTTCTGAATAATATTGCAGATCTGCTACTTAAAACTCAAATCTACTCTTTGTAATGCATGATTTGGTCAAAACCCCAAGGGGATCTTGTAATAGAGCCTTTCTAGTGTACAGATATGAAATGGATCTGATATTTTGTACACATATCTATTATATATCTGAAGTGTAACATTCAGCTGCTACAGCTCCATAAAATAACGTTGTTAAGCCATTTTTCAATTTATACATGTGTTGCAGCCTTCTTTTCTGAAGATTTCTTTCTCTCTTGTCTTCTGTATTCTATTGTATAATGTAAGAGCATCATTGTAAATATGATTTGATATTGTATATTCAAAATTTGATCTTATTTGATGGCCTCCTGCTCATGATCTCCAAGACTGCGTTATTTCTGAAGTAGTTTGTTGTGCATAGCTGCAGCCCCTCTTGTAGGGTGTTTTTCAGCTAGACTAGGTGGTGGGAGACTTGTTTAGCACACCTAGTTTGATTTGTTTTTGCTCCCCTTTTGGATCTAGACTCCAGATCTACTGATCTAAGTGATACAAGGGCTAAAAACTCATTTCTGTGCATAAATCTCCCAGAAGTACGTTATTTTAGCAGGCTTGCTGTGGAATCTAAATTTCGAGATATTACAGTGGTATCAAAGCTCCTTTCTTGGAACAACCTGTGCTTTCATTGGAGAATCACAACCATGCTACATTAAAAAGAATATGAGCCTCCTACTGAGAGGGAGAAGAGGTATCAGAACATAAGCCACAAAAATTTTGATTACACCACTAAGGATCAAGACAAGGGTAAAGCCCCTGAAACTGGAAGTGATAAAGAAGGAGAAGAGTTTGCAAGAACTCTTTTGGTCGCCATGAAAGATATTTCTAGAGAGATCAAAGAGATGAGAATGGATAGGATGAGGGAATATCCTGGGAGATTTCATCTCGGGGAAAGCTCTGGCATGTCTCACCACTGGACTAGTCAACCAGTGAAATAGCCACAAGCTCCACAATGCTCCACTATGCCTACCTTCTTGGCTGTGGAGAATGAAGAACCACAAGAGAAAGCATCCCTTGAATAATACTTTGTGGAATATGAATATCAGAATTAGAGATTCAAGGACCACTTGAGTTTCCAAGAGTTTTGTCACCTCAAGGAGAAAAGGAGACCAAGGCATCAATATAGAGATGGTGGGTCCTTCCATAATCATGACATACATCACTCTATGGGCAGATTATTTTTGCCCAAGTTTGATGGGTCATCCACCAATTCTGCTAAGGCATGGGTAGAAAAGCTGGATATCTACTTTCAGTTGAACAAAGTCCCCGAGATTGAAGCCATCAAGATTGCAGCGCTGCACTTTGAAGGTGAGGCACACAATTGGTGGTTCCATGGGTTGTTTACATTGGGCCATACCAATGTGACTACCTATTCTGAATTCAATAGAAGACTAGTGGAAAGTTTTGATAGAAAGGATCCAGAAGCACCTTTCATGAGCCTTGCAAAGTTAAAGCAATCGAGAAGTGCAGAAACTTATATCTTTGAGTTTTTGAGATTATCTATTATGGTCCCTGATCTGTCTGCAGCAAGGAGGGTGTACATGTTCATCGATGGCTTGGATGAACCTTTGCATGGGTTAGTTAAATCTACCAAGCCCATCACTTTGCATGATGCCATTGAGAGCGCTAGAGACCTCCAAGATGCCTTGCCAAAAGCAAAGGCAACTTTCCAAAGCAAGGCCCCTCACCTTTCTAAAGGGAAGGAAGAAAAATCTTCTCCTTCCAAGGATAGCTCATTCAATAAGCCTCTTGATATTGAAGTCAAGAGGGAGCTGAGAAAGAAGAATCTGTGTTTCACTTGCCAAGAGTCATGGGCACCTGGACATAGATGTGCTGCTGGGAAAGCACACTATATTGAAGTCTTCTCAGATTTTGAGGAGGAAGAGGAAGATGATGAAATAAAGAGGGGTCACAACGCTAATAATGTTGAGGGAGATCCCACACCATCTGGAGATGGGGATGAAGCCTTTGCTCCAATAGGTGGAACTCTTGCATCTTTGAGAGGAGTGCCTAAGTACTTGACTCGAAGAGTACAAGGTTCAATCATGAATCAGAGGGCATATGTATTGATTGACAGTGGGGAAACCCACAACTTTATTGATGCTCATCTTATGTAGAGGAGAGTAATCCCTACTGATACTTTTGAGGGATTTTCTGTTTTGGTCCCAGGAGATGGGACAATGCAATGCATGCAATATGTCCCATCACTCTCAGTCACTATGGGGTCCTACACTTTGGTGGATCACTTTTTTGTAGTTGACATACCAAACACAAATATCATTTTGGGTGTCCAATGGTTGATTACATTGGGGAAAGTCCCCACTGATTGGAAATCTTTGCAGATGGAATGGGTGGACATGAAGAGTGGTATACCCCAAATTATCCAAGGCATGCATACTTATCCCTCACCCAACACTTCCACACAAACAACATAGCTGGATTTGCGCAGTGGAAGCAAGGATCTCACAGTCCCTTCTCTTATGTTCATGAGAATTCCGCAGGGGGAATTCCTATCTAGTGGAAAACCACCTGGGAGGCCACCAGATTCAGATCTTGTGGGGGAGGTCTCACAAAGTGTTGCTCCAAATCTAGATCCAGGAGGGATTGGAGAAATGGGAGACCAAGCTACAATGCTGGAGGGCTTGGGACAACTCAAGAGTGAGGGGAATATTCTCCCTGCATCACCATCACCCTCTCTCTTTCATAGATCTACACTATGGGAAGAGAAGAATGGGAGGATCAGCCTTCCAACACACATATTTGGCATGAGAGATGTCAAAGGAGAGATTAGCAGCATGACAGACACTTCCATGGATGTATCATCAGTGCTGTCATTGTTGAACAATGTGGATCTGTATTGGAAATCTCAACTGCTTGTAGAGTATTGTAAAGATCTCCACACAGGTATGATACTAGATGACATGCAGCAAGAAGAGGGCTTCTTAGTCCAAGGGGGAGTCATCTATCATCATGGTAGGGTCTTCTTGGCTAGAGCTTCCAAGGTCAAGCAGAAGATACTACAAGGGGCACACAGAGAATTCTTTCTCAGCCATATGCATTCAATGAGGATCTATACCCTGATCATGAGGAGCTTTGATTGGGAAGGCTTGAGAGAGGAACTACATCAGCACTTTCAAGAGTGCATGAGCTATGTGGAGTTGGGACAGCCAATGGACTCTATGCAAGAGTCATTTCAGCCATTTCTTCTTTCTTTTGAGAAAGGGGGAATGCCCATGCACAACTCCATGTGTATGAGGAACTTTGATGGTAAAATATATGATCATGTAGAACAAACTGTATTTTCTGATTTGTCACATTATTTTACCATGTTTTTGCAGGATATGACCCCTAACAGGAGTGATAAATCATGTGGATCTCATGATTGTTGGTAGGCCAATAGAAATTTTGAACTTGGCCACTCCCTTGTTGTGCAAAGGGAGATTCCTTCTCATGATGGGTGTTTTCCAAAGGCACCAAACATATCTGACATCTTCAGCCATGTTAAGGTAACCCATGCAGCAAATGTGTGGTGGCACTGCCACTTGCCAGACCTTGATCCAATGAAGGCAGGATATGCACTGCGCTGGCATCACATGTGGGATTTTGAACCACCTCCCCAAGCTAAGATTTCTGTTTGCATATATGTAGTCTTGCTTCCATACTTGGATGATATAGTTGTACTGTTTATGGGAGTGTATGGAGGGAGGATGGGTAGTTTGTATGTACCACATGGGATGGAACTTCTCCCTGTACCTCATGCTACATGTTTTAGATGGAGCATTTCTCTAGCCATGCTTATTTCTATTGAATTCTTTGCTCCTGGTGGGATGGACTATGCACATCTTATGTTGACCTTGAAGGAACAATTCATGATGTATTGGCTTGATGAACACTTGGCTTATGATGAGGACTTGATCATTGATGGTGTCATCAATGGAGGAGGGGAAGCACTACAGCTCTCACCCTATCAGTTGCTTGAGGACAAGCAACATTTTGGAGGGGAGGACTGTAATATTCCTACTTAGCCTAAGCTAAAAGGAATATGCAATTTTGTCACATTTTCTATTGCATGAATAAATGAATAAATGAGGACATGTAAAACTCCTAAAAGAATGAATAAATCAATGCCCATATGAACATGGATAAATATGGGCTATGTAAACAAATAACTTGCAGGTTGTTGTGACTAGCAACAACCCCCCTTTTTTATTTAATATTAGTAATAATACTAAATAAGTGGGGACCCTTAGTTAAAAAATCCAAAAAATTAATTAGGATTTGTTTTCCTTTTCAAATAAAACTTTCTATCATAAACCTAGAGAAATCCCTTAGAAAGAACCTTAAGAAACACTTAAGTTTATGATAGATTACAATAAAATTGTTCTTTAAACAAAATAGCGCATCCATCGCAAAATGGTATATATCTTTTGTAAAACTGAAAATGCGATTTTGCGATTTTGCGATAATGCGATCCCAAAAAGCCTATACAATAAACATATCGGTCGCAGATCGCATAGCGTAGAAAACAGAAATGTTAAACGAATATCTTTTGCGCTATTTACAATTTTGCGCTTTTGCGAGATTTGCGATGTGCGCTATTGCGCAATTTGCGCTTTTGCGCTATTTACAAAATTTCGATGGTTTCATTTTGCAATATTGCGATATTGCGACATTGCGATATTGCGATATTGCGCAGCAAATCATAGATCGCAACGTCGCAGATTCATAAAAGCGCGTTGTTCAAAGAAAATCTTCCCATATATCAATATCTGTTATGCGCTTTAATGATTGGATTAAATGAATGGATTGACAATTAATGGTAAATGAGATTTTGTTTTGATTGAAAGTCGTTTCATGATAAAATAATATATTTCATCCGCCTTTGCATTTAAAACTATCTCATCACCTTTTCTATGCCATTACTCTCATTCAACTCGTAAAACGCAGGCACGAAGGAGCAAACGTCGATACAAAGCTTTCATAGAACATTATGGGTAAGAAGGAGAAGAACTCGAATTCTGAAAACAGAGAAATGGCTTCACTGTATGCAGACACCGCTTGCAATAAGGATGCCGGTATAACCACATGGGAAGGAATGTATAATTTGCTGGAAGAAGAAAATCCTGTGGTGTTGAAAGTTGCGGCTACAGCAGGTTCTAGTAATACGTCTGAGGCAACTCTCAAAGAACTGGCTTGTTCATTTCTGCATAGGATAGCGGCAAGGCCAAGGATTCTCCCGTATACGGACATGGTGAAATGGGTGCTGGACAGCACCGATATTTCAGACAGGCAATTTAGAACTCCATCTCAAGAGCTAATCGGGTCATTCACCACGGAAGATTTGAGGCTGATGTATAAGTTGTCGGAACCTCAGGCGACTTATAATAAGCAATTCATGGAAGATTTTTCCAGAGAACATGCGAATTTGTCAGAATGCACACAGGAGTGGACCAAAAGAGATGAACCGTTGAAGAAAAACAAACACGGGTGGACAGTACCAAAAAGGATGTTTTAGACGCTGTTCACAAGTTCAATATCCAAGTGGGAAATTTGACACAGTTTCTACCACAAGATAGGGTATGTGAGTTTGCCAAATTATCCCCTATAGAGCTTTTAGAAGTTACTGAAAAAGTTGTTGGAGATCAGGAGCTCTCAGGGAAACATAAAGCTCTTATTGAGAAAAGTCGGGAGTTGAAGAGACTTGAAATAACTGTAAAGAAAAATGAGGAAACATTGACCAAATTCAAGGCACTTAATGCTGAGCAAGAAAAAGATGTGGAGCGTGTTCGGCAAAGAGAAAAACTACTGCGAAAGGTCGAATCTATAAAGAAGAAACTACCTTGGCTGAAGTATGATATGAGAAAAATAAAAAGGAGAAAATGGCGAAGCGAAATTGAGATGAAATTGCAAAATTAATAGCAGAGCAAAAAGCTCCAATAGAGGAGAATGCACAAATCAGAAGAGCAGAGAAGGCAGCAGAGGAGGCGGCTACAGCGGCAAACACTCTTACTGATTGTGTAAATGATAATTTACACAAAGCTAATTTGATTTCAGAAACTGTTCCAGGATATCTCCCACAGGCACATCAACTGCAAACGGAATGGAGGCAAAAAGCAGAAGAAAGAGAAAGATCAATCCAAGGGCTGACAAGATTAAATTGGGACTCTTACTGGACATACTTAGTGAAGCCACATAGTCAGCACAGTGCGCTTAATTGTATCATCAATTCTACACAGAAGATTGCGCCTACACTAGCCGACTCTGTCTTTTTAGGACGGTTGAATTCTGAAGTCGGTCAACCACATCTTATGAAAACTATGCTAGATGCCTGCAAGTTTAAAGACCAAGTTCATAAATAGTTAGTTAATAAGCTTTATTTTCTTAGATTTAGTTTTAATTTTACTGTATTTTAGCCTAGGAAAAGGACGGTCATTAAACCGAATCCTTAATTTTTGTAATAGACTATTTTTAGATTTAGCTAAGTAGTATTTAAACCCTTCTCAAGCATTTAGAGAAGGGTCCTGGATCTTAATATTTCTGACTTGGAGATTACATTTCTGTACTCCATTGTCTTATATATTTTTAAAAGGATCACATCTGGTGATTTTATGCGAAATTATCTTTGAAGTGTTGCATTTCTGTACCTTGGAATTTGATTTTGCATCAGAGTTACTGGATTAGAGTATCAGATTTCATTTGAAAGTCTTCAAGATGAATGAGGTATTTCTATCTGTTCACTGTTGATTTCTTTTGTCTTATGATATTCGCTTTAAAATTTGCTATCATTTATATATATTTGATTTTCACAACGTTTCTTTTTATATATCATTTCTGAGTATAATTGAAACGTTATCTTTCGTTAAACATATATAGATGGTATACAATGATGAATGCAATATGCTAATACAAATCTGTTTAATTTCTTAAACAGAGTTATGTTTATTTGTTTCTGCACATTTCAATTCAAATAATAATACATTTTCATGGTTATTGTTAAATTGGAACAATCTTAAGTTGTATTCACATATAATTACCCGGGTTAGTGTTAGAATTTCTTTATTAGTATTTAGTTTAAATTAGTTAGTTTTATTTCAGTCAATTTAGTCCCATTTTCACCCATCCAAATCAACCCATCACCAACCCATTTAGTTATAATGAAACTGGTCCTTTAAATCCAGTCGGAGCCACCATACCAAATGGAAAAGGAGCTGTCCTAAGGTCCCGACCGGGTGGTTTTCCCCAATGTTTGAAGCAGATATTTTCTAGGCTTCGACATTTTTGGCGCTAGAAGGAGGGCATGAGCTATGAATGGCAAGTAAATCTTTACCCACAAGCCATTCTGAGAGCAAAAAACCCTCATCAACTTCTTCAATTTATTCTGAAATACAAAATCCTATAGAAGAAATTGCGAAGAATATTCATACACCCACTACCAAAATCTCAAAACATTCAAACAATCAAAATCCTGAGTCTCCTGAAGTTCAAGATTTAATTCATAAATTGAAAGGATTCTCATTATCTCTAGAGGAGTCTGAAATATCTGAAGGTAGTGTAACTTCAAAATTTGTTTCTTCGAAACCTCTTACTAGGCTTCAAAGTGAAAAACTTGGTATTTCTCCGAAAGAATTCCCTTTACCTAGTAGAGTCAAGACAAGAAAAACTCAATCAGAATCATTAAGTGATATAAGTTCTTCATCTAATATTCAATTACCTGTTTCCAAAATCCCAACTCAACAAAATACAGTTGTTTCCACATCATCTCCTCAATCATCATCTGCTCAATCATCATCAATTTCAACATCATCTATTCCAAAAACTTCTATTCAAACACCACCAATCTCTACTACTCCTCCAATAGTTGTTTCAATAATGGCTAGACCATGGGCTACTCCAGGGGCAGTCAACATGGCTGCACCTTTACATGATTTACCAGACAATCCTGGAAAATGGCTTCCAAAATTTAGTCCTGATCTTAACATTCAAGCTGAAGAACATATCAGTAACTTTATGCTGGCTATAAATTTGAATGGAGTCACACATGAAGATGTTGTAGTCAGACTATTCCCTTATACTCTTCAAGGGGCAGCAGGATCATGGTACTTTTCATTACCTTCAGGATCCATAACAAGTTGGGCCATTTTTGCAGATCATTTTTTAACCAAATTTAGAGATGACAGATCAATAGCTACTTTAATTAACGATCTCTCAAATTTGAAAGCAGAACCCAATGAACCCATTAAAGAATTCAACGCTAGATTCAACAAACTTTTGAACAAAATTCACATAGATTCAAGGCCTAGTGAACAAGTCATAAGTGAATGGTACATAACTGCCTTACCCTCAAACATAGCAATTTTTGTAGATAGAGCTGCAAAACCTACATTAGCCAAGAATATGAAAGAGGCTATTGCAGTAGAAAAACGAATTATTTCTCTAGAAAAGAAAAATACTATTGAGGAAAGGAAATCAAAGAAAGTCAGTTTCAAAGATGATTCAAAGAAAAATGCCAAAGACCCATACGACATGGAAGGTTTACAGAAAGTCCTTAAAACCATGTCAAATGAAATGGTTGAAATTAAAAAACAAGTAGCTGAAAATTCTACTAAAAAACCATTCCGAAATTTCAGAAGAAACCAAGTTGAATCTAAACCTCCTAATGCAATCTCTAATGTAGAATCAGAAGAAGAGGAAGAAGAAGAAGATACATCTCTAGTATCAGATGAGGAAGATGAGAATGAAGAAATAGTTGAATTGCATGGAATGTGGGATTTTATTCTCCCTAATTCTGATAGTGAAGAAGCTATGCCTGTAAGTACTAGCAGTAAATCTACATCGGAACCAGTACAAATAGCTCCTAAAAAGAAAATTACAACTCCAAGTACCAAAGACAAATCCCCTGCAAAGAAAACTTCTCCATTACCGACTCAAAATCAGCCATCCTCTTCTAATCCTCCTAAATCAACAACAAAGACTTTAGTGGTGTCAGATCCTATGGAGTATAACATTGTTGAAGACATGAAAAAGATTAAAGCCAACATTTCCTTACATGAACTCAGCAAACTAAAACACCAGCAGAAGTTGCTATTGAAAGAATTGAACGCTACACCAATTACTCCTTTACCAAGTGGTGTAGTTGCAAAAGCAACTAGGGGAGCTGGTAAGCCACCAGATAAGGTAGATGCTACTGATACAGTACTCATTGGAGAAAAGTCAAATCCTCAAACTCCTCCTTTTCTTTTGACTTATGAAATGTACAATAGGAATCTGCATAATTGTTTGATTGATTCTGGAGCTTCCTCTAATATAATGCCTACTTCTGTTTGTGCCAAATTGAATATCGAACCACAGAAATCGTCAGTTCATATCGTTCAATTGGATCGCTCTAAAGTTCAAGTTGTAGGAGAAATCAATTTAGTTACTATCAGATTAGCTTCCGATCCTAGGATTGTCCAAAGAATTGATATTTTAATTGCTGATATTCCTGAATTCTATGGATTAATCTTAAGCAAGGACTGGTCTGCGAAACTTAATGGTTATATCTCAACTGATTATTCACATATGTGGCTTCCCTACAAAGGGAAACCAAATCAAATCAAAGTTGAACAAGAAAAACATATGACACACACTGTCACTGAATTTGAACAACCTAATGAGCCTGTGGCATTCAACAACAATATTCTTGGAGGTTATTCTGCTGAATCATTTCTTGGAAACTTCAAAGCACCTCAATCACCTTTTTCTGTAAATACTTTTGTTTCTCAAATAGAAAAATTTTCACAATCTGATTCTTCCAAAATTGTAAATATTTCTGATGTAATTGTAGATAAGCCAATAGATAAATCATTATTTTGGTCGTTATATTTTGATGGATCAAAGTCTAGTGATGGAGCTGGAGCTGGATGCATCTTAATTGATCCAGATGGAGAGAAAACCATGCTGTCATGTAGGTTAGAATTTGAGTGTACAAACAATACCGCAGAATATGAAGCCTTGGTTCAAGGATTTTATAAAGCTATAGGGTTAGATGTTAAATACTTGAAAGTCTTTGGTGATTCCGAAATTGTCATAAAACAAGTTAGGAATACTATTCATTGCCTTTCAGGACATCTTAAACACTACCAAACCCTAGTACAAGATCTTACCACTCATTTTTTAGCATTCAATATTTCTCCTATTCCTAGGAATCAAAATACATCAGCTGACTTGTTAGCTAATGTTGCATCTAAACTCCTTCCTGCTGAAGATTGCAGTCCTGATAGGTTTTCTGTAGAATTGATTTTTCGTCCATCTGTCCCAGATAATGTTACAAATTGGAGAGTATTCTATCATGATCAAGATATTTTAAATTTCATGACTTTAGAGAAATTATATGATGAGCAAATTATTGATGAGAATGATCATGATTTACAAATTGCTTCAAAAGGTAATGAAAATCCCATTCCAAAATCTATCGTTAAATTAGAAGACTTATATGATATTAAAGACAGATTCAAGAAAGTCACTAATGCTAAACTTCAAAGTTCCACTTTAAAGTTTGAATTAGTAAATCTTGGTTCTAATTCTAAACCTCAAAACGTTAATTTAGGACTCAATTTAACACCAGAGGAAAGGAATGCTTTCATTAAACTCTTGAACAAATATAAAAAAGTTTTTGCTTGGAATTACAATGATTTAAAAATGTATGATACTTCGGTTATTCAACACACAATTCCAATGCTTCCTGATATTAAACCCGTTCAACAGAAGTTGAGAAAGATTCATCCAAATCTCGAAGGACAAATCAAATCAGAACTTAATAAACTTTTAAAAGCCAAAATCATTTTTCCTGTAAGGCATTGTAATTGGGTTTCCAATATGGTACCTGTAAGGAAGAAGAATGGTGATATAAGAATCTGTATTGATTTCAGAAATTTAAACAAGACATGTTTAAAAGACAATTTCCCATTGCCAACCATGGAACATATACTTCAAAAGGTAGCTGGTTCTGAACTTATGTCCTTTCTTGATGGATTTTCGGGATATAATCAAGTTTTAGTTCATCCAGATGACAGATTGAAAACAACTTTCAGAACAAAATGGGGAACTTATGCTTATCAAAAAATGCCTTTTGGTCTAATAAATGCAAGAGCAACTTTCCAAAGAGCCATGGACATAGCATTTAAAGGTCTGATCAATAAATCAGTTGTTATTTATCTTGATGACATAACAGTATTTTCAAAAAAGAGAGCGAATCATCTACATGATCTAAAGCAAATATTTGAAAGATGTAGAAGGTTTGGTATTTCCTTAAATCCAAAGAAATCTTTCTTTGCTTTGGATGAAGGAAAACTCTTAGGATTTGTTGTGTCAAAAGATGGTATATTTATTGATCCAGATAGAGTGAAAGAAATTTCTGATATTTCTTTACCTCATAACAAAAAATCCATGCAATCATTTCTTGGACAGATCAATTTTGTAAAAAGATTCATTCCTGATTTTTCTTTAATTGTTTTACCTATGCAAAATATGATCAAGAAGAATTCAGTATTCAAATGGAGGCATAAAGAGAAAGAAGCCTTTGAGGCAATCAAACAAGCGATCATTAATGCACCAGCATTGAATACCTCGAATTTTTCTAAAGATTTTACTTTGTATACTCTGGCCACCGAAACATCTTATGAAACTGTTTTAACACAGCTCAATGATCAGAAAATTGAGGCACCAATTTCTTTCTTTAGCTCAAATCTGCAAGGAGCTGAGCTTAATTCCGATGTTGAAAAACAAGCCTTTGCCGTGTTTAAATCAATCAAACATTTCAGACCTTTTCTCTTGAAAACACATACAAAAATCATTGTCCCATTCTCTGCAGTGAGGCAATTATTAATTCAAAAAGAAGTAGGAGAAAAGAGAGCTAACTAGGTAACAGCCTTGCAAGAATATGATATTGATATTAAACCAGCTAAGATTATTAGAGGACAAGGTTTTTGCAGATTATTGGCAGGAGCTCATAACATACCAGAAAATCAAGATTCAAATCAAGATATTCAAGTAAGTCAGATAAGTGTTACAGATTCTGAATCTCAGTATGTTGATCTTATCTATTACTTGAAAAATGGGTATGTTCCTTCTAATCTCAGCGATAAGAGTAAACACGCTTTAAGGTTAAAGGCTATTAAATATGAGATCATTGATAATGTGTTATTAAGAAAAAATTATGATTCAATTTTATTAAGATGTCTTGAAAAGACTGAAGCCGAAAAGGTTTTGCAGGAATTACATGATGGACCAGCAGGAGGTCATTTTGGAGGTGATACCACAGCTCACAAAATAATTCGTGCTGGTTATTATTGGCCTACCCTTTTTAAAGACACGCATGATTACGTAAGGAAGTGCAGAATTTGTCAAACTGCAAGTGGAAGACAAAGGAAACCATCTTTTCCTTTGCAACCAGTGACTATTGAGCAACCATTCCAACAATGGGGGCTTGACATTATTGGTGAGATAGTACCTCATTCTTCCAAACAGCACAAGTACATCCTTACTGCAACTGATTACTTTACAAAGTGGGTAGAAGCAATCCCTTTGAAGGTAGCCAAATCTGATGCAATTATTGATTTCATAGATCAATTCATCATAACCAGGTTTGGTGTACCTAACGCTCTAGTCTTTGATAATGCATCTTACTTCTCTGGAAATAGTTTAATAGAATTTTCAGTCAAAAGAGGTTTTAAATTGAAATATTCAGCAAATTACTATCCACAAGGTAATGGTTTGGCTGAATCCACTAACAAAAATCTTATCAAAATCATTAAAAGGACTGTTGATCAAAATCAAAAGAATTGGCACAAGTCTTTAATATTTGCATTATGGGCTGATCGTATCACTGAAAAAGCTTCAATAGGGACTTCATCTTTTAATTTAGTTTATGGAAAAGAAGCTGTGATACCATCAAATTTAACTCTTCCATCATTAACCCTAGTGCAATTTATTGAGGAAAATCCTTCTTCATCCATTCAATTGAGATATGATCAAATCCTTAAACTAGAAGAAGATAGAGATAAAGCAAAAATTATTCATGAAAAACATCAACAGCTTGTAAAATCTTCTTTTGATGCAAGTTCTACCGGCTCAAAGATTTGTCAATTGGTAATCTTGTTCTGAAATGGGATAAAGCACACGAAGAAAAAGGTAAACATACCAAGTTTCAGAAAATGTGGCTTGGACCATTTCAAATCATTGAAAAGATAGGCTCAAATACATTCATACTCCAAGATCTAATAGGTAAGAGAGAATCTCTTCCTGTAAATGGGCTTATCTTGAAGAAATTCTTTTCATAAGGAGGTAATCCCTTCTTAAACTGTACATATTCCTTTCTGCAGAGTTTTTTATTGTTTTTGCAAATAAAGGTTGTTAATGAGTCTCTAATCGACTGTTTACTATTTAAGAAAATTTCTTAGGAAGAATATTATAAATATTTATTTTGTGTAAATAAGAATTTTTAGAGTAATGATCACAGTTTTTGGATACTTTAAAATAAGATGTTAAACTTTGAAAAATTATTTCAATCATTTGCATGATCTTTTGAAAACTTGAGGAGAATGTAAATCATTATAAGTTTATTAAGCAGAGAAAGGTTATCTATAAAAGTAAATATTTTTCAAAGTTTTTGAACTCAAAAAACTCTGAAAATTGTCATCCATTGATTCTTAAGGATAAAACTATTTCACCCCATCCATTTAAGTTATGATTTTTTAGAATGTAATTCTAAGAAATTATATGAAAATTTAAGAGATAAGAGGTCTCATTATGAGCCGACTTACCATGTTCATAAGGAGTAATAAAACTGACATTACCAATACTGCATACCAAAACAGGGTAATGGCTTATAAATATAAGATAAGGGGTCTCATCACGAGCCAGCTTGTTCAGTTTAATTACAACTAGTGAATGGCATTGTTATTAACTGGCTACCAAACCAGAACAATGGCTCTTAAAAATAAAAAATAAGTAAAAGACAAAAAACATGAGATAATAGGTCTTATGAATTTATCTTTTAAAAAGTCATAATTTTAGTTGGATGGGACAATGAATGGTTAATGGTTTAAAGGTAACCCTGTTGAGACTATGAACGTTTGCTGGCAGCAGAGGCAATACCTATGGAAATAGCATATATTATAAAACCAAAACTTGGAGAAATCCACTTACTTCATTATTAACACCGATCAAAGCTTGAGATAACCCAAAAATGTTTTTATTCTTAAGGAACTAGAAAGAAATTGCGAATGATTTTTATTTCTTTTTCATAGTTAGATTTTATTTGAATTATCCTAAGATAGTTTTCATTATCTTTAAAAATCTTTATTTACTAGAAATATAGTGTTCATTTTATTTTTTTAGAGATAACTATTTCTTTCAGTGAATCGCCAATTTTTGTGACCAGCAACAACCCCCCTTTTATTTAATATTAGTAATAATACTAAATAAATGGGGACCCTTAGTTAAAAAATCCAAAAAATTAATTAGGATTTGTTTTCCTTTTCAAATAAAACTTTCTATCATAAACCTAGAGAAATCCCTTAGAAAGAACCTTAAGAAACACTTAAGTTTATGATCGATTACAATAAAATTGTTCTTTAAACAAAATAACGCATCCATCGCAAAATGGTATATATCTTTTGTAAAACTGAAAATGCGATTTTGCGATTTTGTGATAATGTGATCCCAAAAAGCCTATACAATAAACATATCGGTCGCAGATCGCATAGCGCAGAAAACAGAAATGTTAAACGAATATCTTTTGCGCTATTTACAATTTTGCACTTTTGCGAGATTTGCGATGTGCGCTTTTGCGCAATTTGCGCTTTCGCGCTATTTACAAAATTGCGATGGTTTCATTTTACGATATTGCGATATTGCGATATTGCGCAGCAAATCGCAGATCACAACGTCGCAGATTCATAAAAGCGTGTTGCTCAAAGAAAATCTTCCCATATATCAATATCTGTTATGCGCTTTAATGATTGGATTAAATGAATGGATTGACAATTAATGGTAAATGAGATTTTGTTTGATTGAAAGTTGTTTCATGATAAAATAATATATTTCATCCACCTTTGCATTTAAAACTATCTCATCACCTTTTCTACGCCATTACTCTCATTCAACTCCTAAAACGCAGGCACGAAGGAGCAAACGTCTATACAAAGCTTTCATAGAATATTATGGGTAAGAAGGAGAAGAGCTCGAATTCTGAAAACAGAGAAATGGCTTCACTGTATGCAGACACCGCTTACAATAAGGATGCCGGTATAACCACATGGGAAGGAATGTATAATTTGCTGGAGGAAGAAAATCCCGTGGTATTGAAAGTTGCGGCTACAGCAGGTTCCAATAATACGTCTGAGGCAACTCTTAAAGAACTGGCTTGCTCATTTATGCATAGGATAACGGCAAGGCCGAGGATTCTCCCATATACGGACATGGTGAAATGGGTGCTGGACAACACCGATATTTCAGACAGGCAATTTAGAACTCCATCTCAAGAGCTAATCGGGTCATTCACCACGGAAGATTTGAGACTGATGTATAAGTTGCTGAAACCCCAGGCGACTTATAATAAGCAATTTATGGAAGAATTTGCCAGAGAACATGCGAATTTTTCAGAATGCACACAGGAATGGACCAAAAGAGATGAACCATTGAAGAAAAACAAACACGGGTGGACAGTACCAAAAAAGGATGTTTTAGACACTGTTCACAAGTTCAAATATCCAAGTGGGCAATTTGACACAGTTTCTACCACAAGATAAGGTATGTAAGTTTGCCAAAATTATCCTCTATAGAGCTTTTAGAAGTTACTGAAGAAGCTGTTGGAGGTCAGGAGTTCTCAGAGAAACATAAAGCTCTTCTTGAGAAAAGTCGGGAGTCGAAGAGACTTGAAATAACTGTAAGACAAAATGAAGAAACATTGACCAAATTCAAGGCACTTAATGGAAAAAGATGTGGAGCGTGTTCGGCACAGAGAAAAACTACTGCGAAAGGTCAAAACGATAAAAAAAGAAACTACTTTGGCTAAAGTATGATATGAGAAAATGGTGAAGAAAAATCAAGATGAAATTGCAAAATTAATAACAGAGCAAAAAGCTCCAATAAAGGAAAATGCACAAAGAGAAGGCAGCAGAGGAGGCGGCTATAGCGGCAAACACTCTTACTGATTGTGTAAATGACAATTTACACAAAGCTAATTTGATTCCAGAAACTGTTCCAGGATATCTCCCACAGGCACATCAACTGCAAACAGAATGGAGGCAAAAGGCAGAAGAAAGAGCAAAATCAATCCAAGGGCTGACAAGATTAAATTGGGACTCTTACTGGACATACTTAGTGAAGCCACACAGTCAGCACAGTGCGCTTAATTGTATCATCAATTCTACAGAGAAGATTGCGCCTACACTTGCCGACTCTGTCTTTTCAGGACAGTTGAATTTTGAAGTCGGTCAACCACATCTTCTCAAAACTATGCTAGATGCCTGCAAGTTTAAAGACCAAGTTCATAAATAGTTAGTTAATAAGCTTTATTTTCTTAGATTTAGTTTTAATTTTACTGTATTTTAGCCTAGGAAATGGACGGTCATTAAACCGAATCCTTAATTTTTGTAATAGACTATTTTTAGATTTAGCTAAGTAGTATTTAAACCCTTCTCATGCATTTAGAGAAGGGTCCTGGATCTTAATATTTTTGACTTGGAGATTACATTTCTTTACTCCACTAACTTATATATTTTTTAAAAGGATCACATCTGGTGATTTTATGCGGAATTATCTTTGAAGTGTTGCATTTCTGTACCTTGGGATTTGATTTTGCATCAGAATTACTGGATTAGAGTATCAAATTTCATTTGAAAGTCTTCAAGATGAATGAGGTATTTCTATCTGTTCACTGTTGATTTCTTTTGTCTTATGATATTCGCTTTAAAATTTGCTATCATTTATATATATTTTATTTTCACAACGTTTCTTTTTATATATCATTTCTGAGTATAATTGAAACGTTATCTTTCGTTAAATATATATAGATGGTATACAATGATGAATGCAATATGCTAATACAACTCTGTTTAATTTCTTAAATAGAGTTATCTTTATTTTTTTCTGCACATTTCAATTCAAATAATAATACATTTTCATGGTTATTGTTAAATTGGAACAATCTTAAGTTGTATTCACATATAATTACTCGGGTTAGTGTTAGAATTTCTTTATTAGTATTTAGTTTAAATTAGTTAGTTTTATTTCAGTCAATTTAGTCCCATTTTCACCCATCCAAATCAACCCATCACCAACCCATTTAGTTATAATGAAACTGGTCCTTTAAATCCAGTTGGAGCCACCATACCAAACGGAAAAGGAGTTGTCCTAAGGTCCCGACCGGGTGGTTTTCCCCAATGTTTGAAGCAGATATTTTCTAGGCTTCAACGCAGGTGTGAAAGGGGTTTGAGCTGTGAGACTGAGTCAACCTTGACCAAATCTACAACACTGTCTAGATACAATGTACCTCATGAAGGGATAACACAGTTCTAGAAGGAGGCCCATCATGTGAAAGGAGCTAACTTATCAAGGTGGTTTAGGGTTTGCAAAGGCTTTCATCTTATAAAAGGAAGGGGAAGGAAATAAGAGGAGGTTGTTGATTGTCTATATTTCTAAGTATCTTGTCTGTTTAGACAAATACCATTCTCTGCTGTTCAGTGGAGAATAATGCTGCTTAGCACTTGGAGTTCCTATGCAGGGATTTCACCTCTTCCATTGAGGATTCTTGGAGGAGTCTTGCTGATTTCATCCACTATCAGGCATTTGGCCAATCTCTACTTCTAATTTCAATGCAGATCCAGTGAGGGTTTGGTTGATTTTGTAGGCTGCAGCAAGTGGAACACTAGATCTGCTTAGATCTAGCTTGTATTGGTGCCTCTTCTCAGTGAGTGTGTATTTTAACCTCCTGGAAGAGTGCATCAGTTGTTTGAGCTTCATATTTGTATCTTGGCATCAGGCCATATCTGTTATTCAAGCTACAACGTAGTTTCCCTTGAGGGACTGCATTATTTTCAGTGGAGGTTTTAAGGGTGTTTTGATCCCATTTTTGATGAGAGATCTCTGGTGCCGGGCTTTGCCTTTCACTTTGGTGATCCATGTTCTGTTTAGATCTGATCTGTTTTAATGTAAAGTCATCTTCAGAAATTTCGGAATAATATTGCAGATCTGCTACTTAAAACTCAGATCTACTCTTTGTGATGCATGATTTGGTCAAAACCCCAAGGGGATCTTGTAATAGAGCCTTTCTAGTGTACAGATCTGAAATGGATCTGATATTTTATACACATATATGCTCTAGATATGAAGTGTAACATTCAGCTGCTGCAGCTCCATGAAATAACATTGTTAAGCCATTTTGCAGTTTATACATGTGTTGCAGCCTTCTTTTCTGAAGATTTCTTTCTCTCTTGTCTTCTGTATTCTACTGTATAATGTAAGAGCATCATTGTAAATCTAATTTGTTGTTGTATATTCAAAATTTGATCTTATTTGATGGCCTCCTACTCATGATATCCAAGACTGCGTTATTTCTGAAGTAGTTTGTTGTGCATAGCTGCAGCCCCTCTTGTAGGGTGTTTTTCAGCTAGACTAGGTGGTGGGAGACCTGTTTACCACACCTAGTTTGATTTGTTTTTTCTCCCCTTTTGGATCTAGACTCCAGATCTGTTGATATAAGGGATCCAAGGGCTGCAAACTCATTTATGTGCATAAATCTCCCAGAAGTGTGTTATTTTAGCAGGCTTTCTGTGCAATCCCAATTTCGGGATATTACATAATGAAATTTGATTTGATTAGGTGTGTGATAGTTGTGTGCATTATTGTTAAATATTTTATGCTTTTTAATTTATTTTTTTATTGTATTGTGCATTCTTTCATGGCCAAGGGTGAACCTAAACTATTTAACACTTATTGGCGGAGTCATGTTCAGTATTACGGAAACCTTCGTAGGATCAAAAAATACTCCCTCCTTTTAGATTGTATGGCCCATAAGTGTATCGAAAGGGACGATGAATATGCACATTTTTCAGGTTTAAATAAATTTGCAGTTGCTTACATCGGTCAAACATCACTCATAGAAAAATAGAATTCTTCTTTAGTATATTGTAGACAGTCCAATCATCCATGTAAACTTCTAGAAATCTATGAATATAATCTCTGAAGGTATTAATTACAATCCTTGAGAATATCTTTGGTGTATAGTTACATAAAAAAGGCACTACATGGTATTCATAAGATCCCCATTCCGTAGTGAATGTGGTTTTCTTCTTTTCCTCTATAACGTACACCTCCCCTCACATCTACCCAAGTAACCAAAAAGTTAAGAGAAGACTCAACCTCCTTAGTGACTTTAAGGAAGTGGAATCGATGCGGAAAACCATAACACAGAATCCCTGCACCTACTATAGGACCCCCAGAGGCTATCCCAACCCTCCAACTGACTTGTCCCTAGGTCCCACAGATTTTTAATGAATAAAACCCCAAAATTCTCCTTGGATATGGGCAAGGGTGCATTTGGGAGGCTTTGGACACACCCACAACATGGGCATGTGTGCGTCTAGGGACTCAATTGCCCAGATCTGTGCCTGTGTCTGCGATATTTAAGGCACATTTTAAGCCCATAATATCGGACACTGCCCCAAACTTCTTGTATCTTTTGAAAATCATTAAACACATGACAAAAATGCCAAATAAACATAAACTAACTCCAGGACTAGGCCTGACCATCCCCAGTCGGGACTGACATTCTGTCAAAAACTTGGCATGAATGAAATCTACAGGTCTAGGATACAAGACAGAGCATGAATGACTAAAAAATCTTATGGAACATTACAAGAAGGATTACCACCCTCTTCCTTGAACATATATGACATCAATTAGGCCTTTCATCCATTATATTAACATTTACAAGTAAATATATGAAATAACCATGACATGAGCGAGTCATTTAAACATGCTTGTAACCAACATAAAACCATGGAAATAAAAATAAGATAATAGCCATTAAATGCACACATTAATTGGTACAAAAGTGAGAGAACTTAGCTTCCATTAAAAATAGGAAATGACCAACCAGGTTTGGGACTTCCACGTACCACTCGATCATAGACATGGTTGAGCCAAATCTCTCTTCATCCAATGCCACCCATGCCATATTTATAGCATGAATGTGGGACCCAATGGATAAACCAATCCAAAACATAACCAAGGGAGTCTAGAGGTTAAACCACATCCACCCTCACCATATCGTGATCACACCAAAACTGGTGCTCTGATAAAAAAACCGAACCGAACTTGGAATGGAATCCAGAATCCATCACTATCCTTGAGGAATTTTTCATCTCCCTGTCTCTCAGGCTTTACCGCAATCCAATCTTGGATCATTAGGCCATAAATCGAGACACCACCTTCAGGCTTTACCGTGTATCCCACCATAACCGGTCAAGGGATTCCTAGGCCTTTGGGAATGAACCTAGGACCACCTCCGCCCCGGATTCAGAAATACATCTAGAAATTCCAAAGCTCAAAACCGAGATCGAAATCCAAACACACCATGGAATCCGTAAAAATGCAAGGCAAGGTTGAAAACGACTGTCAACACCCAAAAAAACCATTCCATCGACAACAATAGAACCAAATACCAACATGCATAAGCCATGCATGTCCAAACCAACTAGGAAATCACGCATGCGATATGTTACCTGCAAGTATTCTTGTTGAAGCTACTAGATTCTTTCTTCCTTGCTTTATCTTTTATTTTTTTTCCTTATCCTTCCTTTTCTTGATTTCCTCTTTCTTGGCTCAATGCTGAAATGCTCTAAGAAAAATCTAAGTATCCTAGAGTCTGTGAGAGAGAGAATAATGGGATAGCTCCAAAACAGAACTTAAAAAAAAAGCTACCGACTGATCCTTAGAAGCCTTTTTATTTATTAGGCCTCTACTTTCTTCGTTTTCCATTATTTTCCTTCATTTTCCTCCTCACATGAAACTTGTGACCTTTCACCTTCATTTTCTCCTAATTTTTTTTATTTTCATAAATAAATATGCCAAAAATAATTTTTGCCTCTTTAATTCCTTTGCCAAATTTTCTTGGCTATAAATGCATATCTAGTGATGCCCACTAGGATATATTTGCCCAACATTAATCTTGGAATAAGTGTCCCTTAACCATGGTCTTATTTTTCCCTTATTAAATTTTATTACATGAATATTTTTCCTGGGTCTGTTACATCCTCTTTTGCAATTCGAACTTGGTGGTAACTGGATAATCCATCTTTATAAGAGTATTCATCATTCCCTTCTACATTTTCTAGAGCCTCATCACTGAAGGGGGTGGGGAAGGGATCGTGAACACAAGATTTTTTCAGACTCCGGTAGTCCACACAAACTCGAATCTCCTCAACATATTTCTTGTTATGTATAACAATTGGACTGACCCACTCAGCCTCGTCAACCAGAAAAATAAGTCTTGTTTCCAACATCTTGTTTATCTCCATCTTAACCTTCTCTTTGATATGTGGGTTCAGCCTATATGTCTGATTTTTCACTGGCTTGGCATAAATTTTAAGCACAATATTAATCTCTTCTAACTCCCCCTTATTCCCTTTTAGCTCCTCAACTGATGAAGGAAAGAAATATTCATATTCTCTTAGAAGATCAAATATCTCCTTAGTACTATGCTCATCTCAATAATCTCCAATCGAGGTTAGCTTTGACTTCTCTCCAGTGCTAATGTTATGTTTCCACAACGTCAACGGTAATAGTTGCGAACCATTGGTCACAAGCCCAATGATCATGTGTTTGGTCCTTCAGTCTCCTTGAATGTAAGGTTCCTTAATTCCTCCAAATCATCTTCATCAGGCTCCTGGTCTATCTTTCCACAAGTTAAAACTTCATGGAATCAAGATTCATATATATGCTCTAAAGTTCTCTGGTCTATACACCCTTCCACAAGCTGTCTAGTCATGAGAAAAAAACTTTTGATAAATTGTAAAGTAGTTGTCATTCTTTCATCACTATCTATAAAGGAAAAATCGCTAATAAATTGGGCTGTCATGCAGTCCCAATCATTGGTTTGTATTCTTATTTCTTCCCTCACGTACCATGCCTTTGGAAATGTCCCGGGGGTGCGTATAAAGTGGTGCACCTATATTCCCTCTGGAAAACGTTCTTGAATCCATCTGGCCCTACAATCTTGTAAGTGTTTTCAAGGGTCTAAACTCCCTATTTACTTGATAAAGTTATGCAGATAGTCATCTGAGTATTCAAATTCAACCCTCATTTTTGTCTTAATATCGTGTCATTACCTGAGATGGTTGTGGTGAGAATCCCACCACCTTGTTGGTGTCACTTGGAGGGCAAAATCCACTAAGGGCACTCAGTGTTCTTCGGAAATGGTTGCATCAACTTCATTAAGAAAATAAAAAATGGAACCCATGCCATTGAAAAAAATAAATTATCGTACCTTAGTACCAACCCAATTGATACGATGGATTGTAGCACGACACCTGGTGTTGAGCTTATTTCTGCCCTACTTCTAGTCCTCCTGTAATGTTCCAAATGGGGAAAATTAGGCTCAGTAGGGAATATCTTGGGATATTACTCTATGGATTCACAGCAGTATGGAAATTCACCAGCAATTCTAAAGAAGAGATAGACTGAAGGGGATTTTACTGGATGTGTCACCTCTAAGGAGAGGGTGAGATCCAGAGGCTACCTGGCCTGTTTCAGACTCTGTCTATAGAAAGTTGGTGAAACAGAGCAAGGATGGGAATAAAACAATTCAAATGGATTTATCAGCCCTTGGGATTCTTATATATTCAGATCTAATAAATGAGTCCAAAGAGGAGCAAAAACCAAACAAGGAAGAAGCGGGACATTCCACTTCAGGAAATTCTGCAATAGGCTTAGGGAAAACGTTGTATAAGCAAGAAAGTGCTAAAATAATGTAGAACAGGGCTGGGATTGCCCAGCATAGGCTATGGGGGACCTCCATGATGACTTTTAGCTGAAAAAAATGTGTTTAAGGACCTTAAACAGATCTCCCACGAAGTTGACTAGCTAAAAATCAGCTAAAGAGAAGAGCTGCTGCAACATGAAAACCCAGCAACCAGAATTGCACGGTTTTGCCCAGTAATCACTGAATATCAGCCATAAGGCTCAGAATTTAGCCATAATACATCATATCAGCATTATGAAATATTCTCCCATTAACATACAACAAATCACATGAAATAATAGTGCAGAAATCCACTAAAATGACATCTCCGGCATTTATAAAATTGTAGAAAAGAATGGACTGCATCCCTCTAAGTGTGCTTCAGTAGATAAATGATGGAGTTCAGATATATGGAATATCTATGGCTGTAACATCATATCCATACCAGATCTGGAAACTACTCAGCCCCTTCTATAAGTCCCCTTTGGGGTTTTTACAAGATATTGCACAAGAAGATGTAGATCTAACTTTTAATACATGAAACTGCAGGAAAATTCCAGAAATTGCTGAGGATGAATATTATTACAGTATATCAGATCTGTACAATAGATATTAGCAAGCTGCAAGATGAATCTACAAGATGAGAGGCAAGCCTCAATCATCAGAAAGCAAGTACAATGAAAGATCTAAACAATAGTGAAGTAGTACATAGAAAATAACGCAGTTCCCTAAGGAGACAGTGCTGCAGCTTGAACAGAATATGTCAATATGTGAAATATATAGATCTGAAATGAAAATACAATAGAGATCCTCTTCCAGGTGGTCACAAGACACCCTCCCTGAGAGAAATCCCTCAAAACATCTAGATCCTTACAAATCTGAATCACCACTTGCTGCAACTTCACAATAGTTACAAAACCCTCAACAGGACCAGTGCTGCTAATGGAGATGAAGCTTGGACAAAATGATGGATAGTGGAGAAATGCATCACAATATCCTCCAAGAGCTACTCAAGGAAGGAGAGAGGATTCCTAAACAGGAAATCCTCCTTCTCTAGCTAAACAGCCAAGAGAAGTAGAGTTGCTCAAGCAACCTTTATTTCAAAAATACATCAACAACCTCTTCATGTGCCTTCTCCTCCTTTTTATAACATTAGGGCTTCTTGGCAAACCCTAAACCACTTCATCTATTTGGCCCCTTTCACACTTGGAGACCCCTTCTAGAACTGTGCAGTCCATCAAGGAGGTTCAATGAACCTAGACAACACTGGTTGACTTGGTCAAATAGGATCTCCTTTGGTGGTCTTGACCCTTTCACACCTGCAAGTTTTATTCAAGTAGCTCAAATATGCCTCTTTTCACATAGGAATTGATTTATTCTTGAGCTTTAGGAGTTTTTCCATATCCTCCTCTCCATTTTATTCATCAGTACATAAAATCAAGACAAAATGAAATGTTCCAATTAGCTTGGGCTAATTAGGAACATTACAGTCCTCCCCTCCAAAATTGTTGCTTGCCCTCAAGCAACTACAAGGTGAGTGCTGCAATATTTCCTCCTCGGTGACACCAACATAAGATAGGCTTCCTCCATAAGCCAAGTGCTCACCAATCCATCCATGTCTTGCTCCTTCAATGTTGTCATGAGATGCAATTAGTTCATCCCATAAGGATACAATAGATCATATGAAACAAGCATGGTTTTCCCCATGCTCTCTCTGGAATATAAGACATTCAATACATGGAGAGTGGTCCTCTCATGAGGCACATGCCATCCTTCATTCTTGCTGCCCATGCCACATCATCATGGTTGAAAGTGTGATGCATGTTTGGTGCTTTGGGGCAGCACCTTCTCTTTGAAAAAAAAAATCCCCCCTTTTCCTTTCAAGGGAGTGGCTCAAATTAGAAAATTTTGGAGCCCAAAATTGGCCAAGAGGCTCACATGATATATCATTTCTCCTTGGAATATTTGGCCTGCAAAAACATGGTGTAAGAATGCATGAAAGAAGAAATAAAACATGTATAACATGAGCATGTCCTTCACCAATAATTCTTCTCCAATTAAGGGAGAAGTGCATGGTTCTATTCCCTCCCTCTATAGAAGGAAGAGTGGGCTGATTCAACTCTCCCAAAGAGTCATGTTGCTGACCCACCTCTACAATGCCCATGATTCTTTGACAATGTTGATGTAGCCCTCTTTCAGAGCCCTTCCACCAATAGCTTCTCAAGATGTATGTTGGAAGGCTCCCCTTCCCATGCTGCTCAAAGTAAGTGGCCATCCCACCACTTGTTTACTGAAATAAGCTTCTTCAAAGCTTGGAAATGATAGAGGATAATGATTGTTGGCTGAATGGGATTCAAGAAACATATTCCATGCTCCGATTCCCCCCCATGTGAGGGGCTTCCCTTCATGATACCAACTCAATACATGACCTTTTACATAAGGAAACATCATACATAATGCAGCAGTCATATAAGGTTCCATCCTCTCCTTGAGATACCACAGAATTTGGGAGACTTCATTCACCATGAACACATTCACCCAATGTGTCATCCCTCCTCTCATGTTTGGAGCATCATTATGATTTGAAAAAACCTCCTTATGCCAGCCCATGAGAAGGTTACAATTTCTCCCAAGCCCAAGTACATACATGATTTTGAAATGCATTCTAAATAAAAATACATGCACATACATGGTAGGCATAAGTAATTGTATGGACATGGAGCTTATCATGTGATGTCCATACCTCTTCCTTGTCAACCCAAACACCCATGCCTTCTTCTTATGCAGCCTCATCTTGAGATACAAGGCATGTGACAAGAAAATCAGAAAATTTGGGGAGTGTTTAAACTCACCCAACAAGAACCAGCATAGGCTATCCCTTTCCTGCATCAAATCTGAATGTTGTAAGTGGTTCACAAGCCACTTACTTGCTGATCCCTTCATCTCACCATAGCTAAAAGTGAGAATTATATTTGGTGCCTTAATACAACACCCATCATGGTGTAGAATCTCCCTTAGCCCATCAAGGGAGTGGCCATGTTTGAGAACAATCTTGACCCAGAGTTGGCCATGAAGCTTGTATGGTATAACACTCCTCTTGGAAGTCATGGGCTGCAAATATGAAGTAAAAAAATACATGCAACCATAAAATGAAATGTGATTCTCATAAGCATGCATCTTACCCAAAGTCTCCAACGGTGTGATAGTTTCCCCCTTGGGAAGAGATGACATTGATGCACAAGGTTGAGGGAACACTTTTCTCTTCTGCTCATCATGGGAACTCCTTGGTGGAATTCCTTCAAATAAGGAGACATCAAGGCATAGATCATGAGAATATGTAGGGACTGATATGTCCTTGCTTTTCTTGCATTGATCTTTCAGCCTTCTTTGTTTCTCCAACCCTAGGAACAGAGAAGGGTGTATGCTCTTCTTCTTGAGATGCTCTTCCTCCTCTCTTCCTCCTTCTACCTTCAAGATCTCACCACTTGGTAATGATAATACATGCTGCCCATGCATGGTGCCAAGATCTTGATGTGTGAGACATTTTTGGAACTCCTTGCAAGAACACAAGAGTTTCCCTCCTTGGAGCAAGTGCTCCATTCTCCTCTCCATGAGGTATTTGAGGTGCCTTTGTTGTGACTGCGTTAGTACCTCTTGCCTTCTCCCCTTCTTCAAAACTAAAATTGTTTCAACATCAAAAAGAGACCTTAGATCTTGGTCATATTTTGAAGGAGAAACCTTCATGCTTCCCTCTTGAGAAGAGGATTCTTCACCCAAAGGAGATCTGGCCCTTGGCATTGCATCCAACAAAATCACTACTTCTTTCTTCCTCTTCATGAAGAAGTCACTAAAAGAATACTGAGGCTTAAGTGATATGGCTGAATGCACATATCCATGAGATGAGGATTCAAAATGTTCCTCATGTATAGATCTCGGAGATCTGACTGGAAAATCTTCTCTTCCTTGAAACTCCTTGGGAGCTTCACTGCTTCTTATTTATTCTTCTTGCCTAACCTCTTTGGAGAGGTTATTCTTAGATATGAAAAGAGATGAGAGTAATCTAATCCTCTCCATACTTTCTGATTTCTGCTTTCTGCTTCTTCTCAACACTTTTTTGATAGCTTGATCTCACAGGCTGAGCCAGAGATCATGCTCTGATACCACTGTAATGTTCCAAATGGGGAAAATTAGGCTTAGTAGGGAATATCTTGGGATATTACTCTATGAATTCACAGTAGTATGGAAATGCACCATCAATTCTAAACCAGAGATAGACTAAAGGGGCTTTTACTGGATGTGTCACCTCTAAGGAGAGGGTGAGATCCAGAGGCTACCTAGCCCATTTCAGACTCTGTCTATAGAAAGTTGGTGAAACACAGCAAGGATGGGAATAACATACTCCAAATGGAGTTTTCAGCCCTTGGTATTCTTATATCTTTAGATCTAATAAATGATTCCAAAGAGGAGAAAAAACCAAACAAGGAAGAAGCGGAAAATTCCACTTTAGGAAATTCTGCAATAGGCTTAGGCAGAACGTTGTATAAGAAAGGGAGTGCTAAAATAACGAAGACCATGGCTAGGATTCCATATCTTAGGATATGGGGGACCTCCATGCTGAATTTTAGCTGAAACAAATGTGTTTAAGGACCTTAAACAAATCTCCCACGAAGCTGACTAGTTAAAAATCAGCTAAAGAGAAGAGCTGTTGGAACATGAAAACCCAACAACCAGAATTGCGTAGTTTTGCCCAGTAATCACTGAATATCAGCCATAAGGCTCATAATTTAGCCATAAGACTTCAGATCATCATTATGACAGATTCTACCATTAACATACAACAAATTACATGAAATAATAGTGCAGAAATCCACTAAAATGACATCTCCGGCATTTATAAAATTGCAGAAAAGAATGGACTGCGTCCCTCTAAGTGTGCTTCAGTAGATAAATTATGTATTTCAGATATATGGCAGATCTATGGCTGTAACATCAGATCCATGCCAGATCTGGAAACTACTCAGCCCCTTCTATAAGTCCCCTTTGGGGTTTTTACAAGATATTGCACAAGAAGATGTAGATCTGACTTTTAATATATGAAACTACATGAAACTTCCAGAAATTGCTGAGGATGAATATTATTACAGTATATCAGATCTATAAAATAGATATCAGCAAGCTACAATATGAATCTACAAGATGAGAGGCAAGCCTCAATCATCAGAAAGAAAGTACAATGAAAGATCTAAACAATAGTGAATCAATACATAGAAAATAACGTAGTTCCCTAAGGAGAAAACGCTATATCTTGAAAAAAATATGTCAATATGTGAAATATACAAATTTGAAATGAAAATACAATAGAGATCCTCTTCCGGGTGGTCACAAGACACCCTCCCTGAGAGAAATCCCTCAAAACATCTAGATCCTTGCAGATCTGAATCACCACTTGCTGCAACTTCACAGCAGCTGGAAAACCCTCAACAGGACCAGCGCTGCTAATGGAGATGAAGCTTGGCCAAAATTCTGGATAGTGGAGAAATGCATCACAATCTCCTCCAAGAGCTACTCAAGGAAGGAGAGAGGATTCCTAAACAGGAAATCCTCCTTCTCTAGCTAAACAACCAAGAGAAGTAGAGTTGCTCAAGCAACCTCTATTTCGAAAATACATCAACAACCTCTTCATGTGCCTTCTCCTCCTTTTTATAACATTAGGGCTTCTTGGCAAACCCTAAACCACTTCATCTCTTTGGCCCCTTTCACACTTGGAGACCCCTTCTAGAACTGCGCAGTCCATCAAGGAGGTTCAATGAACCTAGACAGCACTGGTTGACTTGGTCAAATAGGATCTCCTTTGGTGGTCTTGACCCTTTCACACCTGCAAGTTTTATTCAAGTAGCTCAAATATGCCTCTTTTCACATAGGCACTGATTTATTCTTGAGCTTTAGGAGTTTTTCCATATCCTCCTTTCCATTTTATTCATTAGTACATAAAATCAAGACAAAATGAAATGTTCCAATTAGCTTGGGCTAATTAGGAACATTACAGTCCTCCCATCCAAAATTTTTTCTTGCCCTCAAGCAACTGCAAGGTGAGTGCTGCAATATTTCCTCCTCGGTGACACAACATAAGATAGGCTTCCTCCATAAGCCAAGTGCTCACCAATCCATCCATGTCTTGCTCCTTCAATGTTGTCATGAGATGCAATTAGCTCATCCCATAAGGATACAATAGATCATATGAAACAAGCATGGTTTGCCCCATGCTCTCTCTAGAATATGAGACATTCAATACATGGAGAGTGGTCCTCTCATGAGGCACATGCCATCCTTCATTCTTGCTGCCCATGCCACATCATCATGGCTGAAAGTGTGATGCATGTTTGGTGACAATGCAGCTGCTTTCAAATATAAAAAGATGATTGAATTTTGACATAAATACCACATAACCCTAGGCCATTCTACTGCATATTACCCTCAAGGTAATGGCCTTGCTGAATCTTCCAATAAAAGCTTTATGAACATCATCAAGAAATTACTAGAAGATAACAAAAAGACTTGGAACAAGAGGTTAGTTAATACCTTATGGGCAGATAGACTTACCACCAAAAAAT
Source organism: Pinus albicaulis (assembly GCA_034641835.2). Taxonomy (NCBI): domain Eukaryota; kingdom Viridiplantae; phylum Streptophyta; class Pinopsida; order Pinales; family Pinaceae; genus Pinus; species Pinus albicaulis. The sequence continues at coordinate 1,048,908,247 of CM076577.1, read as the reverse complement.
ATATTGGTACATCCCCTTACCAACTTGTTTATGGAATGGATGTTTTTTTTCCATCTTCCTTAGGAGTACTAGTAATGAAGATAATTCAAGAGTTACAAGTTGAGAGAAATGACATTCAAAGAAGGACTAATCAAACCATTCACTTGCAGCAAACAAGAGAAGAGGTTTATCTTAAGTCTCAAGTTATCCAGGATAAGATAGAGAATTTTTTTGAAAAAGAGAGTAAAGAAGATGATTTCTACATTGGTGACAAAGTCTTAGAATGGGATTCAAGAAGAGAAGAGAAAGGTAAACATGGGAAATTTGATTTTCTATGGAAAGGACCTTATATTATTTATCGTTACAGAGGTAACAATGCTTTCTTTTTGAAAGAAATGGATGGATCAGATCTGCTAGGTGGACCTGTCAATGGCAGAATGCTGAAGCACTACTACTCTTCAGAAATAACCAATAGTTAATTTTGTTTACTTTATCCATTGTACATAACATTGCAGATTTTAGATTGGATTGGATGTTTTCCTAACAAAGTTTAAGCCCAGAGAGAAGGCCCTAAGCTTTGAAAGGTAAATATCACAAGTATGAATAAGTGCATAGATCAAAAATATTTACAAGGTCAACACAGTCAAAATTCAAAGGCTACTAGTCTCAAAGTTCTTGAAATTTCACCAGGAAATGCCATCCCCATGTGGAGCCACTAATAGGGTCCTATAATAATAGGTTTCATAATTTTTGAATTGACTATGATTAGTCTTGTAAATATGTACATACCTTGCTTTCTACAAGTTGTTTTCCCATATTTGAAAATAATAAAAAATGAAAAGAGGGTAAAAGTCCTAAAAGAAAAATCAAAGGACTTAAAAGAAAAAGATAAAAAAGAATAAAAAAAATGAACCCCAAAAGAAAAAGAGATAAGAATAAGACATGAAAGTGATGCAAGTCAAAATTCCACTACTATTTACTTTTTACTGCAAAAATAATGATTATGTGCAGCTTGTTCAAAATGCCATAATCCATGATGAGTTAAATAGTTTAATCTTAACTTTTTCATTCTTTGAATTTCATGTTTATAGATAGAGAATAAAGATATGTCGAACAGTTTAAACTTGAAAAATCAATACATAGAGAATAAATGAGGAGCTCAACAATTTAATCTGAGTCCTCAGATGAAATAAGGTTAGAATTAGATAGTTTTCTAATTTAAAAAGAAAAATGGATTTAGGGTTGCAAGCTTAAATGCACCCATGCAAATAATGAAAAAATGGTTAGAATAATGATGGGTAGGTAGAAAGCAGTTGTGCAAGGAATGTAATAAAACATCATTTGGAAAATTACTAATTTCCCCTCCCCCACAATGTTCCAGTATTCAAAACCTTCAGTTAAAGAGGCTCAGAGCATTTCTCTGACTTTTGTTGGGACCAGACCCAAGGCTTAATGAATGATTAGTAATAAATACTGGATTTCCTTCACAAAATCATTTTCCTCAACATAGCCACCCTTTACCAAAAATACAATCCCTTTTCCTAAGTAAAACACCTTTTTTGCTTAGAGAAATTAAAACCCCCCTTAATTAATTTCATTTCATCCAAAAACGCTAAAAAAACCCACAAAATACAATTTATCCTAAGTATTATGTGTAAATGTTTAAAATGGGACCATTATTTTGCTCAAATGCCTATTTTACACTTTGCTTAGTTGATATTATATGTATTTCCACTCACATCATACTCATTTCATATTAAATTTTAACATAATGTATTAATTCCTTTATAGAAACCCATTCTCGTAGATATCTTAAATCCTTTATTTAAAATATCCCAAACCCATTATATTAATGTTTAACCTAAGATTTTAATTCCCATGTGTTAAATATTACCCCACTTATTCCCCAAAGGTTAAATACGTTATATATAATAAAACCTGCCTTTATAAAACACATAAATGTCATTCATTTACTGTGTAAACACATATCCCGCCTATTACATTATAACATTATGTTTATACATTTAAACTACGTTTAAACATATTAAACAACCCTGACGCATATAAACTCTCGGGCCCCACACCCCATACCCTGAGCAACTCCATCACTCCATCTCCACCATTTGCAAGCCCTCACCTAAATCCAACGATCCATATTCAATATCGCAATTTCAATAGCGCTAACGTTAATCAATTTGAAATTTGCGAAATAGGCTATTTTACCCTATTATCTCTCCTCCATGCGGCGTTTTATGATTGGATCGCATTCGATCCAAATAAACCATTTACTACTCCAAGCTCGCGCGATAACCACTAGTGGTATTTCTCCTCTTGGCGCTAAACCACTTCCCCCCTGATTTGATCACCATTCAATGCAGAACCCGTTTAAAACCTAAAAACTCTATACAACTGCATATATGCTTAGTTCAAGTTTTTTTCAAAGTTTTCTGCGCATTTACATTCTCCCGACTGAAAATAATCAAATTTCTCAACACCAAGAACAAAAAAGAATTGGATGAGATAGGCATTACTGATAGAATTGAAACAATTGTTGAAGTGAGAAAGGTAATTACAAAGAAGAATTTGATGAAGCAGCTTGAAGAGAAGTGCCAAAACATGGATTTAGCCATAACTAGATTTATGGTAAAGTTTGATATATTGAGGCAAAAAGGCTTGCGAAACATTCTTGGTATAAATGACAAATTAATGAAGCAAGAGGATTACAACAAGAAAATCAGGGATTTTTCCAAAGAACAGGCAAATAAGGCAGATTGGCAAGGAGTACCCACAGGAAAAGTCTTGCACAAAAGAATTGAAAATTTGTTTTCTTTGCAGCATGAAATAAAACATCTCTTTGTGGTTAAACCAATATTTATCAGATACACAGAGGTTGATGAAAACTACAAAAAACTTACCAAGATCAAATTGCCTGATGAAGAATTTTGGAAGAAGCTTACTGATTTGCTGTAAAAGACAGTTTTATAGTGGAAGAGGATAAATTATAGATTATTGTTTTTACACAATAATTAAAAATTTTAAAGCAGTAAATCAATCCTCAAGCAGATGAAAGAGTATCAGAGGTAAAGAGTATCAGATAAGAATATATATTTTTAAAACAGATTTGAAAGATATTTTGCCAGCAAAGAAGACAACACAACAACCAGCTACACCTAATTCAAAACAACATTTCTATTTTATTTGGATAAATAGGACAACTTGCTAAGTTGTTAAGTAGCTATCACTAGTTTTTTGTAAAAGATATTTTATTTTCCTTAGAAAATTCCTATGAATATTCTAGGCTATTTTGTAAACATTTTTGTATAAATACTTCACTCTTTAAAGTATTATTGTGTAATAAATTGCTAAAGATTTCTATAGTCATTTTTGCTGTACTTGAAGGATTTCTTGTAGCAAGTTCAAGTAGCAGTCTAGATTAAAATCATAAAGCATCATATTTCAGGATTCATATGATGAACCATTGAAGTGAATTACTTTCTACTGTCATTGTTAATCTTCTTATGTTTTACATACTTTCATAAATGTGTTCTAAATTTGAATGATAAATCAGGAATATTATTACAGAATTTGTTAAAAGCACTCTGTCTTTAACTATTTATCATTTCTATGTTTTCTGCTGATTTCCAGAGTAGGGAACCATTAATTTCTCCCTCTTTCGAATGCCATGTATCTTCTCCTTCCTTATCCGGATCAAAGAATCCTTAATTGCTAGTTATCTCGATTAATTGACTTCACCAATCAGCCTTCAAATATCTTTAGTGAATTGTCTATCTTGCCCTGAAAATATTTGACTTTTGATCTTGATCTAGAGCTGTCTGCTTGACACATTGACTCCTTTTGCCCAATGGAAAACCAGATCTATTACTATCCATCTCTTTAAGTGATATTTCCCACCAACCAAACCAAATCTTAAAACCAAATTGTCCTTATAACTAGCCTTAAATCAAACATTAAAACAAAGTTAAATCTTATAGAGAGAGTCCTCTCTGAACCCTAGGAATGCTAGATCCTAGAGTTTAAAAGTAGGTTTGTGGTTACCTCTAATGTTCTTTAAACTATAAATCAAAATATCACAACTTGGGGAATTATTAGAGTGATAACATGAATCAGGGGTCACTAGGCCCTAAACCGAGACATACGCTTCAAGCTTTACCGTAATCCCAAACTCGGGATTCCTAGGCCTGAAATAGAGAGTAAACCACCACTTCTCAGGATTTACCGCAACCCACAATGCGAATAAGGGGTCACTAGGCCCTAAACCGAGGTAACAAATGAACCGGTTCTATAATCATTCAGAGATCCACCTCACTCAGCTTCGAATCCATCCAGGGATCTCCACAACACAATGGCTATCTGGAAATGGCATGGTTAGGCTGAATACACTATCACACCTGGAAAAAACCATGCAAAGACAAAAAAGAACCACATGCAATACCATGCATGCCAAATCTAGAAAGGAAATCAGACATGCAAATCAATACCTTCAAGGAATCATGTTGTAGCTGCTTGATTCCTGCTCCTCCTCCATGTTTTCTTGCCTTTCTTGCTCCAATGCCAAAGTTCTCCAAAAAATCAAGTGTCCAAGAGTGACAAAGAGAGAGAAAGAATATTGAGAGAGATCCAAAAAATGCAGTAACAAAAGGTACTAATTGATCCTCAGAAGTCTTTTTATGGCCTAGAGGCCTCTATTTTCTTCATTTTCCACAATTTTCCTTCAATTTCCTCCTCACATGTAACCTGTGACCTTTCATGTCCCTCTTCTCCTAGTTTCCATTATTTTAATAAATAAATGTACCAAAAATTTCATTTTTCCTTTCCAAAACCTTTGTCTTTACCTTTTCCAATTTCCTTAGCCATAATAAACCAAGTTAACACCCCCCAGGATGTTTTTCCCAACATTCAGCTTTGAATAAGTGTCCCATCAATGGTGGTTATTATTTTTGACTTTTATTACGAGAAATTTTCACTAGGGATGTTACATAACCCTCCCCCTTAGGGGACATCGTCCTTAGTGTTCAGCCACACATATACCTCAGCAAAACCGCTGAAAAGAAACCATACTTCCCATGGAACTTTATAACATAGCTCGATGCAGTATTTATAATGATCACCTTGTTGAAAATAAAACCAACATGAAATCATAACAACATGACAAATATAGTGACATGACACCATACCACTTACTGGAGCTTTATAACATAGCTCATGGTAGTATTTACATCCACATACATATGTACATACATAAAACCATCACATAAAAACATATACAAAAACATCGCCAAAACATATGCTAAACAAAACCAACATCACACCAAAATTGATTAGCCTCAACCGGAAAACAAGGAAGGATACATGGCCCGCATCTAATCTGCCATCTCCCATGTAGCTTCATTGGGCCCAAAGTGCTTCCACTGCACTTTAAATTTCTCTATTGCTTGGTTTTGGAGCATGAACACCTTTTTCTGCAATATACAATGAGGCTCCGACAGGAATTCTCCATCAGGTTCCACCTGCAATACAAACCCATCAATCACATGAGCAATATATTTAACATACTTCTTAAGAAAAAATATATGAAAAACATCATGGAATTTCACTAAGGAAGGCAGTGTAAGTTGATAGACCACTGTTTTGATCCTCTCAGTGATCCTAAAGGGTCCAAAAACCTGTGGTGTCATCTTGGCACGTGATCCAATCCACAAGGAGCTATTCTTGGGTTTGATACATAAGTACAGTTGATCCCCAACCTAAAACTCCTTGAAAAATATGTTCATGTGTGCATAAATATTCTACCTATCATGCACTTCTTTCAAGTTCTTCTCAATCACCTGCATTTCTTGTTCCATTTCTTCCAACATATATGTTCCACTCAGTACCCTATTAACTAGATCACTCCAACTGATAGAAGAGTTGCAACTTCGCCCATAAATAGCCTCAAATGGAATCATCCTCAATGACTCATGATACTCGTTGTTGTAGGCAAACTCTACCAGTGGAATATATTCTTCCCACTTGTGCTATTGATGCATCACATACATCCTCAACATATCATATAGTATCTTGTTGACCCTCTCCGTTCATCCATTTTTTTGTGGATGATAAGTTGTGTTGAAGGCCAACTCAGTTCCCAAACCTGCAAAAAACTCCTTCCAAAACTTTGAAGTGAAATTTTGATCCCTGTCGGACATAATCTTCTTTGGAACTGCCAGGTCCCTATAATACTAGTGTATCCCATTATTTGTTATCATTGTGCCCATGTAGTCCCCATATTGTTATATTGTGACCCCTTAGACTCCTATATATAGAAGGTAGGTCTTGTCATTTGTATGATCCAAGAATTGTTCTTTTATGTAATGTAAAGGAGGTTTCCCCCTCTAAGAGGCTTATTTCCAAGTCATTGATCTATTTATTCTTCTATTTTGTGAGTTGGTTTCATAAAGGTATAATAGCTTTGGATTCTAGGGTTTCGCTGCTACAAACATGACATCTTGGAATTTTCACTATAAATATTTTTATATGAAGGTTCAGATGCTGAAAATTTTATCACAACAAGTCAAAATATTGAGGAACTTTTTATAAAAATTTCAGATCTTGGTTTGCTGTATTTTCGGAGTTACGATCTGAGGAAGTTAGGGTTTTTGAAAGCTCCATAATTTCATCTCAAATAGGTGACCGAGGGAAAATAAACATAACTTTCCTTTCAGACATCGGATTTGAATTCTGTAAAAGTGACAGAAAATGGATGGAATTTAGTTTCTTATGTATCAATTTCGGGGTCTAAGTTCAAAACAATGACACATGGCACACCATACAAGTTCGCTCTATGGAAACAATCCATAATTAGGTCATTGTGGGAGATTCAACATACTTTTACCTTGAAGAATTCCAATTAAGTCTAACCTATGGCATTGGAAATAAGACTCATAAGGATACCACAAGACTAAAGTTCAGATCTTGTAGATCCTAAATGACAAAGTTACAACCGTTTCAAGATCAAGCTCCAAAAAGCAAGAAAAAAGGTGTGTATTTTTTAAAACAAATTGCATAACTTTTGTTTGAAAAATTAGTTTGAAGTGATTCCAAGTGCATATTGAAGCATAGATATTTGTATTGGGTTCTAAAATGCCTCCAAAAAATAATTCTACACCCAATAAGCCCTCATAAAACTCTACTATTACACATGAAGATGAAGAATTGCAACATGATATATCAAAATTACGAGACCAAGTGCAACAAATTTTGATCTCACAAAGAGCAACCAAAGATGACATAGATGGTTTAACCTCAGACATGGAAGCGAATATTGATGGTTTACAGGATCACATGAAGGCTAATATGGATGGAATAGAATAAAAAATGAAAGGAAACATGGAATATTTGAAGAATGGTTTAAAAGCATATTTGAAAAAGTTGCTACAAGAAATGCTTCCTAATGGTGAAAGATATTAGATGAAACTCATGATGAGAATTTTTTTTTTTTAAATAATGATTCCATAGCCTCTATAATTGGATTGAAGACCCACCATATTCCAAAAATTAATGTGAGGAAGTTTGATGGCAAGGATCTGATAACATGGATACTAGAAATGGAGCAATACTTTGATCTCCATAACGTGCAACACAAACAAAAGGTACGCATTGCAACTTTATATTTATTAAAAAAATCAACTTGTATGGTATCAATGGATTTTTTTCTCATAAACCATTTGTCACTTGGTCAATTTTTACAGAGGAAATGATAGCACATTATGAGGATACAAAGAGAAACACCTTCTTTAGCCAATTGATAAATCTCAAACAAAAGGGTTCAATGATGGAGAACATTGAGGACTTCCAAAACTTGAATATAAGGGTAAATGGTATTCCATAGGAGCATATGATTGATGTCTTCATAGGGACATTAAAGGATAACATCCAACATGAGGTTCACCTTTGGGAACTTGATTTATTAGAGAAGGCGTTCAGGCTGACAAGAAAAAATGAAAGCAAAATTATGGCAACAAGGAAGCCTACCACTCACAACAATAAACATGGAAGTGTTGTTGCTCCTAGAATTACACAACCTACAAGGTTGACACCACAAAAATTGGAAGAAAAAGAGCAAGGGGGATTTTATACAGTTGTGATAGCAAATACACTAAAGGTCATAAGTGTGTTGATAATAAATTAGTTTACATATATTGTGAAGAGGAGGAAGAAAAGGAACAAGAAACATAAAAAAGAGAGGATATACACCAGGAACCGACCTTAGAGAAATCAGAAATGAATCCGACCATATATTTTAATGTATTGGTAGGAATTACCACCCCTCAAACTCTCAGGATATAAGGACATATCAAGAAGAAAAAGGTAATAGTGTTGATTGATTCATGTAGTACCCATAATTTTATTCATTGTAAGATAACCAAGGAGTTGAATTGCTTCCTATATCAAACACCAGAGTGTCAAGTGATGGCTGCAAATGGAGAAACTATAAATTGATCTGGAAAGTGCCATAATATCAAGATAACCATGGGGGAATATGTATTGAATATCCCAATGCTTTCCATTCCAATGGGTGGTGCTAATTTTGTATTAGGATTTCAATGGTTACAATCTTTGGGTACAAAAACTTTTAATTTTCAACAAAATTTTCTTGATTTTTTTTTGGGAAGGAAAGGAATTTAAATTAAGGGTTATCGCAAGGAAACAAAGAAAGATAATCAACTCTAATGACATGCCAAATGTTCTAAATAAAGAACAATGAGGCGTAATTTCACAATTATGCTCACTAGAGTTTCAAACATCGAAATAATATTTAAGAGAAAATTCTAAGGTTCAAGCAGTGGAAGATCACATCGAGCATCACCAACAAGTTCTCCAAATATTAAAGGATAACCTAAATTTGGTGTAGAATCAATTTAAACAACCAGCAGATCAACATCACAGTGAAAGAAGTTTTAATGTAGGCGACTGGGTATTATTACGGCTACAACCATACAAAAATGTCCCTCAAGAAAGCTAAGAAGGATAATAAATTATCGCCAAAGTACTATGGTCCTTACAAGGTGTTGCAAAAGATTGATACTATGGAATACAAATTGGAGCTTCCTTCATCTTTCTGAGTGCACCTAGTTTTCCATGTTTCATGCTTAAATAAGGTTATAGGTGACAAACTCCCAGTTCAAACAATATTACCAGAACTTGACGAGGAAGGAAAAATCATATTGGAACCTGAAGCAGCCATGGAAACAAGAACTCAACAACTACGACATCGATCAATTTCAGTGTATCTAAGCAAGTGGAAGAACTTACCCGCTGAAGATTCCACATGGGAGGATGATAATTTTATACAGAATCATCCATAACTACTCAAGCATTGAGGACAACACTTTTTTGAAGGAGAGGGTCATGTTAGGTCCCTATAATACTAGTGTAGCCTATTATTGTTATTTTTGTGCCCATGTAGTCCCCATATTGTTATTATTGTGCTCCATATATGTAGCTCCATTATTTTTGTTTTTGTGCCCATGTGGTCCCCATATTGTTATATTGTGACCCCTTAGACTCCTATATATAGAAGGTAGGTTTTTTTCATTTGTATGATCCAAGAATTTTTCATTTATGTAATGTAAACTGGGTTTCACCCTCGAAGAGTCTTATTTATAAGCCGTTAATATATGTTTTCTTCTATTTTGTGAGCTGGTTTCATAACATGAACACCAAGCAATCCGACTATGTCTTGGATAAACACCTGTGCTACATCACTAGTTGAGTATGTAGTATTCACTGGTATGAAATGTGCAATCTTTGTTAACCTGTCCACAACAACCATAACGGAATCGATCTGCCTATTTATCTTAGGCAAGCCTGTGATGAAGTCCATGGAAGTGACCTCCCATTTCCACTCTTGTATTGCAATCAGTTGTAGCAATCCACCTGAATGTTTACACTCTACCTTAACCATCTAAAAATCCAAACATATGGTTACAAAATCTAGCACATCCCTCTTCAAATTCGGTCAACAGTAGAATCTATTCACTGTAGTCAAAGTCTTATGGTAGCCTGGGTGGCCCGAATATGGTTTCACATGAAACTCCCTCAAGATCACCCTATTAAGCTCACTGATGTCTAGTACATATATCCTATTTCTAATTTTAACAATCCATCTGTTGTGATATAGTAATCCAGATCCTATACACATGTACTTGTACTGTTATCACTTGTACCCATACTTGCACATGTACATGTACTTGTACCAAAACTTGTACATGTACTCTACTACAACTTGTGCACAATATCCATATACATGTGATCCTGCTGACCTTCCTGCAAGATCCTATCCTATAAGTCTGTCCCATAGGAGGTCATTGTTTCTAAGTGATTTACCTGTACTCACTTGCTAAGGGCATTTGAAACACTGTTCTCCTTTCCCTTCATGTACCTGATCTCAAAGTCAAACTCAATGATCGTGCCCAACCATCGAGCCTGCCTGGCATTTAATATCGTTTAGTCAAACAATTACCTCAATCCAATGTGGTCACTCATTAATACAAACCGCATGCCAAGAAGATAGTGCCTCCACATCTTCAATGCATGAATGATCTATGCTAGCTCGAGATCATGTGTCAAGTAGTTCTGCTTTAATTTAGCTTTCGTGACTCATAGAATACTAGCTGTCCATCTTGCATAATGACCCACCAAGTCCTCTCTTGCAAGCATATGTACACACTACAAACTCCTTGTCCAGATGTGAAATATTTAACACTGGAGCATGTGTCAAACAATTGCTTAAGATGTTCAAAACTAGCGTCACACTCCTTTGTCCAATCAAACTGCTTACCTTTCCTTTGAGAATATCCTGATGAACCTCGTGTAGTAACCTGCCAATACCATGAATGATCTCACCTCATTTACATTCTTATGTGCTACCCACTCCATGATGGCACTTATGTTCTCTAGATCTACTGCAATGCATTCCTTGAAGACAACATGTCCCAAGTAGTGTGCCTCAGTCTGGAAGAAACTACATTTGTTGAGCTTAGCATACAACTAATGCTCTCTCAACAACCTCAATAATGCTGCCAAAATATCAACATGCTCTTCTTCATTTTTAGAATACACCAATATGTCATCAATAAACACAATAGAAAAATTGTGCAAATAAGGATGCAAAACATTGTTCATCAAACACATAAATGTAGTTGGGGCATTAGTTATAATGAATGGAACTACAACAAACTCATAATACTCGTACCTGATCCTAAAGGTGGTCTTGTAGATGCCCTCTTCCTTGATGCATACCTAATGATAGCCTAATCTAAAATTGATCTTAGAGAACATTGTTGCTCCCTTTAGTTGGTCAAACAAATCATCAATCCCCGATAATGGGTACCTATTCTTGATGGTCACTTTGTTCAGCTAAATATAGTCATTGCATAGTCTAAGAGTGTCATCCTTCTTCTTCACAAACAATACTGGTGCACCCCATGGCGATACACTTGGTCTAATGTACCCCTTGTCAAACATTTACTTCAACTACAATTTTAACTCTACTAGCTCTTGTGTACTATCCTATAAGGTGATTTTGATGTTGGAGTTGTCCCTGGTACCAACTCAATAGAAAAGAATACTTCCCTATGTGGTGGTAACTCTGAAATATCTATTGGAAATACATCCTTAAACTACTGAAAAAATTTATACCTGTTCAACACATCTGCATCCTCAACTTATTTACCTTTGTCACTAGAGATATGAACTGAAAATAACACACATCCTTTTATACCACTGCGCTTGGCTTGCATGGTTGTCACCATCCTAAATGATGTGGATTTCTTCTTTCCTTGTAGGGCCCTTGGTTCCCTATTATCACCCAAGCATTCAATAACTTTATCATAGCAATCTATCTTGGTCATGTGAAGATATAACCAATCCATACCCAATAGCATATTGTAGGAACCCAATGGAAATATGTTCAAGTGCGATGTTGTAGGCATACCATTTAACTAAAATGTACAAACTCTTACCCAATGGTGAACTCTTTTATTCGTGCATGTGGCCAACTACACTCACCAAGATTTTGCATGCATTTTTTTACTCAAAGCACACTTATTCACCAAGTCAGGACTAACATGGCTAAGTGATTTACATATACTCGTCTGCTAAGAGCATTTGAAACCATGTTCTCCTTTCCCTTGATGTACTTGATCTCAAATTCAAACTCACTGATACTGCCCAACCATCGAGCCTGATTGGCATTCAAATTCATTTAGTTAAACAAGTACCTTAGTCCAATGTGGTCACTCATCAATACAAACCGCCTTCCAAGAAGATAGTGCCTCCACATATTCAGTGCGTGAATGATCACTGCTAGCTTGAGATTGTGTGTTGAATAGTTCTTCTCATGTTAATTTAGCTTCCGTGACTCATAACATACCAGCTATCCATCCCGCATAAGGACCCCACCAAGTCCTCTCTTGCAAGAATATGTACACACTACAAACTCCTTGTCCGGATATGCAACCTTTAACACTAGATCATGTGTTAAAAATTTCTTAAGAGGTTCAAAACTAGCCTCACACTCCTATGTCCAATCAAACTGCTTACCTTTCCTCTGTAATGATGTAATAGGATAATAAATTTGTGAGAAGATCTTGATGAACCTCCTGTAGTACCTGCCAATAGCATGAACGATCTCACCTCATTTACATTCTTAGTAGCTACCCACTCCATGATGGCCCTTATCTTCTTTGGATCTACTGCAATGCCTTACTTGGAGACAACATGTCCCAAATAGTGTATCTCAGTCTGAAAGAAATTTCATTTGCTGAGCTTAACATACAATTGATGCTCTCTCAACAACCTCAATACTTCTGCCAATGCTCAACCCGATCTTCCTCATTTTTAGAATACACCAATATGTCATCAATAAACACAATAAAAAACATGTCCAAATAAGGACGCAAAACATTGTTCGTCAAACACATAAATTTAGTTGGGGCATTAGTCAGATTGAATGGAACTAAAACAAACCCATAATAACCGTACCTAATCCTAAATGCGGTCTTATAGATGTCCTCTTCTTTGATGCGTACCTGATAATAGATCAATCTCAAATTGATCTTAGAGAATGTTGCTGCTCCCTTTTGCCGGTAAAACAAAACATTGATCCTCGGTAATGGGCACTTGTTCTTGATGGTCACTTTGTTTAGCTGCATGTAGTCATTACATAGTATAAGAGTGACATTCTTCTTCTTCAGAAACAATGCTGGTGCACCCCATGGCGATACACTTGGTCTAATGTACCCCTTGTCAAACATTTACTTCAACTACAATTTTAACTCTACCAACTCTTATGTACTCATCCTATAAGGTGATTTTGATGTTGGAGTTGTCCCTGGCACCAACTCAATAGAAAAGTATACTTCCCTATGTGGTGGTAACTCTGAAATATCTATTGGAAATGCATCCTTAAACTGTTGCAAAACTGGATACCTGTTCAACACATCTGCAACCTCAACTTCTTTACCTTTTTTCACTAGATATATGAAATGAAAATAGCACACATCATTTTCTACAACGATGCTTGGCTTGCATGGTTGTCACCATCCTAATTTATGTGGATTTCTTCTTTCCTTGGAGGACCCTTGGTTCCCTATTATCACCCAAGCATTCAATAGCTTTATCATAGCAATCTACCTTGGTCATGTGAAGATATATCCAATCCATAACCAATATCATATTGTAGGAATCCAGTCGCAATATGTTCAAGTGCGATGTTCTAGCATACTATTTAACTCAAATGTACAAGCTCTTACCCAATGGTGAACTATTATCTTCATGCATGTGGCCAACTGCACTAACCAAGATTTTGCATGCATTTCCTTACTCAAACCACACTTATTCACCAATTCAGGACTAACATGGCTATAATTAGATCCAGGATCAATAAAAATAGAAATAAATTGATCACAAATCTTACGGTCCATTTCAATGATAGTAGCCTGGTGATCTGCCTGTTTGTTGTCCACTGTAGGATAAATAAGAGGAATGCCCTACAAAACATCCCCAACAGTCTATGCCTCTTGTGAATTGTATATCTTAGGCCTACCTCCCTGATTCTTTGCAAATATCTCTTAAGATTATTTTGACCACATGTACAACACTCCAACCATCCCATACCATTACCTCCATGTTGTTGTTGTGTCCTATGTCCTCGTTCACCTGCATTAAATTTCTTTTGCGGTGCCATATTTTCTTTCTCTTCTGCATTATAAGTCCTTTCTCTTTTCACTTGCCATTTACCTTTGTCTTTCCCTTTCCATCCTTGTTGAGACTCATTTTTGTGCTTTGACTATTCATATAATTTCTTCAGCTTCCCAATGACTTCCTCAAGTGATTGAGGCTCATCATACTCAATTTGATATCTGAATGTTATTGGAAAACCACTGAGAAATCGTTTAAATTTAGCCTTATCATCCTCAAGATATGGTACATACCTCAATAGCTCCAAGAAATTTTTCGTGTAATCCTCATCTGTCATTGATCCCATATTTAGCTCATAAAATTATTTGGCCTTGTTGGCCTTGTTGGCCTTGTTGACAAATATTTCTTCCTGAAAATCCTCTTGAACTCATGCCAGCTCAAGTCATTTTCCCTAATGTGTCTGGCCTACTTCACATATTCCCTACAGATGTTTGATTTACCTCTCAAAATAAAGATAATAATATTGGCCTTCATGTTATCTGAGTACTCATGCAACTCAAATAAATTCTTCATCCCAAATATCCAATATTCTGTCTCTTCTGGTTTCTTCAAGTCCCCATTGAAAGTAGGTGGCTTTTCTTTCTTAAATTCATCTGACATGTATTGCATATCACTCCTCCTGTAAGGATGATACCAATTATGATCATGATGTCTATATGAACCATAACTAGAATGGTACATGTACTCATCATCCCTCCTATCTGGAGTGTCCAATAACCTGCCATCTCTCACCGTGTCTGCTTTATCTGACCTGTGTCTACTAGGAGACATACTGCCATATGCCCCATCAGTTTTGTCCTTGTGTCTATAACTGATGTGTAATGGCCCTTGTTTCTGAAAATCTAACAAGATCTGAAGACATATTTCATTCACCTCTACTTGTTTCTCTTGTTCTTATATGATCTTTTCATTGTCTACCTTACAACTCCTTATTTCTTCCTTTAGGCTTCTCAATGTGTCTACCAAATTAGAAGAGTGCTCACCATGCTGCTCATATGACTCACAAGGGGAGTCATTGTAGTCTACCATATTTCTATCCATTTTGATATTTTTCCCGCAAGGTATAATATGTCATCTAAACTAAATAACAAAAAACCAACGTAGCCCTAAGAGTTAGCTCAATTGGCCGAGTCCTCGCTGCTAAGTAATTTTCCAGTCGGGAGGTCACAAGATCAAATCTCCTTGACGAACTTAGGGTTAGGCCTCACATGTAAGGCCAAAAATTATATCCCCTCTAGAGGGTTTGCTAAGATTATCCCATGAAATAGAGGGTACATATGTGTGCGGGCACATTGGATTTGTGAACCACAACAGAGAAAAAAAATAAAAATCAACCTTAGTCTAGTTTGGGGAGGATCAATCAATAAACATAATACATGTATAGATATAATCATGACAACATATAAACATATAATATCTAGGCATATAAACATATAAATGTCATTCTAGTTGGAGTCTAGTCATCCATGCATGACCATACCAAATTCACACCAATCTAAGCTTAACCAAACACAACTAGAAGCACGAACCATATATGAGCATAAGAAATATGTAAGCAAGAGTGCACACACAATACATAAATAGGAACAACAAACAATTAGTCATACATTCATGACAACATGTCGACAACAACATCATCAACACTTCCATGGCGACACCACTGCCACCATGGCCAAAAAAATGCGGATGCATCAACCACATACAACATAGGTATGAAAACACATAAGAAATCAACATGAAAGAATGACCAACACACCACCCGTCAGTCTGAGATTTTAACCATGCTTTGATACCACTCTTTAACACCCTATTCCCACATCTACCCAAGTAACTGACCAATCGGAGTAAACATGTGACGAGACGATACTAATATGAGATTCAAACTCCTAGATGACCTTAAGGAAGTGGAACCAGTGGAAACATGAAAAACACACCTTACACATCATCAAAAACACCTCTAGGAGGTTAACCACCCTCCCAAACCACTGAAACTAGAAGGGGGGCTGGGTTTTTACCCTCTTACGTAAAATTCCCAATTTTTCCACAAGATAATTGGAATATTAGAGTTCTTAATAAACTTAATTAATTAAGTAAATATGAAGGTGGAGGGACCCATAAAACCCAAAGATAAATAAAATCCACTTTTGATATGTGAATGTGGATATTTCATATCTAGATCTACATTATGGAGTAGTGGAGTAACTCCTTAATGTGAAAGGAGTGGAGATCATGTCTCATTAATGAGAAAGATCATGGAGGTTGAAGGAGCCAACTAAGATCATGGAAGGAATCAAATTTAATATCATAGAGAATTCATGATGAGATGGTGGAGGAAGTAGTGCATTAATGCACACATGATGGATAGGGTGATCATTACATTCACACATGATGGAGATCATGGAGAGACAACCCAATCAACATGGAGGCCTATGTCCACATATACATCGCAGTTATGAGGTGGGACAAGGCATGGGAAGGTTCAAAAAATATATAATGAAGATGAAGGCAACATGGGAGGGAGGCTTTAGACTATTAATGATGCCAGTGATCTGTTTAGATCTGGATTTTTCATTTGACATTCCAAGCATGCTTGAGCTGTTTTGCTAAGTCTGCAGTGTTGTTTAGCACAGGGTGTTTCCGAGTGGAAATCCCACCCTTACCCACTCGGTACTTTGAGTGCCTACTCTAGGAAGGTTTCCTATTGAGCTTATTCATCATTAGGCATTGGTGCCATATTGTTCCTACTTTCTGCAACCCATACATCTTCAAAAATAATGCATTTCTGCATCAGGGTTTGAGAGAAGGAGGTTGTCCTTCAATATTTCAGTTGAGGAACCGGTGAAGGATTCATCCTATCACCTTGAGCTTCAATATCAACATTCCAATGCTTCAGATCTATATCAGGCATCAGGCCATCTATTATTCATCTCCCAGTAGTAGCATTTCCATCAAGAATTGTGCAGTCCATTCTTGTAGATCCAAGGGAGAAGGGAAGTTGCTAACATTTCAACTAGTAACACAGTGGAGGATCATTCCTTCACATTGTATTCATTATTTCAATCATTCCGGAGCTGATTTGTATATATTAGTAGTGGGATAGAGAGCCTCCATCCTTGATAGTGCAGTTTTTGTGAGAAGTTGTGTAGCAACAATTGCAATCTTCAGAGGAGGATTGAGGAGCTAGATATTGAGCTTCTAGCTTGAGGATCTAGTGAAGGGATCAACCCTTCAAGCTTAGATATGATCTTGTGACATATTTCAGCCATCTATTTGTCAGATCTGCATAACCTAGCAGATCAAGGATCAAACCCCAAGAGGGTAAATTTCCAATCTCATAGATCTGGAATTTCATTTCTGGGTTATCTTGGGTTTCCATCATAGTGTCCAGATCTAGAGTCTGGGCATCATCAGAGCTCCATATTTCCATAGATCTGAATTTCCCTTTTCAGCCAGCAGTCATATGTACATCATTTACTTAAGGGACATCACATTATTGCTTCTAGCAGCTCTCCAGTTACGCAGTGCTTGCTTTGGCATGTTTTCAGGGTCATTCTAGCCTATTTATTTGGCTTGAGTGCATCTATTTGAGAACTATTGTACTGTTTATCCATCTCCAATGATAATAAAATGCTCACCTATTCTGTATATTCTATGATTATTCAATCTTTATATGTACATTTTCTATGTTACAAATATTGTGTTTGTGTATCAATGCATTATTCAATTTTGGGATATTACAGTGGTATTAGAGCATGATCTTTGGCTAAGCTTGTGGAAATTATTGACAACATATGAAAATAAGATAGTAGATATCTACTATAATGGAGGGATTAAGTTTTGCTGCATCTTTCTTTAGAACTATGAAGGATCTCTCCAAGGAGATCAATGAAATGAAGAAAGAAAGGCAAAGAGAAACCTAAAGAATGTTTCAAGATGAAGAAGGTCCCAATACTTCTTTTCAGCATCAAAGAAGACTGGAGAAGCAAAGGGCTTCACATTATTCCACTAGATCCACTTTATTTGATGAGAAAGAGAAATAATCTAAATATGATGAAAGCTTGGGGCATGAGAACCTAAGTGAATATTTGTCTGAATAAAGGTCACAACCTAGAGCATTGAAGGAGAATATCTCTCTCCAACAATTTTTGCAATTCAAAGAAGTGAGGAGATCTAGAAGTAGCAATAGAAGAAAGAGGCATAGATTCTTCTTGTCTACATTTGATGGATCCTCCACAAGCACATTGAGGGCTTGGAGGGAAGAATTATTTACATTCTTTCTGAAATATCCTATATCAGAAAGAGAGGCTATGGAGTTTGCAGCGTTGCACCTAGAAGGTGAAGCAAGAGATTCGTGGTGCAGTCACTTGTCACACATGAAAGTGCCTGCTTATGTAGATTTTAATCAAAGTCTAAAGAATAAATATGGTAGAAAGAAACCAGAGACATATCACATAGTTACATCTCCCATCATCAAGGAGATAGTGGATGAATATATAGAGAATATGTCCTCATTATTACTCAGGAGGAGGGGCCTCTACCACCACCAGCTACAGATGTGCTTACATCAAGAGGAGGATCACTTGCATCTTTGCAAGATGGTCTTGAGTTCTTGAAATTTGGAGCCCCATGCATGATTGATGAGATGAATTATGAGGAGAAGATAGATACCAACGTTGGTACACTTGTAGAAGTGCATCCATCACTCTTACCAGGAGTTGTAGGGACTATTGTTCTGGTTGGAGGAACTCTTGTGGTATTGCAAGAGGTTCCCACACATCAGTTGATCCAAGTTATGCAACTACTTCCATCTCATATTGTTTCAGTACCTCTTATTGAAACTTATGGGGAAATGCCATCGGGGCTAATGCATGACCAAGGGTTAGAACAACATGTTGATTTGGAGCAGCATCATATCACTATGCAGAGGACCCTTGATCTAATCAAGGAGGAAATGAAAAGCTATCCCAATTTGTCATTGATGAACTACATTCAACCCTTTGAGTTGAAGTGTAGAGTTTTAGAATATGGGATGAGTATGATCCTATGTACAATGGCTGGCTATGAGTTCAGCATTGTGCCTTGCTTTGGGACAACACATGTTTTACCTTGCAGATCTACGATGCTATTAGTGAGTAGCAGTGAGAAGAAGAGGACCCATTACTTATGGGAGCAATCAAATGGCAGCTTCACTCATGAAGCAATGGAGAAAAGGATGATAGATGGTATACATCTTGAGATGGGCAATCTTTTCCCTTTTCAATATGACTCTTTCTCATTGAGCATATCGCAGCTCAAAGAGAAACTTCTACCTACAGCAAATCCAAAACCTTATTGGTTTTGGAGGGCCAATGATGAGAAGAATATCTCATGGAGAGGTCTCATTGGAGGTGCACTTCAACATATCATGGAGTGCAAAGTTCTTCAACAGTTTGAGGAGGTTGGTGTCCTACAATGGGAGGATACCAAGTTTTTGCACAATGACATCCATCATCCTCATTGGAATGAATTTTTGATGATGTGGAGCAAGGGGTTTCCAAACCACTTACAAATCTATGAGATAGGCCAACAAGAAGCGTGGCTGCACTGGTTGCTCTTGGGTGAGTATGGTTACCACTCAATGGGTCATATTTTCTGATTCATGCCTTGCACATCACTGGAAGAATGCAAAAGAAAAAGGCATGGTTACTTTGGTTGCCGATGAGAGAGTTTGGAAATCTCAAGATATATCTTATGTCCATGTATTTACTTTTGTTTGGGATATGCCTCATGTCTTTACATGTATTTCTGTTTGGGATATATCTCATGTTCATGTATGTACTTGGGTTTGGGAGAAAGTATAACTCTCACATGATGTGGCATATGGGAGCTTATTTGTATTATGTTGATGAGACATTTCACATGTCCATTACTATATTGTTGTTCCATGACTTGCATCATGATGATGTAAGGAGGCAGCAAGAATCCTTGTTGCTATGGTTACTATTGGGAGAGTATGGACAAAATTCTTACCATACATTACATGACATTGTTGGAGGATGGCAACAAGAGTCCTTACAACGTTGGATTCTATTGGGGGTTTATGGTCATTGTATTTGGTATAATGATGATGTGATGGGGCAACAAGATGCCTTATTAAGGTGGCTTCTCTTGAGGGAATATGGCCACTACATTTGGTACAATGATGATGTGGTATGGCAGTAAGAGGCCGCTTGCTGCGGTGGCTTCTTTTGAGAGAGTATGGCTCTCTTGTTTGTTTTCATGATGATTTAGCATGGTAGCAGAAGGATTTTTTGTGTTGGTTGTTAGTAGGAGAATATGGTTTGACATTGTTCATGTTTTCCCATATGTCTCTAATTCTTGTTTTTCACTATGTTGATGTGATGTTTGATTCCTACATGGCCAATGGGGCTAATTATGAGAGCATTGATAGATGTAATCTAATCTATGTATCATGGGTTGGAGAGATATTTCATGAGTTGGGACTTTCCACTTTGGGAATGAACCACTTCATTTTATGTATCTCGTGTGTAGAGGAGATCTTTTTTCATCATATGGTTGCCACTTGGAGATTCATTGATGAGGAAGGGTATCTAACTTTTCAGTTGGAGGCCATTCTATACATTCTAGAGAGGTAGCTTTGGAGCTAGACATGCATGACACATTGTGAAAGATGGGGAGGCCTTCCATATGAGGATGCCATTTTGGGGGAGGATGTTTGTTGTAGCATCCACTTTTCCAGTTGCTTGATGACAAGCAACATTTTTCCAGGGAGGACTGTAATATTCCCAATTTTTCTACAAGATAATTGGAATATTATAGTTCTTAATAAACTTAATTAATTAAATAAATAAGAGGGTGGAGGGACCCATAAACCCCAAAGATAAATAAAATCCACTTTTGATGTGTGAATGTGGATATTTTAGATCTAGATCTACATTTTGGAGTAGTGGAGAAAATTCTTAATGTGAAAGGAGTGGAGATCATGTCTCATTAATGAGAAATATCATGGAGGTTGAAGCAATGAACTAAGATCATGAAAGGAATAAAATGTAATATCATAGAGCATTCATGATGAGATGATGGAGGAAGTAGTGCATTAATGCACACATGATGGATAGGGTGATCATTACATTCACACATGATGGAGATCATGGAGAGACAAAGCAGTCAACATGGGGGCCTATGTCCACATGTACAACGTAGTTATGAGGTGGGCCAAGGCATGGGAAGGTTCACAACCTATATAATGAAGATGAAGGCAACATGGGAGGGAGGCTTTAGATTATCATTGATGTGTGATCTCTTTAGATTTGGATTTTTCATTTGACATTCGAAGCATGCTTGAGCTGTTTAGCACAGGGTGTTTCTGAGCAGAAATCCCACCCTTACCCACTCGAGACTTTGAGCGCCTACTCTAGGAAGGTTTCCTATTGAGATTACTCATCATCAAGCATTGGTGCCATATTTTTCCTACTTTCTGCAACCCATACATCTTCAGAAATAACACATTTCTGCATTAGGGTTTGAGAGGAGGAGGTTGTCTTTCAATATTTCAGTTGAGGAACCAGTGAAGGATTCATCCTATCACCTTGAGCTTCAAGATCAGCCTTTGAGTGCTTCAGATCTATATCAGGCAGCAGACCATCTATTATTCATCTCCCAACATCTGCATTTCCATCAGGAATTGCGTAGTCCATTCCTGTAGATCCAAGCGAGAAGGGAAGTTGCTAGCATTTCAGCTAGTAATCCAGTGGAGGATCATTCCTTCACATTGTATTGATTATTTCCTTCATTATGAAGATGATTTTCATATCTTAGCAGCAGTATAGAGAGCTTCCATCCTATACAACGTATTTTTTGTGAGCAGTTGTGTAGTAGCAGTTGCAATCTTCAGAGGAGGATCAAGGAGCTAGATCTTGAGCTTCTAGCTTGAGGATCTAGTGAAGGGATCAACCCTTCAAGCTTAGATCTGATCTTGTGACATATTACAGCCATCTATTTTTCAGATCTAGCTTCAGATCTTCATAACCCAGCAGGCCAAGGATCAAACCCCAAGATGGTAAATTTCCAATCTCATAGATCTAGAATTTCCTTTTGGGGTTATCTTGGGTTTCCATCATAGTGCCCATATCTAGAGTCTTGGCATCATCAGAGCTCCAAATTTCCACATATTTGCATTTCCATTTTTAGCCAGCAATCAAATGTACATCATCTATGGAAGGGACAATGCAGTATTGCTTCCAACAACTCTCCAGTTACACAGTGCTTGCTTTGGCATGTTTTCAGGGTCATTCTAGCCTATGTATTTGGCTTGAGTGCATCTATTTGAGCACTTTTGTACTATTTATCCATCTCCAATGATAATAAAATGCTCACCTATTTTGTATATTCTATGATTGTTAAATATTTATATGTACATTTTCTGTGTTACAAATATTGTGTTTGTGTATCAATGCATTATTCCATTTTGGGATATTACATCTTAAGCCTTAGTTGAAGGCATATAAGGGAAATGAAGCGGCTATAGACCCTTAGTCGCTGGCATATAAGGGAAATGGAGTGGATATATACCCTTAGCCATGGGCTAGCCTTGGAAAGGTAGTGGGCCAAGCCCCAAACAATCAATTTTGTGCCTACAACTTTGGGATTTATGCCACATTTTTAGCCCCTAAGCCCAGGTCATTGCGTAGAACTTCCTGTAACTTCAGGAGAGGATAAATAAAATTAAAAAAAATACATGGAATCAATCACATCATCAGGAGCTCATCCAACCCCACCCAACCATGACAGGCATTTCGTCAAACATGTCACAAACATTACATCTACAGGTGTAAACAACAGAATTAAACATAGGGTTCTCATACTTGTCTGAGAATCGCTAAGAAGCATTGCTCCCTTAAATCATAAGCTACAATACAATCTATTTGACCATAGATACATTTTGTATTAATTTCCAAGAAAAAACATAGATAGAGCCATACATTATCACTGATAAAATACATGCTTATAACCAACATAATAACAATAGAAATGACATGGATATAGCATCAATTAAATCCACATAATAACCAGTAAATTTTCATACCAAATACCAAAGGAACAAGCTTCTCATAAATGAGTGTAAAAACCAACTAGAGATGGGACTTCCACGTTCCACCCGACCATAGATTGGTTGAGCCAAATCTCTCTTCAACCAATCACCCGTGCCATATTGCAAGCATGAATGTGGGAATTAAACTAAAAGAACCAACTAGGGCATCCCAAGGCTAAACCAGCTCACCTTAATTAAATAAAAACTAGGCTTTACCATAATTTACACCTGATCACTAGGCCAACACAAGCATAGATATCACCAGGTTCTCTTCGCCTAAACCATGAGGAATTTTCCTGTCTCCTAGTCTCTCAGTATTTACCGCAACCCACAATTCGAATCAGGGGTCACTATGCCTTAAACCAAGACATACTCTCCAATATTTACCGTAATCCCAAACCCGAGATTCCTAGGCCTGAAATGGAGAGTAAACCACCATCTCTCGGGCTTTACTGCAACCCACAGTCTAAATCAAGGGTCACTAGGCCCTAAATTGAGGAAACAAATGAACTAGTTCTATAATCATTTAGAGATCCACTTCACTCAGTGTCAAATCCATCCAGGAATCCAGCTAAACCAAAACATGAGAACTCCACAACACCATGGATATCTAGAAATGGCAAGGCTAGGCTGAATACACTGTCACACCTGGAAAAACCCATGCGAAGATAAAAAAGAACCACATGCAATACCATGCATGCCAAATCTAGAAAGGAAATAATACATGCAAATCAATACCTATAAGGAATCATGTTGTAGTTGCTTGATTCCTGCTCCTCCTTTCTTGCTTCCACCTCCTTCCCACTTTCTTGGCTTTCATGCTCCAATGCCAAAGTGCTCCAAAAATTCAAGTGTCCAAGAGTGAGAGAGAGAGAGAGAATAATGAGAGAGCTCCAAAAAATGCACTGAAAAAAGGTACCACCTGATCCTCATAATCATTTTTATGGAAAAGGCCTCTATTTTATTCATTTCCCATTATTTTGCTTCAATTTCCTCCTCACATGCAACCTATGAACTTTCATATCCCTTTTCTCCTAATTTCCATTTTTTTAATAAATAAATGCACCAAAAATTTCATTTTGCCTTTCCAAAACCTTTGCTTTTGCCTTTTCCAATTTACTTAGCCATAATAAACCAAATTAACACCCCCCAGGATGTTTTGCTCAACATTTAGCTTGGAATAAGTGTCCCATCAACCATGGTTATTATTTTTTACTTTTATTACATGGAATTTCACTACGGTTGTTACACATATAGAGAAGAAATACCATACAGATGCAATCATATTAAATTTTTTAGAAAGCCACATAGAATCATTCACTGTTTACTCATATATCCTTGCAATCTCTTCTTCTATTGACCCCCACAACAATGTGACATTACATTAGGCTCCAAGGTTGCATAGATAAAACAGGAAACTACTCTAACAAAGGAATACATTGTCAAGATAGCAAGACGCATAATGGGCTCAATAGGCTCTGCAACAACATTTCGGCATCCTCTTAGTCTTGCCTCCTCCTCTTGGATTTCTCCTCGGTCCTTTTAAGTCTCGCACTCGCTTGAAATTCCACTTCTCCCTTGGATGCTCCACCCTTTCCCTCTTTCGGCTGCCTCTGTTGCTCGATCACATCTGTCTCTTCAACTGTCAACATTTTTTCTCAGATCAATTGTGGTTGCATGATTCCATATTTCTTTGACCATCCTTCTGCAACTCTTGGTCTTTGGCGGGTCCTTTCCTCTGCTCGAGTTGTCTCATCCGCAAATTTCCAATGTTATCTCTGGAAAAATTTGGTCAACTTGTCAAAAATTGATTTTCAGAACGAAGGACCCAACAAATTTTATTTATTTATTTTTATTTATTTTTTAATATTTTTTTTGCTTGAGTTGTCTCATCTGCAAATTCCCAACGTTATCTCTGGAAAAATTTGGTCAACTTGTCAAAACTTGATTTTCAGAATGAAAGACCCAATAGATTATTTATTTTTAATTATTATTATTATTATTATTTTTTATTTTTTATTATTTTATTTTTATTTTTAATTTTAATTTTATTTATTTATTTTTATAAAACATCAAGAAGAACAAGTTCCAAGAGTACATAAAGTTGGTAAAAAAAATTGAGGTTAAAACTCTATCGTAAGGGAAATAATTCATTCATAATAATAAGCTATGTAATTTTTTAAATTCAAATATATTAATTTAGTTAATTAAAATAATTCATAAAAAAGATCAAATATATAACATGAAATTCAAGTGAGAATTCTTAATTTGTGTTTTTTTCTATCAAAAGAATATATTAGGACGGAATCAAATGTGTGAATGCTAGGTGAAGTTCTGCAATATTCCATATAAGTTCATATATAAGATCCATGATCACTATTTTCCAAGTATTTTGGGTTAGAACCATTAGAATGAAGAAGAGTAGAATATATATACATGGAAACTTTTAATGATGAAATTTATTTGAAAGTGTAGAAATTTTGGTAAATCCCATTAGTACCTAAAATGCAAAAAAATATATTTTTGTAAAAATATTTAAATTTATATGGATTTTATATAGTTTATATGAAATTTCAACGATTTTTAAAGTAAAATAATTGTTTTGTATGAAATTTAGGCAAATCATTTTTAGAAGAAATCTAAATTGGTGAATATTTTTTTTGAAAAGAACATAGAAAATTAGCTCCCCCCTCCCCACACACATGTATATATAATATCAGCATATATATATATATATATATATATTCTATGTGGTTCAGAGTCCTCGAATATTGATGATTGTTACATCCAAGAAATATTGTACTAGGCATATCTACCTACAAGGATCACTTCATGTCAGCTCAACCACAAAGCTTAACCTCGAGAGTGTCAAGAGAATTGAACATGTGACCTCTCAATAGCACTAGTGCTTTAACGATTGGGACTTGACCAACTAAGATAAACCTCAAGTTTGTGTTTGTATATGTGTATTATATCATTCATTTTTTTGTGCACGAGAATATAAACCTTTAATTATTATGTTTAACCCTCGGCTTGTATCTCTATACAAACCCAACTTACATAGGAACTATCATTAATGAGCCAATGCATATTAATATTTACCAGGAAACACCTCTTGTTTAATGTGATATGGAATATGATGAATGTGACATGGAATATGATGAATGTGACATGGCATGTGTTTTTACTATTTTAATATATTAATTGGGAAACCCATATAGATACCAAATTTAGCTAATATAATTAATCTCTAGTTTTTTTTTAAACATGAAAACAGAGAATCACACTATAATAGAGCTAGTTTAATAAGCTTTAAGCATTGGAAATTTCCTTTTAATAAACCAAGAAAGAGACGAATTTATTCTTTTCTATAATTTTTTATTTTTTAACAACATAAGACCATCCAAATGGTCATCGCTTTCGAAATTATTATAATAGATCTAGTTTAACAAGACAATAGTTGTGATGTAGCATAGTCCCTACCTCTATCACTAATTAATTGTTTAAGGCAACGTGGGGTACGCATTTCATCTTTCGCGTGGGGTTCCATTTCATCCTTATTCGATAATGCTTTCCGCACTAGAAGTATGTCATTATTCCCACCTCCATACACACACAATGAAAGCCACTTCCACACATATTCCTCTGCCTCCACATAGATATTCATTTTTTCATTCATTCGTTATTAATCTCTAATTGTTTTTCGTCTCGTTCATAATTATTATCTTTTTTAAATAAGATAGTTAATATTTTCTAAAAATAGGAACAGGCCAAGATAACACCTCATAAAAAACAAATAAAATTAAATTTGTGCATTACTAAATTAATAACAATTCATGATACAGTGTGGAAGAAGCTCATTAGTTGGAAGTGTGGAGAAGTGTGAAGCATCTGCATTTCTTTGTACCTCTGCATAATGATCCATCCTTTGCATTGATATCGTTCACATTGTTCACTTTCTTCCACACTGAAGACTTCACATTCTATAATTTTTTTTGGAACAAATGTGGGAGTGTGGAGTTTCATTTGAACTCTCACTCCGCACAAAACACTGTCAAAACACACAACCAAAATTAAGGAAGAGAGTAACATAAATCTAAAGGTGATCATGATGAAGAAGAAAAATTTTCCCCGTTGTCTTACGCATATTCTCTAGCTACCCACACTAAACAATTCACACTATATATATATATTGGAACAAGTGTGGGAGTGCGAAGTTTCATTTGAACTCTCACTCTGCTCAAAACACTGTCAACACACACAACAAAAAATAATGAACAAAGTAACATAAATCTAAATGTGATCACAATGAAGAATGACATTTTTTCCCGTGGTATTACACATATTCTCTGGCCACAAGCTTTGGCTCTCCTGCTACCACTAACCATTTTGATAATTACTATATATTTTAATTAAGATGGTTAATATTTTCTTAAGATAATAAAAGGCCAAGGTAAAACCTCGTTAAAAAATAATAATATTAAAGTTTTGAATTACTAAATTAATAATAATCTGTGATACAGTGTGGAAGAATATCATTGTGCGGAAGTGTGGAGAAGTGCAGAGCATCTACACTTGTCCGCACCACCACACAATGAGCCATATTCTACATTGTTATTCTATGCATTTTTAACATCCTTCCGCACTAAGTACTCTGCACTATATATATATATATATATATATATATATATATATATATATGGAACAATTGTGGGAGTGTGGAGTTTCATTTAAGCTATCACTCTGAACAAAACACCGCCAAAACACATAACTAAAATTAATGAACAAAGTAACATAAATCTAAAGGTGATCATGGTCAATAATAACACATTTCCACGTGGTCTTACCCAGATTCTCTAGCCACAATCTCTGGAACTCCGACTCCACTGAAATTCGACATGCATAGGATTAATTCGCATGACCGCATCTTCTCGTGAATTTGCTTCAAGAAGGTATCGACAACCTTCAATGATTTTTCTTTGCATATCGTAGCCCCATGAATTTTTTTTCCATGGGGGCATCTCCCTATTCCAATAATTTGAGATCCCCATCATAATGCTGGTTATAGTTTTGCAGACATATCTTCCACTAATTCTTATTCTCGAATCAATACAATGTTATGTTGGCCACGAGAGACAATGATTGCTAGAGAATCGTATTACTGGATACATTTTCGATTACGCTCTTTCAAATGGAAGAAATAAAATCAAATTAAATTGTAGCAAGGACAAAAGTTGGTTGTTCCATACGCTTTCTACCTCAATAGTCAAATGAATAAAGGTTGTGTGTAGTGCAAATAAAATTCTGTATAAAACCAAATTTCATTGAACAAAAGCTTTGTTTATGGTTATGTTTTTGAAATTAGGCAAATGTGTCGAAATGCGAAGAAATCTCATTGTGCGGAGGAAGCTTTCAAGATTTTATTGTGCGGTTTTTTGCACCCTGTACTGAAAGATTTTATTGGTAAAATTTTAGTATTAAAACATAATCCATATTTTTTGTTCAGAATAAAATTGTTTATGGTTATATTATTGATAATATTTTAATTGTAAATAATGCATACCGTCACTATTTAATTGATTCTCTTTGCATGAAGCTTTTCGCAGAGTGAAAGCTCTAGCTATTTCTACATTGACATTGGAAGTTGTTATTAATTGATAGATATGTTCAGCTCATATTTATGATATTATTGGTAATATTTTGATTGTAAATAATGCTTATATTTGTATTTTTGAAGATCTGTTTGTTTAGGCTCTTGTGTGGAATTGCGCAGGAAGTCCATTGTGCAGATATCCACACTTCGCACAAAATATTTTATTGCTATATTATTGATAATATTTTAGTAATAAATAATGCATATCTTTGTATTCTCTTTTGCTCAAAGACCCTTAGAGATCTCAATTTTTTTTTTTAATGTATCTTCAATTTTTATCAATGTGGGTCTTCTCAAAAGTATGCATGCATCCAACGAGTCAATTGAGTAAAGGTCGTGCGTAATGCAGACAAAATTATGTACAAAACCAAATTTCATTGAACAAAATATTTGTTTATGGTTATGCTTCTAAAATTAGGGAGATGTGCAGAAGTGTGGAGAAATTTCATTGTACGGAGGAACCTTTCAAGCTTTCATAGTTCACAATAACATTGCTTATGCTTATATTATTGATAGTATTTTAATTGTAAATAATGCATATCTTCATATTTCCCAATATCTTTTTGTTTATGGTTATCTTTATCAGATTTGGCACATATGTGGAAGTGTGGACCTATGCAATATCATTGGTAATATTTTTGTGATCATTAATCAAATGAGTAAAGGTTCTGTCAAATGCGGTCAAAATTATATACAAATCTACATCAATTTTCATGTCATTGTGTAGAAGCTTTGTTTTTGTTTATCTTTATGAAATTAGGCACATACGCGAAAATGCCGAGAAATTCGATTGTGTGGAGAAAGCTTTCAAACGTTCATTGTGAGGATCTCTATACTACACACTAAAGTCTTATATTGCTAATATTTTAGTATTAAATAATCCATATTTGTTGTTGGCAAGTCCAATTATTGCATCATTGAACAAAAGCTTTGTTTGTGCTTATGTTTCTGAAATTAGGAAAAGGAAGCTTTCAAGTTTTTATTATGTGTTTATTTGCACTCTGCACCAAACACTTTGTTTGAGTGCGGAGACCGAGTGTGGAAAATTTCAAAGGTAATATACAATACAGTGCAAACAGTTCATAGCCAATATACAATATGAAATTTAATATCGCATATTGTACTCGATATTTATGTAGTTTAACATTTGTGTTATACACAAAAGCATGTGCAAAAGGACAAGTATGTTATATGCAAAAAATTTGTCGAGATGATAATTTTATGAAAATGCAAAAACTTTGAAATACACTTAGCTATGAATAAGTAATTAATGCAAAGGTTGAACCTATATGATATTATTAGTAATATTTTAGTCATAAATAATGCATATGTTTGTATTGGCTTTTGTTGGAAGAGCAATCTGTATTCGTATGTCATAATATAGAAGTTTCAGTTGCTTATCAAACACATATTTTTTCGTAGCTTTGATAAAAATAATTGTTTATGGTTATCGCTCTAAAATTAGGCACATGTGCATAAGTGCGGAGAAAGTCTACATTATCAAATAATCATTTTTACAATTGGGTCGGAAGTCAGGTCTCTTGTTTGGAAACGATAACATAATGGTTTAAAAAATGTGTGGAACAATGGCGATCCGAACTTAAACAAGAACACAACAAAATATAGATATAAGCATAAATACATAGATGCAACATAAATAACACTTCATTTAATTAATATCAAAGAACTGAAATATGCTTACATACAGAATGGAAATAAACTAGCTTGGGTAATGGTAGCTTATATTTGAGAATAGATGTGGTGGCTACATGCATCTAATATTTTTACAATGAGGCTCAAAGGCCTATTTATTATTTAGAAACAATGGAAAACTATAAAAATCCAAAAACATAACCCTAGGAGATGAATCGCCAAAATTGTGGGCCCCATTGGGGTAAACTGGTACTTCAACATCCAGGGGTTGTAAGTTTCAGGCATATGATCTCCATTTGATGTGCCCAATACCTCGTTGGAAATATATTTCCGAGGATTACAAAATTTTACTATAAACATTAATTAAAATCATACTTTTTCCCATTTTCCAAAAAATACGTCATTTAGGGCCTCAAAATGGCTCCGAAAGTTTAGGACCCAAGAAATTGCCAAAAATAGTAAATTGTGCTACAATTAAAGAAACTAAAAATTTGAAAGAAATAATGGTGGGGGTCCAAGTGGAATATGCGGGTGGCCACCAATATCCACCTGGATCAATCCTCCCCCTTAGGAATTAATAGTCCCCCTTGCGTTGAGTGCCTCCATGAGATGGGGAAACTTCTGTTGAACTTGGTCCCTCGTGAGCCACTTACCTTGGTGCAAGATTTGGCCAGCTTTTACAATACAATACAATTGGATCTTATGTTGGTGATTTTTCTTGATTTGTGTGTCCATGATCCAATCATTTGTGTCTTGTTCCATAAATTCTGGGTTTAGATTTGTTGGTGTGAGTTGTTCTGCAATGTCTGATCTGTCCAATAATGGTGGAAAGTATGTTCCAAGGCAGTCCACATTGAACATTGGGTGTAGGCCAAGGAATGGTGGAATTTTGATCTTGAAATCATTGTCTCCTATAGCCGTAGTGATGGTGTAAGGCCCATATCGGAGCGGGCAAAGCTTGCGGTGGGGCCCAACGAGACACTCCTTCTAAAAATGTAACCAAACTTTGTTTCCCACCTAGAACTTGTGTGGCACCCGATGTTGATCATGTTGTTGCTTGTACTTAGCATTTGCTTTGTCCAATATGTCATGGACCTACTGGCATATGTGCTGAATGCACTCAATGAAGTTGTTAGCGTTGTTAGCTTCAGACTATACATGAGTTGAATCTACCTAAATAGTTGTAATTGGTATGTCCATATCAATGGGACATAGTGGTTGGAATCCCAACCCCACCTGAAAGGGGTTGTGGCTATTTGAGCTATGGAGAGCTATGTTGTAGTTGTGCTGGACATAGGGAGGCTTTCATCCCATGTGCGTGGATGCTTCGAGTTTTATATGCACAAAATGTGTATGTCATCATGGTTATGACCTATGTTTGGCCATCAATTTGGGGGTGGAAAGTCGTGGACTTAGTGAGCTTGGTATCCAACATCGACCAAAGACTTGAAATAAATGTACTTAGGAAACTGTTGTCCCAATTTGAGATAATGGACTGTGGGATCCTGAAATGTACCCACATTCATTCAAAAAATATCTTAGCAGTGGCTTCTGATGTGATACTCTTCTTGCAGACCGCTAGAATGTCCATCTTAGAGAATCTATCAATGACCATGAAAACACAGTCGTTGCCTTGCTTAGTAGAAGGAAGGCTCAACATGCAATCCATGGAGATGGATTCCCAAGGTCGACTAGGAGTAGGCAGAGGAGTATATGGGTCTTGCTTCTTGATGGTTGGTTTGGAAATGGTGTAGGAAGTGTAGGATATTATGTACTTCCAAACATCTTGTCGAAGGTTTGGCCAATAAAAATATTTCTGCAACACTGCCACTGTTTTCTCTACCCTGAAATTTCAAGTGAACCAACTATAGTGTGCCTCCCAAATCAATTTTTCAGGCTCACTTGAAGGAACACAGAGGTGTCCCAGGTGCCATAAGAGTGCATCCTGGAGGTGAAAATTTGGAACTTGATTGCCTTCGTGGAGCGTCCGATATGTGTTTCCAAATTCTAGATCGCTCTTGTAAATATGCGGCCACCCCAAAGTCTCGTTCCCACAAGAGTCGAGCATAGTGGTCAGCCCCATGAACGACCGTTAGTTGGGGAAATATGCAACATTTTCGATGTTTCCCTTCTTGTACTTAATGCTTAAATGGAACTATTACAGGTATGTGGACCATTTCTGATGGTGATCATTCTGCAACTTCCATTGTGTATGTATGAAATGCAAGGGTTGGTGGTCTATGTGGATGATCATTTCCTTCCCCATAATGAAATGCTTCCATTGTTGGCAGTATTTCACAATGGAATACATCTCTTTGTCAGAGGTGGGATACTTTCAGATTGTGTCTGCAAGTGTCTCACTGTAATATGCCACTAGATGCCCCTATTGAGTAAGAATTGAACCAATAGCATAGCTGGAGGCATCTGTCTCAAGTTCAAATGGTTGTCGTAGGTATGGTAATGTGAGAAATCATGCAGAACATAGGTAATGCTTCAACTTGGAAAATGCCTTCTGTTGGGATTCAAAAAAAAAAAAAAAACTTTTCTTTCGCTCCTCCCTTGGCAACTTGACTGAAATGCCAAGTGATATAAGAGAACCCCAACATGAATCTGTGGTAGAAATTGGAAAGACCTAGAAATTTGTAGAGCTCTATTAGAGTGATTGGGGTTGGCCAATTCCGAATGACTTGTATGTTGTTTGGGTCCACATGCACACCCTTCTCATCAATGATTTACCCCGTAAATTGAATCTGGGTCATACCAAACGTGAATTTCTCCAAATTGACACACAACTTGTGTTTCCACAGGGTTTGGAGGACCTGTTGAATATGGTGGAGGTGTTCTTCCTAACTCTGGTTGAAGATGAATATGTCATCCAAATACACCACCACGAACGATTTGGTGAAGGGTCACAAGATGTCATCCATTAGCCTCATGAAGGTTGTGGGGGAATTCGTCAACTCGAAAGGCATGACCAATGATTCGAAAATGCCCTCTTTGGATTTTAAGGCAGTATTCCATACATTAGAGGGATCGAATGGTACTTGGTGATAACCAAACTTCAATTCAATATTACTGAAATAATTGTCCCCCTTAAGTTGGTCCAGAAGGTCGTCATTCTATGGGATTGGATACCTATTCCGAATAGTGATCTTGTTTAATGCCTGATAGTCAATGTAGAGTTTTCAGATCCCATCCTTCTTGTGTACCAACATGATTGGGCTACCACAGGGTGATGAACTTGGCCTGATGTTCCCTTTCTACAACAACTCCTGAAACTCCCTCTTGATTTCATCATTCTCCAGAACATAACATCGATAGATTGTTCCATTAGGTAACGTTGCGCCCGGGGTCAGATCGATGGAGTGTTTGACTTGGCAGTGTATAGGTACCCCTGTGGGTGAGGTTAATATGTCCCTATACTTCTCCATGACCTTGTCCATCTGCTACTATCGCGTGGAGGAGCCCTATCTAGAGGTTGTGGCCACAATCATTTTCTTGCCCTGAGGGAGAATTATAAGGAAAACAAAGTTCCCCATCTAGGAAATGATATTTCTACATTGCTTCACAATGATCAAAGAGATGGTGGTAGGTGTTGATATCTCTGGTATCATGTACAACTTATTACCCAAATTAATAATAAAAATGCGCGGTCTAGATTGATACACAACGTGCCACTTCCACAAGTATGGTTGGCCTAATAATACATCACAAACTTCAAGAGGAGAAACATCACACAATACCTCATATGTGAAAACTTGATGTTGTAGGGAAGGTGACACTAGTGGCTGACGCAAATATCTCGTCCTCATTGAAGCCATCGAATGGCATACGACTATGGATGTGCTGTGATCGGTAGGCCCATCCTCTTCATGAACTCTACTGAAATGAGGTTGTTTTTTCTCCCACTATCAATAATGAACTGCAACAGAGAACCCTTCACCCACATCTATGAGTGGAAGAGTCGCTCCCCCTCCTCTGGATATTCAGGTTTATTCTTATGGATCTTGATGGTGTCAAAAGTGGAACTATGCTCCACATTAATAATCTTCTCCCCTTGTTGGGTTCCAACTCAAAGTTGGAACATGCATATGATTCAGAATCCTCACTTGAACACCAGTAAATGTTTGGACCAACACTCACTTGTGTTGTGAGTGAGGCTCTTATGGAACTCACACAACTTTCTCGTGCCCTTATTTGTCTTCGTGGTGTTTTTATTTTCTTGCGACTTCGGCGGGTTGTCCTAGGTTGAACCACCTTGGATTTGTCCTTTTTTTTGCAGTTTGGGGGCACATTTCTCTTACTTCGGATTCATAGATCCAAAGTCTCACCTATTCTATTTAAAAATTTTCTCAATCTTGGCAGCATATCAATATGTTTCACCAAGCGAGAATATGTCAAGGAACTCCATTTCCTCTTGAATATATTTTTGCAAACAACTACGGTACTTGAGCACCAAATGTTCCTCTAAATCTTTGATACCCAACTTTGTGCACAGGGTATAGAACAGAATCGTCAGCTCATGCACATATTGATTCCTTTGTTTCCGCAACGTAGTCCATTGTATGTATGTTGGGCGCTACCCAACTTGGTCCAATTTTGATCAAAATACTTAGCAAATTGAGTATAAAAGTGTGCAGTACCGCGAAGATAAATCTACCGCATGGTGTTTAGAGGCTTTGGGGTGGGTGGAAGCCCCTCATTTTGTAATTGGTATCAGTTTTTAGTCAATTATTTTGTTTGCCCATGGTATGTGGACCATGGTTTTGTATGATGTAAAAGCTATATAAAGTGATATAATGTTGTGTTGAAGAAATATAGATGTAATAGTTGACGAGAAAAAGAACTTGAGATATATGTTTTAGTCCTTTTTGGGTCTTAAAGGAAGGATCCGCGGCTGTGTGCGTAGAGACCTTGGAAGAGTCTGCAGCTTTATGCACAGACCACTCGCAGTAGTGTGCGCAGGTTGGAGAAGTGAATATACTGAAGAGACTT
The DNA here is from genome assembly GCA_034641835.2 of Pinus albicaulis. Lineage (NCBI taxonomy): Eukaryota > Viridiplantae > Streptophyta > Pinopsida > Pinales > Pinaceae > Pinus > Pinus albicaulis. Next base: position 1,048,872,614 of record CM076577.1, on the reverse strand, counting down.
ATCATAGTAAAGAAGAATCAGTTTTGAAGCATATTCAGTGTCTTTATGTGTTGTGTTTACTTTCTATCTGTTTATGTGTAGTTATGGTTATAACGTAGTATATCTTATGTTGTAATGCGTTTATTCTTATTTGAATGATCCAAAGAAATTAAGTAAGTTATAGAGCGTACCATATTTGCTTGTATAATAAAATATTGATTAAGTATAGAAAAGTGAAGTAAAGCCACCTCGCGCAGTCCCTCAAGGCCACAGAAACGTGGTTCTGCAACCACCCATAACCACCTCGGGTGAGACTACGATATACTTGCAGGTTGTTGCTGAAAGGGTTGGTGGTTGGGGTTTTGTTGGTGTGAAGTACAAGTAAAACCTGGGTCAAGCCCAACCAAAGCCAACAAAAAGTACAAGTCGAACCTGGGTCAAGCCCATACAAAGCCAACAAATGGATCTTTTTCCAAGACTAGGATATTTTTGAGGGACATGTGGATGTGGCGTCCATAAAGGAAGAAAATACAAGACTGGGTAGATCTAAAAGAACGAGAGTTCAAATTTCAAGAAAACAAAAATATGAGATTGTTGATTGAAGCTTGGTTGCAGAAGTATTTTTTTCACATAGTAGCACTAGATTTTCTTTGCAACATTTTGTAATGAACGATGGAGTAGGAACTTAACTGTTGAATGATGCATGATTTCATGACCCCTTTTCCCACAAGGAATGACTGAAGCACTAATTTTGTAATGACTGAAGCTTGAGGAAGTTGAACGATGCATGATTTCATGACCCCTTTCCCACACCTTTCACAGACTAAGTATTGGACAATGTTGGAGGACAGGTTGCCTATTATTTCATAGATGGATTTTTGGGCTACCATCAGATCAAAATTGCACCAAAGGATAGATATAAGACCAATTTTGTTATAGAGTGAGGATCTTATTAGTACACAATGATGCCTTTTGGCTTGAAGAATGCTGCTGCCATATTTTCTAGAGTTGTAGTCGCAACTTTCAAGGAGTATATCCACAAATTTTTGGAGGTTTACTTTGATGATTGGAAAGTCTTTGGGTTACTGAAGAAGCATGTTTCAAGCTTCAGATTGATCTTGGATACCTATAGGAAATAATAAAATATCATTGAATTTAAATAAATATATCTTTTGTGTTCCTTTTGGTATCTTACTAGGGCATGCCATTTACAAGCAATGACTCATGGTGGACCCTACGACGATTGTTGCTATTGTGAACTTGGAACCACCTAAAACAGTGAAGTAACTGCGCATGACGCTTGGAAATACTGGCTATTACATGAATTTTATAAAGGTGTATGCAAAGATAACTGCACCAATGGAGAAACTATTAAAGAAATATTTTACTTTTCACCAAGACGAAGAATGCCAAAAGAGCCTCGACATATTGAAGGAGAAGATGGTAACTGTGCCTATTCTAGTTTTCCCAGACTAGAATAAGGAATTTCAAGTGCATGTTGATGCATATTGCATAGTGTTGGGTATAGTACTGGCACAACCAAGAGAAGGAGAAATTGATCACCCCATAACTTTTGCAAGCATAAAATTGTCCAAGGTGGATAAGAACTATTCTACGATAGAAAGAGAAGGGTTGGATATGGTTTATGCATTACAGAAGTCCAGGCATTACTTGTTGGGAGTGCACTTCAAGATGTTCACTAATCACTCCATGCTGAAGTTTTTGGTGAGTAATCCTATTTTAGGAGGAAATTTTTTTATATGGTTGTTGTTATTCCAGGAGTATGACTTCGGAGTTATATTCAAGCTAGGAAGATTTAATGTTGAGCCTGATCATCTGTCAAGGATAGAAATAGGTGAAGAACCCACCATTATTGAGGATAACTTGACCGATGCACAATTATTCACAATCAGGGTTGCAGATGATCACTTCGTGGATATTATTCAGTTTTTGGCTACAAGAATGGCACCTGCGGAGTACACTACACATAAAAGGAAGGAGTTGGTAGTTAAAGCAACTCATTTTTCTTTGATCGTGGGATATTTGTAAAATATGGGACTAGATGAAATATTGCACAGATACGTCCCTAAGCATTAAAGGTAGAGTATGTTGGCAGAAGCTTATGGAGAAGTTACAGGAGGAAACTATGCAGGGAAAGTCATTGCACAAAATATTGGAGAGTTGGGTTATGGTGGCCCATGGTGCATAAGGATGCAAAGGAGTTTTGTCGAGCATGTGATCCATGCCAACAAATAAGAAAGTGATATAGAGGAGATGAAATTCCATTAAATCCACATGTAACGCTACAATAATTTAATAAGTGGGATATCGACTTTGTTGGACATATCAACCCCCTAGGAAATAAGACTAGTGCAAGGTATATAATCACTGCAACTGATTATTTGATGAGGTGGGCCGAAGAAAAGCCAGTGAAGGATTGCAGCACAAATACTGCCACGAAATTCATATTTGAGTATTTTCTATCCAAATTTGGGTGTCCAAATATCTTGATGAGTGATAAGGGTTCATATTTTTTTTGCATAAGACTATTGAGGCATTGACTGAAGAATTTAAAGTGTGCCATCAGAAAATTACACCATATCATCCTTAGGCGAATGGGAAAGTCGAAGCTTTCAATAAGATTATGGAGAATGCACTCACAAAAGTGTGTAATGTGAATAGAAATGGATAGGATCTGATAATTCCAGCGGTGTTATGGGAATATAGGACAACATGCAAGAAACTGACAGGACAAACACCATTTAGGTTGGTTTATGGACAAGAAGTAGTCATGCCTATGGAATATATAGTGGCATTTTGAGAATTGCAGCCTTCACAGAAATGGAAGACTGTGATACAATGGAAGAAAGGATGGAGCAATTGCTTACTTAAGAAGAATATAGGTTTATTATAGGTTTTCATCATCAAGTGAAAAAAGAAAGGGAGAAAGCTTGGCATGACAAGCACATCAAGCATAATACATTCAAGGAAGGAGATATTGTCCTATTGTATGATAGCAAATTTTTGAAGTTCCCAGGAAAGTTTAAAACACATTGGTTGGGACCATATATCATTAGGCACATCTTTGATGGAGGCCCAGTTCAATTCGTGAAGTTATATGGTGAGTTGATGCCAAGACGAGTGAATGATAGCTGATTGAAGATATAGAGAGACAACTTTGTCCTTGGAAATTTGCACTAAAAAGTGAAATGGGAAAGTATTAGTGCCACCTAGTTGAAAGTGGGCACTGGAGTATAAAATACTATGCAAAAATGGACTTCACCGAAGGAATATTACTGCATGATAGTCAAGAGTATGGAAAATTCTGAAAAACCGTGCCAAAGGAATATTACTACATAATAGTCAAAGTCCAAAGGAACTGTGATGAGGGATGAATTGTTGTGAGACAAGGGAAGGTTCGTCGAAGTTTTCCAGAAATATGACCGTTAGAAGGAAAAAATTGACGTGAAAGGAAAGTTTTCTTTAAAATGAGCAGGGGAAACACATTTATTAGGCACAACTAGTCAAAACTAGCACCACATATGCATTAAATGAGTCAAATCTGGAGATGATCATGAGGTCTAAAATTCAAATTCATTATAAAAACAAGGTCCCGCTCCACATTTTGACACTTTGCTTCCTAAGAATTCATATTGAAAATTTGCGCCTAAGTAAGAACAAAGAAAATTGATGTATGTCTGAGAGGTGCTTTGAAATGATTTCCAGGGAATTTGTGAAGAAAGGATTAGGAGGAATCATGGAGGCTACAACACCAAGCGTAACATGCATGAGGTCGCCGCGAAATCCCACAACCACAAAAGAAGCACAATAGAAGAAAAATCAAGTAAAAAGGCTAGTTGTGACCCCTGGAGTTAAACAATATCCGAGGAAGAAAATAGCTAAGGAGAAGAATGTGAAGCAAAGACAGAACAAGAAGCAAAATAAACCGATGGAGATTCAGGACAGTGAGGAAGAAACTGAAATACTAGAAGTGGAGATACCAGAAATTTAGGTAGAAGGTGTAGAATAACACTCTGTACTACCACCATATGTACTGCCAAGGAAGTTGGATGCTAATTTGGTTAAAGACCTTGATAACGTGAAGTTTGGTGTCATCACACTATTGTTTCCCGAAAAAGTACCATTTGAAGGCGAACCATTGGGAAATGTTCCACAACTGAAGATGGAGGATTGGGAATTTAATGACAGAAGAAAGTATCCCCAATTTGAACCAAGCACGTACGTACACTAAGTGTATTAGGGCCAAATCTAAAGTCACCAGGTTGGAGCCACACCAGTGGGTTGGAGGATTGTAGCAAGAAGGGTTGTTAAATATGTTGAATGTGCCACACTTCGGTCGAAGTGCCATCAACACAATATGTGTTCGACAACTTTTGGTGTTAGTGCATGGCAGATAACTTTGGCTGGGAGAGAGGATACCAATAGATGAAATGTTGATCAGAAGAATCATCGCACTGCCATACCAGGGAGAGAACCCTGTCAAGGAGTTCGTGGGAAAAATTCAAGATAAGGTAGTCACTGACGAAATGAAGAAGAAGTATGAGCTAGTAAATAAGTCAAGGGGCTAAGAAATTAATTCTGTCAATGATCAAGGGGAGCGCTTAACCACACACATTCTTGCAGGGAAAATCATGTGTAAGAGTAGAGGGAATGAAGTCCTTGTAGGCATGGTCTATTTACCCATGTAGTGCAAAAAAGAGGTTTAGTTTAACTGGGTCGGCTATCTATGCAAGGAGTTCTTGGAGGATTGTCGAGAAGCGCAAGAGGAAGGCAAGACGTTCCACTACACGTGGTTGTTGTTAATTATCACTTTATTGGCATGGAAGGAACCAGCGGTGTCACAGTTTTCCATAGTTGACCCAGATGTGTGTGAAGCTGCGAGGTACACATTGCTCGCTCTGGTTTTCCAATAAGCCAATGCGCACAATAGAAAAAAAGAAATTTTGGGTCTTGATGGAGATAGATTTGTGAATGGTGGTGAATCAACATATCGGAGCATCACCAATTTTAAGGCTGATTTTCACAGAGTATATGTTAGAGCCAAAAATGGATCCAATAAAGGAATGGAATATTTTGCCATATTTTGTCAAAAAGGATGACCTTATGGAAGTCATAAAGAAATGGTCGATAAACTAGATGAATCCACTCGTAGGAAGCAGAGAAGCAGAGAAAGACACCACGCCACATGTGGGAACTAGTGGAAAGGACATAGAGACAGGGAAAGATGTAGAGAAAGGAAAAAAGAAGGATGGAGAAGAAACTAAAGGCACCGATCTAGATCAGGGTGACCAAGACTCTCCTAGCAATACAAAGCCAGTAAATTCCCCATTTATGATAAATAAGAGGGTACCTACAACATCTACACTAGGTGTGCGGAAGATGCATAAGGCTGATCAATCCAAGCGTGCAAATCCCATGATCCTCACTGAAGGGGATATTGATGAAATTGTGGACAAGGTACAACAAATCATCGAAGAAACATGGAATAGAATCAAGGATCAATACAAAGAAGTATTGACATAAGTGCATGAAGGCATCTAGGAGCTCAAGGTGTTGGCACAAACAGTAAGACAACAAGAGCAACTAGCTAGCCAAATTGCGCAGATAAGTCAATTGACACAGCCAGAGCACCGATTATAGACCCAATTTGGTTTGATAATTTTGCAGGTACCCAGAGGAGCACTACAGTTCGAAGCAACCAAAGATAGAGAGTGTGCCAAAGTATGGGAAGAAATCAGCATGAACCTCGCCACACTCCCCACTCCAACATTGCACGAGTTTCACCAAGGAGTCGTAGAAGAATTGAAGGGGCGCGAAAAAAGTATCTTACGGTCCAACATACAGGTGCAGAAGGAAAGAACTACGATGAAGACACAAATTTATTGGGTGCTTAAGGAAAGAGATGAGGTGTGTTAGCAACAATAGAAGTTGGAAGAATCCATCGAAAATACTTGCAGTGAAGTCTCAGACATTCAAGTCCGCGTAGAGGAACCACCAGCAAACAAGTTTGTGAAGCTCACTCTCGCAATCAAATAATCAAAGAAAAAAATTGAGAAGATGAATTTTGAATACCAGGTAAGATTATTGAGTTGTAACTAAGGCCCCAGCCAGCCAAACCCCTATAGGTATGAGAATAGAGGGAAGTGGATCTCAAAATCGCACTGGAAGGTATCTACACCACAGTAAAGGACTGTGGTAATATTTTAGATGATACAATGGAGATTTGGAACTTGTTGCAGGAGGATCCAAACATTAATCATATTGAGGAAGAGATACAGGCAAAGCAAAAGTAGTTGAAAGAAATCAAAGCAACTGTGAAGACCCTAGCAGTGTCACAAAGGCTTGCCAGGATAACAGAACGCAGAGACTTTCCAGGATAAAAAAAGGTAATAATCTTCAGAGTCAAATCGAAGATCTCTGTAGAAAAGAATAGCTGATAACATCTAGGACTCACCCATGGTAGGATGATGCCATTCAATTGTCTCAGGTGGTAGAAGGAAGGTTGAAGGAGATGTGACAGATGCAGAAAGACGTGCTTCAGAAGACTGCCAAAATGATAACCGAGAAATTTCTCGAAGAAGTGTGTCAGGAAGAAAATCAGATTGCAGATATGCTTTAGCCCTGAAACAAGGCCTATGATCAAATAAAAGTGAATATTTTAGGTGTACCAGCTGAGTGACTCGGGAGGAGTCACATGTGATTGTTTGGGGCCTGTTGGGCGCAACATAACTTGGTCCAGTTTTGGTCAAAAGACTCCGTAATTTGAGGAGTGGAGTGAGCAGTACAACGAAGATAAATCTAACACGTAGTGTTTAGGGGCTTCGGGGTGGGTCGAAGCCCCGCATTTTGTAACATGTATAAGGTTTTAGTCTATTATTTTGTCTACCCATGGTATGTGGACCATGGTTTTGTATGATTTTAAAGCTATATAAAGTGATGTAATGTTGTGTAGAATAAATATAGATGTAATAGATGATGGGTACAAGCACTTGAAATATATGTTTTATTCTATTTTGGGTCTTAAGGAATGGCTTTGCAACTATGTGTGCAAAGACCTTGGAAGAGTCTACAACATTGTGCGTGGACCACCTGCAGCTGTGTGCACAGGTTGGAGAAGTGAATGTGCTAAAGAGACTTATCATAATAAAGAAGAAGCAGTTTTGAAGCATATTCTGTGTATTTATGTGTTGTGTTTACTTTCTATATATTTATGCAAAGTAATGGTTACAACGTAGTATATCTTATGCTGTAATGTGTTTATGTTTATCTGAATGATGTGAAGTAAATAAGTAAGCTATAGACCATGCAATAGTTTCTTGTATGATAAAATATTGATTAAGTATAGAAAAGTGAAGTAAAGACACCTTGCGCAACCCCTCAAGGTTGTAGAAACCTGGTTCTACAACCACCCATAGTCACCTCGGGTGAGATTGTGATTTGCTTGCAGATCATCGCTGAAAGGGACAATATCTAGGGTTTTGTTGGTGTGAAGTAAGATTTGAACATGGGTCATGCCCAACTGAAGCCAAAAAAAGTAAAAGTAGAACCTGGGTCAAGCCCAACTAATGCCAACAATGTACTTGTCCTCATAGCTCCCCACAAGGTAATATTTTTCCTTGATGGCATCTCAGAAAGAATTCCAAGTGGGTGCAGCTGAAAAAAATAAGGGTTCTCTCCCATCCCTCAGTTCACAGCAGGTTTCCCACCAGTCCTTGACATGGGGGCCGACTTTAAGGAGAGAAAAAGTAATATTTTCCCTATTGGAAAATCATGAACTAAAAAATATCCTTCCAATAGATTTAACCATCTATCTATGACATCTGCATCTATCTAGCCTTCAAATATGGGAATGTGAAAGTTGACTTGTACCTTGAATGGAGAGGTGCATCTAGAGTGGCTTCTAGATGAATATGCATTACTATGGGCATTCTCCAAAGGATCTTGGCAAAGTTTTCCACCATCACGTTCCTTTATCACTCGAGGGATTCTTCGAGCAATATTTTGAAAGGATATCTTGCTCCCTCATCTTTCTTTTCTTCCTCCATGGGAGGTTGTTGGGGTTTGTGAGGCTAGTCTTGCAAAGGTTCATCCAGTTCGAGCCCTAACTCCTTATACCCTGACCTCATTGGGGACATGCAAAGAAAAACAAAGAAATATCATATCGCTCTAATACCACTTATCCGAAATGAAATAGGAATGAAACAGAATATAGATATAACTATAAATATAGAGATGTAACAAAAATAACACATCATTTCATTAATATCAAACAACTCAAATATGCTTACATACATAATGGAAATAAACTAGCTCAGGCGATGGTAGCTTATCTTTGAGAAGATATGTGGTGGCTACATGCCTCTAAACTATGTTAAAATGAGGCTCAAAGGCCTATTTATTATTAAGAAACAATGGAAAACCATAAACATCCAAAAACCTAACCGTAGGATATGAATCACCAAAACTATGGGCCCAATTGCGGTAAATTGGTACATCAACTTCCCGGGGTCATAACTTTGGCATACTAGCTTTGTTTGATGTGCACAATACCTCGTTATAAATATAAATCCTAGGACTACAAATTTTGACTGCAAACGTCAATCAAACAATCACATTTTCCCATTTTCCAAAAAAAAGCATCGTTTAGGGCCTCAAATCGACTTTGGAGTTCAAGATCCGAAAACTTCCAAAAATAGTAAATTGTGCTACAATTAAGGAAACTAAAAAACTAAAAGAAACAATGGTGGGGGTCCAAGTGGAATAGGCGTGTGGCCACCAATATCCACCTAGATCAGATGGTGTGTGGAATAGATAAAATAAACCTTTGCACTCACATAGTTTTGCAGTTCAATGTGGATCAATTGATAATATATCTTTGTATTGTGAATGAGCATTGCATATCACTCATGCAGTATTTGTAGTTAATGATAATTCCATGTATACCGCCCAATTTATATATGACTTGATTTTCTCTTCGTAATATTGTTATACTTGTTGATATTCATTCTCTATCTACACACAACCATGAATACAATAAAATTTGAAAGCCCTCTTTCATTATACATGCAATAGTGTAACCAACCATTCAAATACAAAGAATTACCAGTACATATAAATAGTAAAGATGGTAAGGGCCCACATTACCCTGAAAAAATTTCTTCATTATGAACTTTTTCTCATATTATATAAAATATATTAGATCTCTAGAATGTCAAAATGTAAACACAAGTACCAATTAATAATAAATAATGCATATTTTGGTTGTCAATTTGCATAGAGCGGTGAATAGAATTCATCATTAAATAAATTTGATTTTTTGTTATAAATTTGATTTAATTTAATTTATATCTATGATTCTTAGATTTATAGTTTTTTAAGTAGGGAATTCCTTGTGCATAGCTTTCACTGTGTGGAAAAAGCTTGCTCTGCACAATGAAACTTTTCATTGTAACCTCCGAACAAATACAACTTTGTGAAAGGAACTAAGAATTAAAGTCTTCGCTTATCAATTGATTGGTTTTTTTAAAATAACACGGAATTAGAAAATGAAGCTCAGTAATTAATTAAAACTTGTAATGGCACAATAAAATCTTAAATCAAATGAATTGCAGTTAGTAATTGTATTCTTAAGAGATATATGTTTGAGATGAAAAACTATTTTCAAATTATAATTTTCATTTTAATTAATAACATAATATCATATATAAAACAAAGTCTCAAAACATGTGTTCGAACACAAATAAAAGACATTATGATAAAATCGATAAAGTCAAATAAATTTAAATAGAAAATAGTTACTGTAGTTCAATTTGTAAATAGTGAATAGTTGAAAGCATGTTTACATTCAAGACATAGGCATTAAATACAAACTTTCTCAACATGATCATAACTAATTTAATTTAATTTATTTCTATGATTTTTAGGTTTCTAGTTTTTTAAGTAGGGCATTCCTTATGCATAGCTTTCACTATGCGAAAGAAGTTTTCTCTACACAATGAATTTTCGTTGTAACCTCCACACAATGACAATTTTGTAGAAGTAACTAAGTAGTAAAGTCTTTTCTTACCAATTGATTAAAAGTTTTAAATAACGTAGAATTAAAAAATGAAGCTCAACATGATCAGAAGTGTAATACCAAGATTTATTTCATTGTGCGCAGAAATGGTGTGCCGGAAACAAAATTAATTAATTAATATGCATAGGTACAGTTAAAGCGAGCTTTGATCATGAAGAATGTGGTAGGTTGGATCAACCACATTGAAAAGTTTCTCTAGATTTTCGTAATTCGCAGAATGAAATCTGTGTAGTTTTGAAGACATTGTGCTAGCATTTTATTATTAATAAATATATGTCTAAAGATAAAAAAACTAGCATCTTTACAAAATTATTGGTGCATACTGGCTGCTACACGGTGAGCCCGCGCTTGCCCTTGCTAGGGCTTCCTCATAACCATGGAGGTTCTGGGCATGCCCTAGGTGCCACCCCCCCCTCCTCCTCCGCCGTCTGCCACTGATGTGTTTAATTTGCTGTTGGCACCTTTGCCAAAGAAGAAGAAAACCAAAGCAACAAAGTTTGTGAAAAAACTTGATGATATTCTAGAAATATCTCTTCCCCCTGAGGGGCTGATGTAGGTAGCTCTATCTCTGGCGGATGATGCTCTCGTGGGCCAGTTCATAGGTCTCTGGCCCTCCCCAAAAACCACAGAGAACTAGATCGTCTAGAACTAGGCGCCATTGATCAAGAATAGTGTAACCTTGTATTTCTTGGGGAGAGGTTACTTCCTATTCAAATTCACCTCAAAAGAGGATAAAGATCTGATCTTTCAGAACGTCCCCTACTTCATGGGCCCTTAGGGTCTGTATCTCAATAAGTGGACACCAGATTTCGACCCAGCAGTTGATGTTCCAATTGCGGTCCCAGTGTGGGCCAGGCTGCCGAATCTCCTAGTGCACTGTTGGAACTAGGATTCACTGAAGCACATAAGCAATTCCCTGGGTAAATTTATCGACCAGGCAAACAACAAGGATCAATACGACTGTGCCAGAATATACGTGGAGGTAGATATAGAGGTGGGCCTTCTAGAGGAAATACAAATTAATGTCGGCAGTTGGAACCATGTGAAAAAGTTAGACTATGAGCAGCTTCCCTTCAAGTGCCGGAAATGCCATGTCTACGGTCACTTTGCTAGAGGTTTTCTGACTAATGGAGAGGCGGAGAAAGGGAAGGAGGAGGGATGGAATCATGTCAAGCGTACAAAGACCTCCCACAAATTCTACAAATCCGGCGCCCCAAATGGCAAAGGCCCTCATCCCGCCTCTGCCCTGCAAACCCCTCCCTTGAATGGTCAAGAAAACAAATTCGGGCCTCTAAGATCTGCAATTAGGGACACCCAGGAGGTGAAGATTCATAAGGTTGGTTCCCCAATCAAAGGGACCCCCCTCTGGCTCGAATCAAGGAGAAAGTGCCACAGAGAGCTCTAAAGAAAAACTTGCAGAAGTAGAGGAGGAAAAATAAGAATCAGAGGATTTAGAGGAGGAAGGAGAAATAGGGGATTCTAAAACCTTGGCTAGAAGATCCACAAGAGTTCGCAGGTCTTCTCGTGAAAAGAGAGAACAGGAAACTTAAAAATATAAGCTCCAGGGCAGTCAACCAACCCTTGAGAAGCTTTTGGAAAAAATGCTGAAGATTACTAGACACTAGACTCAGGGCTCCAAGGGAGCTCACCACACCCAAAAAAGTAAGTGATGAAGGTCTGACCCAATTTGGATTCTTCAAGAGAGAGTTATACCCAATCTCTCACAATGCCCTAATTATGGACTTTTTCAGTAGAGTGCACTTGTACGATGTGCCACATGTCACTGTTTCTTCATTTGGCTCTAAAATTGATAGAGAGAAAAGAAAATACTATGCACTATCTGCCACTTTTTACGAAATTCCAATCCGATACTTAGAGAGAGAGTTATGACGATTTTACCAAGGTCACTTCTTTGAGATGAATTTCAGGAGCCTGCAAAAACCTTGACTTCCACAGATCATATATCCAAAAATATTGCGCACCTTGATCTGAAATTTTTATAGCAGCTTCCTCAGGATTTCAGCTTCACCTCATAAAAATTTCAGCTTCTGAACCTTCGTAGAAAAAAATTGAGAGTGAAAATTCCACGATGACCTGTTTCAGATGGCTAAATCCCTTGCATAAGGAGGAAATGAGGATCACAATTTATATAAATGCTTAAGTTGAGAGGGGCTTCAACAAGTGAACATGGGAGGAGCTTAAAAAATATTAATTATGAATTTTCAATGACCCATGCCCCAACCCCATGGGCTTTTAGCCCACTAACTAGGGGTACAAACTTCAAACATGAATATCTCTCAAACCGTGAAGAATTACATGGCATACCATATATCAACGAAAACATCTCGACAAGTAGAAACCATAAAAAGCATTATTGACCTAGAATATATTAATTTGGTAGGTCAAAATTCCCATTCAATAATAATAGTTCCTTAGTCTGTCAGTTGACATCACAAACCATCATCAATGGTCTCCTTTGCATTGATGGAATACCGTGCATCTTCTTCATCGTTGACACCTCTTCCTACAACATTCTCCCCCCTTGACATCAATAGCAAAGGGTAACTCTCCCGAAAAAACAACCATCATGGACCGTACAATATTTCACTCCTCAACACACAATCGTCTGCATCTATAATCGCCCACTCCCCCTTTATATTCTCGAAAAAGGAAAATCTAATGAGAACTCGGGAGAATCCCAAGCTTCCGGCGAAGATATTCCAATGTCGGTAAATACGAACATGCGATTCTTTTGCGTCGCTTTTGGAATCTGCTACTTGTCCAACCGTTGCATAACATCCACTCGGGAGGTCACAGGACATAGAACATCAGGCCGCATCTGTACAACCTTTGATCCACATCCTTAGATGAGTCGTCTATGCTCAATTTGCAACCTGTTACCATTGGAGTAAGGATGGGTTTGCAATCTTCCATTTTAAATTTCTTGAGCATTTCCTTGATGTACTTGGCTTGACATATAAATATTCCTTTCTCTTGCTGAGATATTTGAAGCCCTAAGAATTATGTCAGCTCACCAAGTAAAGACATCTCGAAATCACTTTGCACCTTTGTAGCAAACTTCTTACTTAGTCGATCATTATTGCTACCAATTATTTTATCATCCTCTTTAGCTATTAGACATGCTTTAGTTGCTTCATCCAGAACATATATGTCATTTGGAGCTCAACTTGCTGTAGCCACAATTTCACCATACACGCCTTTCCTGATTTCACATTTCGTGGAGTTGAATAGTATTGTGTGTCCTTGATCACACATTTGTCCAACACTGAGCATATTGTGATTCATGTTTTCAACCAATAGAACATTCTTGGCTAGAACATCTTTGCTTCCGAGAGTGACAGTACCTGATCCTATAACATTTGAAGATCCATCATTTCCAAAGGACACGGTTCCATCCTTCTTCTCTTTCACAGATACAAATTTATTTCTATCTCCAGTCATATGCGTTGAGCAACCACTATCAACATACCACACATCTTTGTTCTTTTGAGCCTTGAGAGTGAGAGCACAATTATCATTCTTCTTCTTCTTCCATTTTCGTTTGTTCTGTGGCTTCGAAGATTCTTCTAGAGGATTTTCAAGTCTGCAATCTTTGGCTATGTGTCCAAAGTTTCGACATTTGTAACATTCAATATTATTTCTTAAATGTTCAAATCTATTGATGTTTCGCTAAGCCCTGGGAGGTTCATATTTGAAAAATCTCCTAGAATTGTATTCGTTCCTAGGGTACGTGCGACATTATACAGCTTTATGACCAAATTTTCCACATGAATAACAGTAGCCATAAAAAATATGTTGGTACCTGGATGGAAATTTTCGTCGAGGAATTGTCTTCCAAGGCTGTTCTTGCGAATCTTGTCCAATGAAGTCTACATGCATGTTAGATCTCATAGGTTCATTGTATTTTGTTGTAGAAGGTCCTGCTTCTTCTTCTTTGTAATCGATGCCAGTTTTGTCATTGTAAGATCATTGATTGTTGATGAGTTCTTCCAATGCCCTTGAGCTGTTGGCATAGTTTTGGATAGTTTTTCCTTTCTTCACTTCCTCATGCAGCGAGACTACTTCGGCTTCTAATTCTTCCCTTTCTTGGTTGCTTTCTTCCAACTTCTTTTTAAGTGACTCTTCAATGCATTTGTGTTCTTCAACTTCAATTTTGAGACCTTGAAATTGTTCTTCAAGAGTTTTGGAACGGATCTTCTCTGCCTTGAGATCTTTTATAAGCTTGATTGCTTCCTCATAAAATTCGTCTATGGTCCATCCTTCTTCTTCTTTGTTTGATACCTCTTGCTTATTGTGCTTGGGTTTATTGTGCTTGGCCATAAACAATACTCTCTCATTGGCTTCTTCTTCACTATCATTGTCTTCATCGGATGATGAGCTATCTTCTTTAGAGAGAAAGTTCCTTTTGGATCCTTGCTTGTTGAATTTCTTAAAGCCTTTCTTTCATTTTGAGTTGCCATAACTTCTGTTTGGACATTTTGCTGCAAAATGCCCAACCTCATTACAGCTAAACATATCAATGGAAGTTTACCTTTGAATTTTCCCTTACCAATTTTTAGTTTTCTCATGAAGTAAGCATATTCTTCATCTGAAAGACCTTCTTCATCATCTCCCTTTTCTTCACACTTGCAAGTGCATGTCTTTTCAATTGAAGGTTGTTTATCCTTATTGGTTTTATTATATGCAACGAACGCAATTTCTAGATGCGAAGTACCCTCTTCTTCATCAAGTCTCATTTCATATGCTATGAGAACTCCATGTAATTCCTCTTTGCTGATTTTGTCCAGATTTGCACTATATTCTAAGACCGATACCTTTGGGTTGAAATCCCTGGTAACGTTCTAAGAATATTCCGTATAATAGTCTTCTCGTCATTTGGCTCTCCCAATCCTTCCAGAGTATTGGTTATTTCATCAACGTATTGGAAGTATGCAGCAATGTTGCAGTCTTCTTTCATTCTGAGTTTCTCAAATTTTACTCTATAGATTTGAAGCTTTGCTTCTTTGACATTTGAGTCACCTGCATATATATTCTCAAGCTTGTCCCATACATTTTTGGTAGTTTTACAACCCAACACCTTATGATAAGTAGATTCAATAAGTCCACTGATAATAATATTCTTTGCTTTTGCATCATTTACCAAATTCTTCTTACCTTGTTCATCCGTGGTTGATGTAAATCCATTTTGAATAGTGTCCCATGCTTCGTAACCTTGCGCCAAGAGATAGACCTCCATTCTTCCTTTCCAAAGTGCATAATTATTTTCATTTAATAGAGGTACACCATTCTTGGTATGCTCCATGATCTCCTTCCAGCTGTTAAACTGCTATTGAAGGAACCAAGCTCTGATACCAATTTTTGGAAATACTGAGAGGGGGGGTGGGGGGGGTGAATCAGTATTCCTTACAATTAGAGCATTAGTTAATCTTCAATTATTATCAGTGTTTGTACAATGATAGCAGTAAACAAGAGGAACACAAATGCACACAGTTTTTGAGGTGGAAACCCACTTCGGGACAAAAACCACCTAATGCTTTTCTAATAATTCTTTAATATTCAACTCCAATTAAAAATAAAGCTCCAACTTCCTAGAATCTAGAAAAGCATTCTTCTCCAGCTCCCACTGGATGGATGCTCCAATGCCCAAGATTCTTCAGTAGTCAACTAAATGGATGCCCCAACACCCAATGAGCTACAACTCACCCTAGCAACACCCTACCAGCCTATAGAAGAATAAAAGAAGAATGGACTCCCGTACTGGGGAAAATGGTCCACTTTACAATGATATAGATTGATGCAGAAAAAGAAGATATACTAGACCATAACCCCAACTTTGACACAACCACCTAATGATGATCCTAGACCTCCCAACACTGCCTCTTCAACCCTTGGTAGATAAACATTAGTACAATTTGTACAATAATGTATTTACAATGACGAAGTACAATGATACCTTTACAATGATTGTATGCAGTGCTGCCCACTTGAAGACTTCATATGATGAAATTCTTGCTGCTGTTATGCACCTTGGTTGCTGCTCTTTTCATGCTACCCTCTGCTGCACCTTGCTTTGCTTTGCTGCCCTAGAAATTCTAGTCCTTTGCAACCCTTGACAACACATGATCTAGCTTTTTCTTTGCCTTCTAGGAGCTCGATATTGAATCTAGTGTATCTTTTTTATTTCAGATCCTAAATATCTGATTTTATGTCCTATATTAGTCCTCTAAGTCATATTTCCAATGCCATAGGTCTGACCTAATTTGGATTTTTCAAGAGAGAGTTATACCCAATCTCTCACAATGCCCTAATTATGGCATGTTTCAATAGAGTGCACTTTTATGACGTGCCATGTGTCACTGTTTTTTCATTTGGCTCTAAAATTGATAGAGAAAAAATTCCATACTGTGAACTATCTTCCACTTTTTACGGAATTCAAATCTGATACTCAGAGAGAGAGTTATGACGATTTTACCAAGGTCACTTCTTTGAGATGAATTTCAGGAGCCTGCAAAAACCCTAACTTCCACAGATCATATCTCCAAAAATGTTGTGCACCTTGATCTGAAATTTTTACAGTAGCTTCCTCAAGATTTCGGCTTCACCTCATAAACATTTCAGCTTTTGACCCTTCGTAGAAAAAAAGTTAGAGCGAAAATTCCACGATGACCTGTTTCAGATGGCCGAATCCCTTGCATAAGGAGGGAATGAGGATCACAATTTATATAAATGCTTAAGTTGAGAGGGGCTTCAACAAGTGAACATGGGAGGGATATTAGGAGCTTAAAAAATATTAATTATGACTTTTCAATGAACCATGCCCCAACCCCATGGGGTTTTAGCCCACTAACTGGGGGTACAAACTTCAAACATGAATATCTGTCAAACCGTGAAGAATTACATGGCGTGCCATATATCAACGAAAACATCTCGACAAGTAGAAACCATCAAAAGAATTATTGACCCAGAATATATTAATTTGGTAGGCCAAAATTCCCATTCAATATTGGGTTAGCCCTTGGTGCTGCTTGGGTTGAAATCAATGACAACCACTGATCAACACACATATCCATCATAATAACAATCACAACAACAAACTATGCCTTTATACATTTCACCAGTGGGGAAAAACAACTATTCTTGCCTTAAAAACATTATTTTCTGAATATTGAGTTATAACAGTGGAAAATAATGGTTGTGTCCCTTATAATGAACAATATTGGACATGCATGCAAAAGAGTTTCAGAAACAAATGCCTTTAGTCTAGTTAAACATGCCTCCCATGCTCAAGACAACTAAAAATTGCCAAAAACCCAAGACTGCAAAATGCTGGAGCTGCTGCATAAGAGACTGCGCAGTCTAAATAGAGGTTAACTCAGAAAATAGAGAAATATATCTGATAATATTATTAGAATACTCATGAGGTACAAAAACAGAGATCTAATCTCTTTTATATAGATCCAAGAAGACCCGGCAAGGGTTTCTTGACATAAAAGATATACAAGAGAAAGCTGCTACAAATATGTGGTTGAATCATGCTGTATGGCTGTAGCTCTGCATAATGATGGCTTAACATACAAAGAAATGTCTATATAATCCTTTTCTAGTTCTCCCAAAGAAAGGCCGATCCTTCTCTTGAGAAACTAGCTCCTCAAAATGGGACTTTCACCCCTTCCACTGCACACCTTAAGAAATAACGTAGTTTTCTAAAGGGACTGCATTTTTACTGAACGTAAGTGCTTGGCCCAACACCAAGTAGTGGAAAATTTAGATCAGAAACCTCCTCTTAGATTTCTTAGACAAGATCTCCAAGAAAGAGTAAGGAATCCCCGCCCAGGCAAACCCTTGCACTAAGCAGTGCAACAACTTAGCTAAATAGCCGAGTATGCAGAAATTCTAAGCAAACCACATGAAAATATAATCTCCAATATGCCCATATGCTTGTAATCTCCTTCATTATATAATTTATGAGCTTCCTCACCGAGGGTCCCACCCACTATGAGGTTTCTTACATGCAAAGGCTCCTCCACAAAAACTGCGTTGTCCATCAAGATGGTGCAATGTATCTAGACAACTTGTTTGAATTGGTCAAAATTGACTGATTTTTCATGCCCTGTCCATTTTCACACTCAAGGTGTCTTCATTTTATCTAGCTGGATTGATCTCTATTCACATTGAGCTTGCTTTATTTAGAATCCACTTCTTTGAGAATAAATCATGTTGACTTGGTCAAAATTGACCTTGTCCACATAGTTTAGACCTTGTTCTAACATGTGGATGCTTGAATTGGTTATTTCATGATCCCCTTTCACATTAGGAAGGATTTTTATTCATACTTGAGCAAATTAGGAGCCTCCTTGCTTAATTATTCATGCATCTATATTTCAAAAGAAAAATTAATATTCCGATTAGCTGAAGCTAAATTAGGAATATTACAGCTTCCTTGAAAGGCATCTGCAACCAGAAAACAACAATTTGTATATAGTAATTAGAAAATATCAACATAACATAATTAACAAATCCAAATTCTCTTATATTAGGTAACAATTTTATAATACTCACACTATGCAAAATCATTTGTCATGACTATGCTTATGTTAGATGTGTTACAAGTTGATGACTCATTGAACAAATACGTTCACCTTATTTTTTATGTAATCCCTGTTGGGGGCAACTACAATTTACATTTTCACGTTTTTAGTGAAAATCTATTTTTCAATTTTCCTAACTTCTTTTTGCACCTCAACAACCGACTCAAAGTTCTGCTTATTTACTTTAGAGAAATTAATTAACCATGTGTCAATGTGTTCTATAGTAAAATCAATGATGTTGTCAAAATTCGCTGCCATTTTTTGTTTTATCTGCTCTAATTCAGCTTGTAACATGTCATTTGAAATTAATTCAGAACCTTGCAAGATGCACGAACTGTCTAAGTGTTTTATAATATCTATTTCCCTGAGATAGGCATCACCTCTCCTATTGCATAGGTCACTACAGTCAAAATTGATATTCTCAAGTGTACTGATTCTCTCCACCTATCCTGCTTCCAATAGCTTCATTCGAGTAACATATGGAAACTATTGGTTTTTCTTTTCAATATTAGAGATTAGTTCTAGCCTATGGAAGCTAACTCATTGTTAATAAATTTCTTATCTTCCTCGAGATTATTGTTAGGAAAATTCATAAATGTCATCATTTTCTCTTGCAAACGCGTTAAATGGAAATCTGATTTCCATGAATCATCAATAATTTATAATCTTTGGCATATGTTGTTGAGGATATGTGAATTTAGTGCATTAAGAAAATTCACAACCTTGTTAAATGTTTTCAATGTTGTAGCAACAGAACTTGACAATTAAGGTGACTGTATTGCTAGTGGAGTCATTAACAAATGAACTAGATTCACAATGTCTTGTAGTTATTTTAGTTTCCTTTTCAATGTGAGATTTTCTGCAGGCACTTTGGTAATAGATTGAGTAACTGCATCATTGGTAGATTGATGAAATACCATAAGCCCCATCATGTCAATGGCAAAAATATCAATATCCACTTGTTCATGATGAATAATATTTTTATTTTCAACTTTTACCTTTTCAACTCTCATTTTTTGTTTCCTTTGTCATATTTTTCATTTTTCAATTTCATAGGACGTTCATCGAAAAATAATGTCCTCTTCTGTAATTTTCTCCATTATATTTTGATTCTATGCTAAACGAGTAGTGACCTAGTTAGGTGGTACATTGTTGTGATTTTCCACATTGTTAGTACTGCATTTTTTCAAGTCTAGTCACCATTGAATTTGTGTCTCTGATCCTCTCTTTTCCCCCTTAGCCTATGTTTGAAGGCCCCGTGGGGTTAAAAAGCGTGCCAACATTTTTATTATTTTCAATAAGGTCCAAAGGTTTGAGTCTGAGTGTATGTTTTTGCGTCTTAGAATAATTAAGGTGAATGTTCTTCTAAATAAGTCGGTAACTACCTTGAGTAGTTAAGGCGATGGATTCAGTTTGAGAGTATTATTTATCCATAATGATATCTTCTTAAAGTGAATAATCCAAGGTTAAGCATAAAATTCCAAATTCATCAGCTATTTCAGGAATAACAAGAAATTGCTACCTTTTCTAAAAAGTAGCAATTTTCTCAGAATTTGTATAAGGAGATGAAAAGGCACTACTCAGGTGAAAAGGCACTATTCTTTTGGAATATTTGAAGGTCTGATAAACAAAAGGTAGTACTCTTTTGGAATTTAGCCATTTCTAGTTGGAGGTTCACTTTAAAAAAAAGTTTGGCTATTCTAACTGCTAAGGTTAGTCATTCTGACACTACTCATTAAAGGAGAAGCAGTTCAAAACTAAAGTATGAGCAACATTTAGTAATTATTTGGTGGAGTGAGTTGGCACCTAAAAGAAAATAATTCAATTTCATGTCACCTAAGCTCATAGAAATCAAGAGCATGCAAAGACCAGGGGTCTACATTCATTTTTTCCCATAACTATTTGCTCCGAGAAAGCTACAATTCGAGGTTATCTTCCAACAAGTTTTTAGGGCTTTGTGGATTGCCTCTGTTCATTGTTTTACATATTTTAATCAATATTTGAGTTGGTTGTTAGTAAAATAGAATGGGAAAAAGTGGTAAGCTAAACTGCTCAGAACTTTCTAATACACGATTTGTTGACCATCGTGCAAAGGCACAATTTCAGGCAGCTGGATGGTATCCTTTTTTGAAGAAATTCTCAGGGGATAATATTGCGATTGTCAAAGAATTTTCCGAATATTTTAACGGAGAGCAGGTCCAGGTGGGGTCTCAAACTTTCAAGATATCAAAAGCCATACTAGCACGAGCTACCCAACTGTCAGCTTCAGGTGAGTCATGGTTTAAGAGAGAAATTTTGTTTGCTAAGGATTTAAATGCATATATTAAACCTGACCATGCAAGTGTGAATTGGACTCCTACATTCCATATTTCCTATTTTAAGCTTGAATGGCAGGGAGTTATCACTACGTTTCAACTCTATATCACATGTGACAGAAAGTTTTCTATAGTTCATCAATATCAAATGAGGTTTTTTATCTCACATTTTGGGCTCTAGACCTATGAACCTCCCTTTCTTCCTTTAAAAATCACTGATAAAAATGTCTTAGAAGATACAGGGAATCCTAAATTATTCACTTCACAATATTTATCATCGAGGGTTAATTAAAATTTTAGTGGTATTTCATTTGAAAAAGAGCAGAACCACGTGGGACAAATTTCTAGTAGTTGAGGGTTTCATTGGAAGTGTTTCAAGAAGGAAAGTGGGAAGACCCTCAAAACATAATACCCAGGTAGAAGAATCGAACTCCACACCTATGCCAACACCTTCACAAGCTGAACCTACCAGCAGATTGTGTGGCCAATCATCATCTTCATCGAGCAGGAAAATAAGAAGCTTAGCTAGAAGAGCTAGGGTTGAACCCACTATTCCTATACCTATGATGCAACCATAAAATAAGGTTTATACCAGAAGGCCAAGGTTACCTAAGGAACCACAAACAGAAGAATATTTATTCTGACAGAAGGATCTTCAGTAGAAGCAAGCAATGTGGAGAAGGTCACCCCTAAATTGTTAGAACAAAGCCTTATTTCAGAGATTAGACAAGAGAGCGAAGAAGTCAATGTGACTCTAGTAGCCGAGGAACCAACAATAGCTCATATTTATTCTTCTCTAAGTTCCTCATCTAAGGGAAAGAGGAAGGTATTAATCGAGTCATACTCATCATCAGAAGGAGAGAGTAGTGAAGTAAAGGATGAAGATGTGCAGCAGAACAGAGCTATTCAGGGAAGAAGAAGGCCTTCATATATTCCTAATACATATATTCAAAGGCCTCATACCAGACCCAAAAATAATCTTAGGCTAACTAGCAAGCTAATAGATAATCTTGCTCTAAGAGATGAGCTTATAAATATAGAGGAGAGTAAAAAAAATGATTCAGGGAAGAAGAAACAGGCAGAAAATAAAAAAAACAAATAGGAAGGTCAATAAGGAAAAAGCTCTTAGGTTTTTGGCCTTTGTGCTAGTTTCTTTATGATTGAATATCTAAATCAAGGTGAATCTGAAGATCCATATCATTTTGGGCCTATCTACTTAGTTATTAGAAATTGTTATATTTTCAAAAAGGTAGCTCTTTGTTTTGGTCATAAGAAGATAAAATGACAGGTTGTTTTGTTCTCTAGGGATGATTGAGTATATGATGTTACAGAGATAATCTTTTCCTCCTCCCAGCCAAGCGTTATCTAGTGAGTTGTCTTCCAGGTGTCATTTTCAATTAGTAACTGTAGCACTTTTTGTGCAGAAATATTTTCCAGGAATCAAGGAGCAGTTAGTCACCTCAGATCAACAAGTTTGACTTTCATATAATCAAGTTATATCTTCATTCTTTTGTAAACCAAATATTTTACATCAAACTACCTTTCTGTTATTTTTAGATAAAATTTAAATATGTTTTTCTATATTTAGAAAGTTGTAATAAAGTTCCTACAACAGACTAGCTAAAATCGTGGATCTTTAACAGAATACCTTTTTGTATATGTTTTCTGAAAATCAATGAGAAAAAGGTTTGTGAGTTGTTCATCTCATTGCATCCTGAGTTTTGTACTTTTTGAACTTATAATATTAAGATACACTTTTAAGGATTTATGAATGATTTTATGTGTGTATTGTGTACTTTCCTTATGTGTTTCCATATCCTTACAACTTCATTTCCAGATTGTGATATATATATATTGTCTCATGTTTTTGTCAGTCTTATGATATAGGAGTACATGCTTATATATTTTTATCAGTCTTGTTTTACAATATTTCTTGATAATATGTGTATGGTAAGCGTGTTCATAAGCATTCCCTGTAACATAAACCTTTTAAATGTGTAATGAGATTCTTATAAGTCTTGTGAAATCTTTATTTCATTCATGCATTATAGGTTTGGAATATTTTGTTTTCCTTTCATCTAAGCAGTAGATTTCTATCTTATAGACCCAAGGTTCTTTTCATATTCTTCTAACCATTATATTACAAACTTATATTTTCTACGACATCAAACAATAGTACCCTCATATGTGTGAGTGATTTATCTGTTTAAAATCCTTTTTCCAGTGTGTGAGAATTCCAACCACCTTCCAAAACCTAATCCAACTATAAGAAAATCCCTTGAGCTTAAGATGTGTCTGGTCAAGCACTTGATACAATCCAAGTGTTGATTCTAGCGCTAACATCTTTTGGTGAGTCTGCCGAGAGACGAAGATCCTGAACTCAGTATCCTCCTGATTTTCTTGCATGAACGTATAGTACTAGATTTTAAGGGCGAATAAAAAATAGGCACTCTTATGATTGTAATTAGTTCACCTGGAAACTCCACAACGAGGAAGAGGGGTTTCAAGACCGCCTACTACAAGAAGAAATCAAGGATAACCTCCTGTGACCCCAGCATCTGACCCAGAAAATATCATAAAGGATGCAAGAGGGAAACGAAAAACAACTGAAGCTACATCACATTCTGTGAGAAAAGTGTATTCGAAGTATATTCTGAAAGAAAGGTACCAAAATCTATTTTAAAAGAAAATGAAGTTTTAGTTTCAAAGGATTCAATAAAAAGTTCAGATCATTTCTCAATTGTAGATTCTACTGTAATATCTCAAGTTGAAACTACTTCCATAAAAGATAAAATAGATGATGCAAGCTTAGATGTAGCTAAAAGTACCCCTCAGCCATCATTTAGTAAATTAGAGATAAGTATTACTCCAAAGAATTAAGAAAAATCAGAGGTTTTAAGTGTTAGTGAAGAGAATCAGGAATCAGAAGCCTTTGTGTTTACAGAAAGGGAATTAGAAGAAGTATTGGAGATTACACCCTTCTTAGATAGGGCTATTTTAACTAAAGAAGATATTAAAACAATTTTAAACTTTCTTCAAAATCATCCTGAATATCAGTCCTCTCTTAACCCATAACAATAGTATTCTCACATGTTCCAAAACCCATCTATTGGCTCCTCTTCTCATCAAGGAGAAGGTAATCTTCCTAAAGATTCGACCTTTAATCTCTCTGAATTTTTAGCTCAACATAACAAAATTGAAGTTGCCCAAATCCTTCAACAATCCACATCTGAATCTGATTCTCCTAAAGAGGTTGAAATAAAATCATCTTTTGTTCATTTATTTATAATCCTTTGTTCTAATCTCAAAAGCCTAAAGAATCAACCATTCAATTTTCTACTATTTCGGAACAAATACAGATTCTACAGACTATAATTTGAAGCACTCAAACTTCTGTATTAGCAAGTCTTTCTTTGATTGTACCTCAGAAAGTCATGGCTCACCCTGCTCCTACAAGGATGAAACATATTGTCGCTGCAAGATATGCACTGCTTGCTCTCCCTCAACCTTTTCACCCCCTTCCTCAAGGGGATTATTTGAAATATTTTCCCAAATATACAAGGGAGGGAGAAGGAGTATATGCTGAAGAAAATTTAGTTGCTTTTTACAGTTATGTTGATAACCAAAACATTGAACATGAAGATGTCTGGTCAAGACTCTTTGTTAAAATATTGGATGGACAAGCTGATAAGTGGTTCAAAAATCTACCAACAAATTCAATAAGAGGAATAGATGCTTTGGAGGAAGTGTTTGTAAAACAATGAGGTGATCATAAGGATTACTTGTATTACCTTATGGAGTTTGGAGCTTTAAAGAAGAAGACTGATGATTCAATAGCATATTTTACAAAGAGATTCAACAAAGTTTATCAAAAGATTCCTGTAGAAGTCAAAGCTCCTGAAACTACAACCATGATAACCTTTGATAATGCCTTAGACTCCAATTTTGCATTATGGTTGAGATTTGAAAAGCCACAAACATTGGTAGCTATGCAAGAGGCTGCTATTGGAGTATAATCCAATCTTATGTCCTCAAATAAACTGAAAATGGAAGAGGGGAAGGGAGAAAAGGATAAGAAAAAAATGAAAGAGGAGAAACCATCTTCTTCCTCTAAATCTTTTACAGCCGAAGAAAAACTTGATCAAATGTACAGTTTAATTAAATATCTTGCTTCCAAAATGTCTAATCTGGAATTAGAAAATCAGGCTGCTATTAGACCCATTCAAAATGAAGGAAATAGAAATCAAGCTCCTTTTAGGAGACCCTTTCAGCCTCAACAAATTTTACAACGCCGAAGAAGAAATCCTGATGATCATAATGTTCAGCCTCTACAGAATCATTTTGCTGAGGAAAATCAGCAAGAACAGGAAGAGGAAGAGGAAGACATAAATTTAGTCGTCACAGTCAACTAGTTTGATTCTTCAAGAGTATGAATATCAGTCCATGATAAATATCTTTTTAGATGACGAAGATGGTCATGTTTATATCCAAAATGAGAAAAAGAAAGCTGAAAAATAGAAAAGATATTATAATCGAGGTCAAAATCAGTATAATCGAGGTCAAAATCGGTTGTCCAAAACCCCCAACAAAATTAAGATTCTGAAAAACATGCTGCCAAACAAAATGAAAAATTTAATGTTATTCCTCCATTGCCTAACCATCCCCCAATTATGAAAATTTTTGTAGAAAATAAGGATTTTTCCCCTCTCAATTTCATTTTCAATTTAGAACTAACTAAAATCAAGATTCTGGTTCCACTCCTTGAATTGTTGAAAAATCCAACCTACATAGAATCATTTAAAAGTATGTTACACCCATCTACTCTTGCTTCTGACTCAATAAATCTAGAGGATGAACATCCTAGTATCTACTTGGGTAGCCATGTCCAATATTAGAATGATGATAATTCCCCACCTTTTTATCTTTCACTCAATATTCATAACAAACTACTGCATAACTGCCTATTAGATTCTGGGGCCTCTCACAATCTAATGCCTAAGAAAGTGATTGATGAAATAGGACTGGAAATCACTAAGAAATACCATGATATTTACACATTTGACTCTAAAAGGGTCAAGTGTTTAGGAGTGGTCAAATATTTGGTAATCTCCCTTACCCAACTCCCCATGAAAAGTCTAGTAATGGACATAGTGGTTGTGGGCATACCTTCTAGGTTTGGAATGCTTCTTTCCAGATCTTGGTCCAAAAATTTGGGAGGCACCCTTCAAATGGATATGACCTACGCCACTATTCTAGTCTTTGGAGTAGAATTCAGGAGATTGTATAGGGAAACACACATGGATTATATCATAAGTGATGATAAAAATCCCTCAAATCATCTTATATATGCAAAGGATAAGGAGTTATGGTCATCCATATTACACCTTGCTGCTGATGACAACAATTTTCAGCCTAAACTTAGAAAAAATCAGAATTCATAGGTCACAAACAGGGCAGATCTGGAAATTATATTTTGATGGAGCCTAATCACGAGAGGGATCAGGGGCTGGTGTAGTTCTTATTTATCCTACTTAGCAAGTAGTGACCCTATCATACAAATTACAATTTGTCACTACCAACAACACTGCTGAGTATGAAGCCCTTGTTTTGGGTACGAAAGCAGCAAAAGATTTGGGAGTTGAATAGTTGGTTGTTTTTGGTGATTCAAAATTGGTGATACAACAGGTGAGAGATAATTATCAAGTGGAAAATTCAAAATTAAAAAGCTACAGAAATGAAGTATGGGATTTAATTGAACACTATTTTTCAGCATTCAGTTTAAATTATGTTTCCAGGGAAGCAAATGAAATGGCAGATTCATTGGCCATAGCTGCCAGTAACTTTAAGGTTCCTCTTGATGTTAAAGAAACATATGATGTCCAGATAAAAAACAAACCTTCCATTCCTGAAAAATATCAAATACTGGAAAGTATTTGAAGATGATAAAGAAATTCAAAAATTCTTGGAATGTATAGAGGAATTTTCAGACATTCATATTGATAATGAGAAAGACATAGTTGAAAGTTAGAACAACAGGCCTTTTAAAAAGACTATAGTTGGAAAATATATTATTGATCTAAAAAAAAAAATTTGTTCCTAAAGGCTTGGTTCCTTTAGAAAGGTTGTTCGACAATAATGATGTCTTTTTAAAGCTTGATAGTAAGACAGATGGAGAGAATATAGTTTACTGCAATATTGGTACAGAAAATGAATCTAGATTTGTTAAACTTTCTAAATTTCTTCCGCAAGAAACTAGAACTAAATATGTCAATTTGCTGAAGCAATATGCATAAATTTTTTCATGGTCCTAAAGTGATTTAAAGACATATGACATAAGTATAATGGAACATAATGATTCCTCTCAAAAAAAAAGCAAAACCTGTAGCACAGAAGATAAGACATATTAATCCCATGCTACTCCCAATTATTGAAAAGGAAATCAAAAATATGTGGGAAGCCAAAACAATTCTTCCCTTAAGATTTTCCAATTGGGTAGCTAATATAGTCCCAATTCGAAGTAAGAATGGTGAAATTAGAATTTGTGTTGATTTCTGTAGTTTGAACCAGTGTTCGCTAAAGGATAATTATCCTTTACCCAATATGGACCATGTTTTGCAGCAGGTAGTAGGCTAAAAAATATTGTCTATGATAGATGTTTTCTCGGGGTATAATCAAATCTTAGTTGATAAACAAGATAGGGAGAAAACAACTTTCACTACACCCTTGGGAACATTTATGTACAATAATATGCCTTTTGGTTTAATGAATCCAGGTGCAACGTTTCAGCAGGCAATGGATATTTCCTTTGCAAGGGAAAAGGTCAAATTTGTATTCATTTAATTGGATGACATTTCAGTCTTTTCAAAATATGATGAGGATCATTTAAAACATTTGCAACAAGTGTTTAATAAGTGTAGAAAATTTGGTCTATCTTTGAACCCCAAAAAATCATGCTTTGATGCTCAAGAGGGAAAACTATTGGGGCACATAGTGATAGAAAAGGGTATTTGTATTGACCCTGGGAGAGTTGAGGCTATACAAAAAATTGGCTTACGTAGAAATAAGAAAGAATATCAGTCATTCTTGGGTAAAATCAATTTTCTGAGGCGCTTTTTTCTGAATTTTGCAGAACTAATTAAACATATAAATGTCTTCTTAAGGAAAGATGCAGAATTTAGATGGCAAGATGAATAAAAAAACTCTTTCATAGCAACTAAATATGCCCTAACTGAAGCACCAATGTTAATCAACCCTGATTTTGAGAAGGATTTCCTTTCTTTTTCATATGCTTCCAAGGAAACGATTGCAACAATTTTACTACAAAAGAACAAAGAAGGCTTTGAGCAACCTATTTCTTTTGTCAGACGTGCATTAAGAGATGCTGAGTTAAAGTACATCTTGATCGAAAAACAAGCATAAGCATTGGTAAAGGCTTTAAAGTTTTTTTGGGTTTATGTTCTACATTCTAAAATCATTGCTTTTGTTCCAAATATCATTGTCAAAGATGTATTGTTGTAGCCAAATATATATGGAAGGAGGGGAAGATGGTTAAAAAAAATTATGGAATTTTACATTGAAATCAGACCTACCAAGTTGATAAAGGGGCAGGGCTTAACCTGCTTGACGGCAGAATCAAAGTACAAAGCTCTAAATCTGAACATGGAGGTACTTGAAGGAACGAGTAAAGAAGGTATATCTGATTATCTTGAAATATTTTATTCTAATTGGTATAAGGATATAGTGTACTTTTTATTAAGTCTCTGTTTTCCTTCCAGAAATGGAAAAATCAAAGAGAAGGGCTTTTAAACTGAGGGTTTTTAAGTATTGCATAATGGAAAAGAATCGTTATTGGAAAGGTCATGTAGAAGTTCTGTTGAGATGTGTCTATGAAGTTGAGTCACAGAAAGTTATGTCAAAGATACATGCAGGGGTGTGTGGTGGACATTTATACTGGAAAGCTACCGTAAATAAAACTCTAAGAGCTAACTATTACTGGCCAACTCTTTTCTTTGAATTTTTTTCTAAATTCAGGGCTTGCAGTGAGTGTCAAAAGTTTTCTGGTAAGCATAAGTTGCTACCA
The DNA here is from genome assembly GCA_034641835.2 of Pinus albicaulis. Lineage (NCBI taxonomy): Eukaryota > Viridiplantae > Streptophyta > Pinopsida > Pinales > Pinaceae > Pinus > Pinus albicaulis. Next base: position 1,048,843,535 of record CM076577.1, on the reverse strand, counting down.
CTACCTCTCATTCCTATTTCAGCAAACACCCCTTTCCAAAAGTGGGGGTTAGACTTCATTGGTGAGATTCATCCACCATCATCAGGACATCATAGGTGGATTCTTACAGCCACATACTATTTCACCAAGTGGATCGAGGCCATTCCAACCAGAAACGCAACTAACACATTAATAATTAAATTTCTGTTGGAAAAATATTACGTCTAGATTTGGTTTCCCTCATAAGTTGGTGACCAACAATGCAATGGCCTTTAAATATGCCAAGATGAATTATTTCTTTTGGAAATATAATATAGATTTGACTCATTCTACACCTTATTACCCCCAAGGTAATTGGTTAGCCGAGTCAAAAAACAAAAACCTAGTAAGAATCATTAAGAAGATGATGCCAACAAATAAAATAAACTGGGACACTCAACCAGTTCATGCTCTTTGGGCATATAGGGTAAGTTGCAAAAGATCAATTGGAGTTTCTCCCTTTCAACATGTTTATGGTACTGATGCTGTGATGCCACTACAGTTGGATCTTCCTGTTATGAAGTTTTTACAGGATGAAATTGATGATTCAAATCCCATTCAAAGAATAATGATTCAACTTATATAATCTCATCAAATTCGAGAATCCCTTATGGAAAAAGCACATAAATACAAAACCAAAGTAAAATTTGTTTTTGAAAAAAGGGAAAACCAATAGGTATTTCAAGAAAATGATTTGATATTGTGCTAGGATGTAAGAAGAGAAGACCCTGGAAAGAATGGCAAGTTAGACAACTTGTGGTTCAGACCATTTAAAATTGCTCAAGTTCTAGAGAAAAACACATTTCTGCTGAAGCATTTAGAGGATGATGAATTGACTGGGGGTCCAGTCAATGGTCATTTTATCAAAATGGTTTTTCGTTTGTTAAGTTAGTCATGTGTTTCCATTGTAAAATATTCGGATTGTTGTTTCAATAAAGCACCATGCCCAATGGTATGTGTGTCTTTAAATAGAGTCAAGTTTGATTTTAATCAATGAAAAGTCAATTCTTATCATTAGTTCCTAAAATTATAAAAGTACTGAGAGTTTAAGGCACTGAGACTACGGTCCTTGAAGCCTTGTAGGGAGGACTTAATCCCCCAATAGGAGCCACTGTTAGAACTATATTTTTTTCAAGTCTAGTCACCATTGCATTTGTGTCTTTGATCCTCTCTTTGTCCCCTTACCCTGTGGTTGAAGGCCCTGTGGGGTTAAAAAGTGTGTCAAAATTTTTCTTATTTTCAATAAGGTCCAAAGGTTTGATTCTAAGTGTCCGCTTTTGCGTCTCAGAGTAATTAGGGTAAATGTTCTTCTAAATACGTCTTTAACTACCTTGAGTAGTTAAGGCCATGGATTCAGTTTGAGAGTATTATTTATCCATAATGATATCTTCTTAAAGTGAATGATCCAAGGTTAAGCATAAAATGTCAAATTCATCTGCTATTTCAAGAATAACAGGAAATTGCTACGTTTTCTGAAAAGTAGCAATTTTCCCGAAAAAATTGGTTTAAAAAAGCAACACAAAAATTGCTACCTTTTCTAAAAAGTAGCAATTTTCTCAGAATTTGTATAAAGAGCTGAAAAGGCACTACTTAGGTGAAAAGTCACTACTCTTTTGGAATATTTGAAGGTCTGCTAAACAAAAGGTACTACTCTTTTGGAACATAGCCATTTCTAGTTGGAGGTTCACTAAAAAAAAGGTTGGCTATTCTAACTACTAAGGTTAGTTATTCTAACACTACTCATTAAAGGTGAAGCAGTTCAAAACTGAAGTACGAGCAACAGTTAGTAATTATTTGGTGGAGTGAGTTGGCACCTAAAATCAAATCATTCAATTTCGTGTCAACTAACCTCACCGAAATCAAGGGCATGCAAAGACCAGGGGTCTACATTCACTATTTCCCATAACTATTTACTTCGAGAAAGCTACAGTTCGAGGTTATCTTCCAACAAGTTTTTAGGGCTTCATGGCTTGCCTCCATTCATTGTTTTACAGGTGTTCATCAAAAATTGAGTTGGTTGTTAGTAAAACATAATGGGTAAAAATGGTAAGGTAAACCGCTCGAAACTTGCTAATACACGGTTTGTTGACCATCGTGCAAAGGCACAATTTCAGGCAGCTGGATGGTATCATTTTTTAAAGAAATTCTCAGGGGAGAATGTTGTGGTTGCCCAAGAATATTCTAAATATGTTAATAAAGAGCAGGTCCAGGTGGGGTCTCGGACTTTCAAGATATCAGAAGCCATCATAGCACGAGATACCCAGCTGTCGGCTTCAGGTGAGTCATGGTTTAAGAGAAAAGTTTTTTTTGCAGAGGATTTAAATTCATATATTAAACCCAAGCATGCAAATGTGAATTGGACTCCTACATTCCATATTTCCTATTTTAAGCCTGAATGGCAGGGAGTTATCACCTCTGTTCAATGCTATATCACCTGTGAGGGAAGGTTTTCTACAATTCATCAATATCAAATGAGATTTTTTATCTCACATTTCGAGGTCTAGACCTATGAAGCTCCCTTTCTTCCTTTATAAATCACTAATTAAAATGCCTCAAAAGATACAATAAACCCCAAATTATTCACTTCACAATATTTATCATTGAGGGTTAATTAAAATGTTAGTGCTATATCATTTGAAGAAGAGAAGAACCACGTGGGACACATTTCTAGTAGTTGAGGGTTTCATTGGAAGTGTTTCAAGAAGGAAAGTGGGAAGACCCTCAAAACATAAGACCTAAGTAGAAGAATCAAACACCACACCTATGCCAACACTTTCATAAGATGAACCTAGTAGCAGACTCTGTGGCCAATAATCATCTTCATCAAGAAGGCAAACAAGAAGCTCAACTAGAAGATCTAGGGTTAAAGCCACTGTTCCTATATCTATGATGCAACCAACAAATAGGGTTTATACCAGAAGGCCAAGGTTACCTAAGGAACCACAAACCTTAGAGTCTTTCCGACAAGAAAATGCAAGCAGGTTTAAACAAAACGCCGCTCCAGTTGAGAAAAATGTCATTTCTAAAGACAAGGAAGAAGTGGATACCTCTTCAAGAAATAAACACAGAAGAAGATTGATTCTGACAGAAGGATCTTTAGTGGTAGCAAGCAGTGTGGAGAAGTTCACCCATGAACCGTTAGCACAAAGCCCTGTTTCAAAGATTAGACAAGAGAGGGAAGACGTCAATGTGACTCTGGTAGTAGAGGAACCACAATAGCTCAGATTTATTCTTCTCTAAGTTCCTTAGCTAAGGGAAAGAGGAAAGTAAAAATTCAGTCATACTCATCATCAGAAGGAGAGAGTAGTGAATCAGAGGATGAAGATGTGCAGCAGAGAAAAGTTATTTATGGAAGAAGAAGGCCTTCATATATTCCTAATCCATATATTCAAAGGCATCATACTAGACCCAAAAATAATCTTAGGCTAACTAGCAAGCTAATAGCTAATATTTCTCTCAGAGATGAGATTATAAATATAGAGGAGAGTCTAGAAAACGATTTAGGGAAGAAGAAGGCTTAGAAGAAGAAACAAGCAAAAAAGAAAAAAAATAGGAAGGTCTATAAGGCATAAGCTCCTAGGTTGTTGGCTTCTGTGCTAGATTATTTATGATTGAATATCTAAAGCAAGGCGAATTTGAATATCAATATCATTTTGGGCCTATCTACAGAGTTATCATAAATTGCTACATTTTCAAAAAGGTACCTCCTTGTTTTGGTCATAAGAAGATAAAAGGACAAGTTGTTTTGGTCTCAAGGGATGATTGAGCATATGATGTTACAGAGATAATATTTTCATCCTCCCAGCCAAGCGTTATCTAGTGAGTTGTCTTCCAGGTGTCATTTTCAGTTAGTAACTGTTGCACTTTTTGTGGAGAAATATTTTCCAGGAATCAAGGAGCAGTTAGCCACCTCAGCTCAAAAAGTTCAAATTTCATATTATCAAGTTCTATCTTCATGCTTTTGTAAACCAAATATTGTACATCAAACTACCTTTCTGTTATTTTTAGATAAACTTTAAATATTTTTTGCTATATTTAAAAAGTTGTAATAAAGTTCCTACAACATACTCGCTAAAATTGTGGATCTTTAACATATTACCTTTTTGTATATATGTTATGAAAAGAAATGAGAAGAAGGTTAGTGATTTGTTCATCTCATTGCATCCTGATTTTTGTACTTTTTGAACTTATAATATTCATATACACTCTTGAGGATTTATGAATGATTTAATGTTTGTATTGTGTACTTTTCTTATGTGTTTCCAAATCCTTACACATTCATTTCCAGATAGTGATATATATATATATATATACTGTCTCATGTTTTTGTTAGTCTTATGACATATAAATACATGGATATTAATTTTTATCAGTCTTGTTTTACAACCTTTCTTGATAAGATGTGTATGGTAAGCTTGTTCGTAAGAATTCCCTATGACAAAAATCTTTTAGATGTGTAATGAGATTCTTATAAGTCTTGTGAAAGCTTTCTTTCATTCATGCATTACAGGTCTAGAATCTTTTATTGTCCTTTCATCTAAGTAGTGGATTTATATCATCTAGACCCACTATTCTTTTCATATTCTTCTAACCATTAGATTACAAACTTATCTTTGCTACCACATCAAACAATAGTACCCTCATATGTGTGAGTGATTTATCTGTTTAAAATCCTTTTTCCAGTGTGTGAGAATTCCAACCACCTTCCAAAACCTAATCCAACTATAAGAAAATCCCTTGAGCTTAAGATGTGTCTGGTCAGGCACTTGATACAATCCAAGTGTTGATTCCAGCGCTAACACACATCTATAGTCTATTGAATTCTTTCTTTCTTTATGTTACTTTTGGACTTGGTTGTTTGAACTATATAAATTTGGTCTAGAAATAATTTGTGAAGATTATATTGCTCATCTCGAAGACTTGTTAGCTCACCAATAACTAGTTTTCCAGAATCGAGATTTTTTCTCTTTCCTAGACTTGTGGATGAGGTTGCACTAGTAGGTGCTGTGGAAGATGAAAATTATAGTGTAAGATTTAGGGTTTTTTGTTTCCTTCTTGCTTCCCTGTTAATGTTGGTTTCTTGAGCTACTCTTTGGGAATCCATTGTCGATATTTTGTGTTTGATTGTCTGAAAATTTTATAACATTTTGGTGTGTAATTATATTTTGAACTACGCAAATATTTGGAGACACTATTTACTTTCACATTATGAGATGCAAAAATTGCACTAGTTCTTTTTTTGTTGCAACTTAGGTTATTAGGGAAAAGAAAATGAAAATATCTGAAGCAAAAGAGAAACCAATAATAAATTGATAAAATGGAATGCATGTTGCAATGTTTGATATAATTGATAAGATATAATGATCAGTGCATGTGTTGAAACATTTGCTAGAGTTCCTGTGTTCATAAACTATGAAAAGAGAAAATACAAATCCCTAAACAATTGTGCTGAAAAGAAATATGTTGTAGATACAATTGCGAAAGAACTTGAGAAATTGACAAAATGAGTTATTGAATAATGTTGAATCCGCTCAGTAAAGTATTCACTACTGTAAATATTTGTGTTTCTCTTCTCTTCCATTGGTATATTCAAATACCGCTTGGTTGATTGTATAAGTGCAAATATCTTGTTTCGTTTATCTGGTACTTATATTCACTTCCAATGATGTGTAAATTAGTAATTTAGTGCTCCAATCCCAGTTATAAGTTATTTTAATTCTTTGTGTGGAAAATACCACATACGCCAATATTAATAAATAGAAATTGAAAATATCAAATCCAATGTTTGCGAGAAGTAACGGAAATAAATATCAATATTGCAAAACCATCTTGTCCACTTACTGCACATTTTGCTCTTGATTTAATATCATTGGAATATCTGTCATTGCAAAAAAAATATGAGATATTGTATGTTTTAACCTTGTACAGAAATTACCTAGAAATGAGTTCTTAAAAACATAAAATATACAATGGTGAGAACATAAAACAAATATACACAGATAATTTCACATGGATCCCAAAACCAGGACTACCACATTGAATTTTCATTATGTTGCTTTCAATATATATATATATACATATATTTGTGTGTGTGTGTGTGTTAAAGCATTAATAAACCCCAATCCATTAAACCTAGATTAGAACATAACTATAGGTCCCTTGACCGGATCTATAAAATACCATGGGAATAAAAAAATCATGCCCAAAACCATGTGCAAAACCCATGCACAAAACCATGTGTAGGTCTGCCCATCATCTTTGGGGCTTCCCCCCATCCTTGGGTCGGCCCAAGTATTATTGGGGCCACATAAAAAAAAAAACTTGGGGTGTTGCCTTGGACCCTGTGCAGGGGGCTACCGCCTCCCTGCTGCACCCGACGCAATGTACAACACGTGAAGCTATTCGTGGAAATAATATAGCACATACCCAATATTCTACCACTTTTTGTTTTATTTACAAACAAGGGGTCACAAGAGATATTATTCATTTGTCCAGCCCTATAATGCCCATTGTTTCTCTACACCAAGAAAAATTCTCAATGGTCACAGACTTCGTCAATGCATCTGCAACATTTTCAAAGTGTCCACCTTTACCAACAAAACCTTTTTATCCTCAACCATATCCCTCACAAAGAGATAGAAAACATCAATGTTCTTTTTATTCAAATGATAAGCAGGGTTATTAGCCAAGAAAATTCCACTTTGGTTGTCACAATCTATCCTTATAGCTCACTGCACCAACCCCATACTAGAACACAATCTCTGAAACTAAATTAATTCCTTTCTTGCATGAGTGATTGCCATGTATTCAACCTTTGTAGTTGAAAGTGTCACTACAAACTGCCTCTTACTCATCCAAATAATTGCTCCTCCAAATAGGTTAAACACATACTCACTTGTAGATCTTATTTGATCCAGATCACCAGCCCAGTCTCCATCAAATAGGACACAAAGGTACAAAACCCTCTCTAATCCTGGTCTTCCTTGGTAGCACATACCATGATCATTAGTGCCACGCAAATATCTGAAAACTTGCTTCACTTTTGTCCAATTCTCCTTCCCTAGTTTCAACATAAACCTTATCAATACTCCCACTGCATGTGGAATGTCTAGTCAAGTGCAAACCATTGCATACATCAGGATACCAATTTCACTCGCATATGGAACACGAGACATGTCCTCTTCCTCTTCTTTTGTGTCGGGAAATTTTTCAGTAGATAAATTTAAATCTACAAAAATAGGAACCTTCATCGGTTTAATATCTTTCGTATCAAACCTCTACAATATTGTCTCGACATAATTCCTCTGGTTTAACTAGAGCTTTCTGTTTTCCCGATATCTTTTAATTTCCATGCCCAAAATACAGTTTGTAGCACCAAGATCCTTCATGTCAAATTTGGAGGACAATTGGGTCTTCAAATCCTAGATAATTTCTTTGTCATTTCCAATCAACAACATATCATCCACATTCAAGACCAAATAAATAACACAATCACCAATTAATTTAAAATACACATAGTGATCTACTTTGCTTCCAGTGAAGCCAAGTCCCCGTATATATGTATCAAATTTCTGATACCACATCCTTAGTGATTATTTTAACCCATACATAGACTTTTTTTAACCTGCATAATAATTCTTTCTTACCCTTCATTTCAAAGACTTTAGGTTGATTCATGTAGATCTATTCTTCCAGATCCCTGTGAAGAAATGTTGTCTTCACATCCATTTTTTGTATCTCAAAATAAAAAGCAACAACAACAAATAAAAGAAAACATTGCAAAATAAAAATAAAAAATTACGGGACCTATGGAGAGCAACTTCCCATGGAAGCATAGGGTTTCCTTCAAACCAATGATAGGAGTCGTCCGGGGCCTCCTCCTCCTCACTCCTATGACAATTCCCATGAGTTTTGAGTAGAGCAGGGTTTGATATTCATGGTGGATCACGATGGGGGGGTAGACACTACCCCCCCTATTGTCACCACACCTGCAAGCAAAGAATCTGAGAGATATGACTCTGCCCCTCAAAATGACAAGGAAGAGCATTTTGACCCCATGGGAACACTAGGCCCCCTGACAAAAGAGAAAAAGGACAAAAACACATAGAGGAAAGAATCATCCTCCACATGCATACCTATAGCGGCTGACAAGCCCAAGATCTACCTCCCTGCTCAATGCATCAATATAAGAATATAATACATGAAGGACCATGCACTTATTAGCAAATTTATCAACTTCTGGCCTACAACGAAAGCTCTCCTGGGCTAGATCACCTCAAAATGGAAGCCCAAAGAGAAAATATCCCTCCAACTAGGCCCAAAAGGATTATTCATTATCATTTTTACATGCCTAGAGGAAAACCGAATCATGGATGGAGGACCATACTTCTTCAACTCTGCCAGACTCTTCCTCAAAAACTGGGTGGAAAGATTCAACCCAGACAAAGAGGAATTTAACTGGGCAGTAGTCTGGATCAGACTTTACTCACTCCCTCAGGATTACTAGGATGAACTATCTCTCAAATACATTGGCAATAATCTAGGAGAATTCATCAAAATTGCAAAAGAAACGAAGCTCAATCGATACACAGCCTATGCCAGGATCTACGTCTACATGCACTTAGCCAAAGCCCAACCTGATTCAGTAAGTCTATTCCATGACGATTATGAATGGGCTCAAACTATTGATTATGAACATGTGCCTTTTTGCTGTCGTAAATGTCATCAACATGGGCACCTCTTCAGAGATTTCCCTCTCAACCAGCCTCTGAAACCCAGCTCATATTTGGAAAATACAGATCCAAATGGTTTCACCAATATTACAAGTCGAAGAGGCATGCAAGAAAGGCCACTTCTACTCCCAAGGCCTCACGCCCTTCCACCAGTAACAATTTTGATGTTCTAGCCAACCAAGCATCCAAGGACACCCCCACCTCAGAACTCCCTAAGTAGCCCACAAAGCCCGTTAATCCCATACTCGACTCAAGACAACCCTAAAATTCTCTCCCTCATCATCCAGTATCCCCTCCCCCTGACACTAATCAGGCCCCGGTTTCACATGGAAATAATGTCAACAAAGGAAAGAAAGTTGAACAGGAGCAACCATCCACCATGGATGAAGAACCAGAAAGCATTGACTTTGGCGAGCTTGATATATCAGGCTTGGAGGAAGCATGCAAAAACTGAGAATACCACATGATCCCCTCACATCAGATCCAATTCCTTGAGGAAGTTCTCACCAGAGCCCAAAAAATTCCAACTCTTGGCATCCAAGGAGGCACCATGCTAGACACAAAAAATATCATGAAAGAATCCAGAAAAAGAGGGAGACGCACAGATCTACAATGCCTTATCATGCTTGGAGGCCAACTTGTTAAATTGGGAAGATATCCCAAGCTGACTAGGTTCTACACTTTCATCCCTCGTTTTTCTCAATGAAGCTCATCTCATGGAATATCAGAGGGCTCAACAACCCATCCAAGCATCAACTCATCAAGAATCAAATTTCTCAAGAAAAACCCACCATTAGGGGAATTTTGAGGTCTAAAATGGGCCTCATAAGAAAAATGTACAACAAAAATAAACTTTATAACAACCAATAGGACTCAAGATGATGATGTCATCCATAATGGATGATTCACCATTTTTGGAGTAAAAAAGTAAAAATATTAAAAAATAATAAAATAATAAAAGTAATTTTTCAACTCGTATTTTAAACTTATCTCCCAAAATTTTTACTCAAATTTCGAGCGGGAGTACTCGTTGGATGCGGAATTTAATTCCTCATCCAAGGAGTACCCATGTTGCATACTTTCGATGAACTCTTCTACACGAAAATGAGAAATACATAAAAAACGTGATTGTAATCACGTTTTTTTATGTATTTCTCATTTTTCGTGTAGTAGGACCCATCGAAAGTATGCAACATGGGTACTCATTGGATGGGGAATTAAATTCCGCATCCAACAAGTACTCCCGCTCGAAATTTGAGTAAAAACTTTGGGAGATAAGTTGAAAATATGAATTGAAAAAGTAGTTTTTTCATTTTTCCCTCTAAAATTTGATGATGTCATCAAATCTTATTAGATTTTTTCCACTATTATTTTATAATTTCCTTAGGAGGCCCATTTTCGACCTCAAAATTCCCCTAATGAATTTTCTTTATGCAATAAACTAAATGCTCCAGCACTATAAACTCTATTCTATCCAGATTATGGAATGGATGCAGCACCATTGTTGTTGACACACTTGGGGCCTCGAGAGGTTTAGCAATTGCATGGAACCCTCTCCAAATTACCCTGAAAAATCTCCACGCCTCTCATAACTTCATGCCTCCTTCCATCTGCTTGGTACCAACATTCATGGCCATCTCACCAATTTTTACTTCCCCCAACCTATAGCCCAACAAATTGGACTGTTGAACTCCATTGAGCATCTAAATTCTCTTTATACCCACCCTCTATGGGTACTGGTAGGAGACTTCAATATCATCACCAATCTAGAGGAAAAAAGAGGCAGGCGCTTCAAGCTCGATGCAGACAGCTGAAAATTCAAGGAGTTCATATAGAAAAACCAACTGATCGATCTCCAGACTTCCAATGGAATCCACACCTGGAACAATCACAGAAGAGGATCCCATCACATTGCTTCGCACCTTGACAGATTCCTCATCTTAGACAACTCCATCCATCTTGGAGGCGATATCATCTCCACCATTCTTCCAACCTTAGGCTTTGACCATTTTCCCATACAACTGCAATGGTCACATCTCAGAGCAGCAAGAAACAAACCATTTCGCTTTGAGCAGTTCTAGCTCACTCATCCTGGCTTCAAGGAGATGGTTACCAGTCGGTGGAGCAATATAGTACTGTCGATAGGCTCCAAAATTCTCCAATTCTAGCATAAAATAAAGAATCTCAAAAACCTACCCAAGTGATCGAATCAATCATCCTTTTGCAATATCTTCAAAGATCAGAAGGAACTAGAAGCCCAGATGACCAATCTTCAACAACAAATATTTATGGAAGGGCACACTGATGATCATGTGCTCCAGGAGCAGGAGCTAATGTGTCTCTTGGAATATCACAGGCAATAGGAAGAACTATTCTGGAAACACAAATCCAAAATCCAATGGCTCAAAGAGGGGGAAAAAAATACAAAATTTTTCCCTCACTCCACTATCCAACACCGAATGGAAAATCACATTGCAATCCTAAAAAATGAACATGGAGACAAGTTCGAGGAACACGATGACATTGAATAGGAAATATTAAGATACTTCAAGGACGCTCTCAAAAAACCCAATATAGAACGTCAACCTGCCATCAACAAAGTTATTTAGCATATCCCAAGAATAATCATGGAGGATCACAATCAAATGTTATTGCGACTAGTCACATTGCAAGGGGTGGATTAGGAAATTTTGCAACTCAAAGACGGGAAAGCCCCTAGTATGGATGGCTCCACCTCTAACTTCTTTCACTTCTTCTGGGACGACATCAAGCAGGAAAATTGGGATCTGGTTGAGGAATCTTGAAGTATGAACTGGATCCTTCCAGCCCTCAATGCCACCTTCCTAACTCTAATTCCAAAAGAGGAACAAGCGTCTACACCCAGAAATTACATGCCCATTTCCCTCTTCAATTTCATCTACAAGCTCGTCTCCAAAGTGATTTCCAACAGGCTCAAACTGCTTCTCCATCTACTCATATCTCTGGAACAAACAGGATATGTGGAAGGACGACAAATCCTGGATGGCATAATCCTCACACATGAAGTCATCCACTCGCTGAAATATGGAAAAAAACTAGGTATGATTCTCAAAATCAATCTCTCCAATGCCTTCGAGAAGCTTATTTGGGCCTATATCACACACATGCTCCTTTCCATTGGCTTCAGTCCTACTTGGATCAAATGGATCATGATATTAATCACCTCCCCTTTCTTCTCCATTTTGGTCAATGGCTCACCCTCGTCCACCTTCACTCCCTCAAGAGGAATCCATCAAGGTGACCCTCTCTCTTCTTTCCAGTTTGTCCTCATGGCGAAAGTTTTTGGTAATATTATGTTCCATTCCATCAAATATCAATCCCTCAAAGGCATATCCATTCACAACAACCCTCTTCCCCTCTCCCATCAGCAATTTTTGGACAACAATATGCTGATTTTCCATCCTTCAGTTCAAGAAGCTCTAACCTTCAAATCTCTGTTATATAGCTTCTCTGAATCGTCTGGAGCCACCATCAATGCCGAAAAATCACAGATCTTCTTCTTTAATACCCCGGTTATCACCCAGTGCAATATCACTATGATCCTTGGCTTCTCCATTGCCTCTCTTCCCTCCAAATATCTCGAAGCACTGCTTATAGATTTTTCCATCAAGCACTCTTCTTGGAAGGAGCTACTAGATAAGCTAGAATCCAGAATCTCCTCCTGGACCCATAGAGCTCTCAATATTACTAGACGTCTTGTGTTGATCAAGTCTGTCCTTCAATCCATGCCTCTGTATCTATTCTCAGTGCTATCCTCTCCTAAATGGGTTCTTAAATCCATCTGAAAACTTCGAAGTACATTTCTGTGGGGTGGCCAAAAAGACTCTTGGAAATGGGCTCTAGTCAAGTCGTCTGAGGTTTTCTTACCCAAACACTTGGGAGGATTGGGACTGAGGGATCCTGGCCAAAGTAACGCCATCATGGGAGCCCGCATCTGGTGAAAATGGGTCTCCAATCCCAGTACTCTATGGGCACAACTATGGGCAACAAAATATGCTGGAAAGTGGCCTCAAGAAGACCTCATACATTACAACTTAGATGACATGGGATCCTAACTCTAGAAAGTAGCCAAGGATCAAAAATATCTAATCCAATCCCACAATTTTTGGGAAGTTCGCTCAGGATCTCAAGTTTGCCTCTGGGAAGACTCTTGGCCACAACTACCTAAGTTGTCTACTCTCTTTCAAAAACCCAGGTGGAAATCTACCCTCCAAGGTAGGGAGAACAATTATGTCAAACAATATTTATGGAATCTACCAAACATCCATATATTCTGCTAATGGCTTCCCACCACTCAGTGGCAAGAAAATTGGCACGAGGAAACCCATGATGATATTGGGATGGAACTAATTAAAAGGAAAATAAAATGTTTATAAGGAAAGGAAATCCTCAGATGGGGCTACATGACACAAAGTACATTTACCACCAAGGAGGCCTATCACATGCTTCATCCAAACGATACTAATAAATCTGACATAATTTGGATGCATATATGGAATTCCAACATATGGCCAAAAGTCTCCAACTTCCTATGGCTTCTCACCAAATGCCGCATCTTAACTTGGGATAATATTCTGAAAAAAGGGTTCATCGGTCCCTCACGGTGGTTGAACTATCAAAGATAGGAGTAAGACATAAACCATCTGTTGGACACTTTCCTTTCGCAAGCTCTCTTTTGGACAAAGTATCTATTCTTTGTCGTAGAATAGATACAAAACAAGGGGGTGTCATCAACAATATTCACCTCTGGCAAAAGACCCCTTTCAACAACAACCTCCTCAATTTTTTGTGGCTACTCATCCCAAAGCTCCTCCTACAGACTATCCGGAAGGAGAGAAATAATCACATCTTCAAAGACCAAGTAACTCTGCAAGATATACTATGGATAAATATCTGCAACAATCTCAAAGAGACCTTAGTCCTCTGACAATGGAAGGACACAGATCTCCCATCTCTACCCTTAGATCGCATCATATGGGCCAACTAGAATATTTCATTTCCTTGCCACTTTGGAGGACCATCCTCCTCCAACCGTCTGTAAGAATCTCCCAGCTCTTGGAGCCCTCCTCCTACGACATTTACAAACTCAAATTTGATGGAGCCTCTAAAGGAAATCTAGGAGAAACTAGCTTTGGAGGAATATTCAGAAACACAACAGGGGATCCATTTCTCATCTTCTATGGATCCATTGGATGGGACACCAACAACTTAGGGGAGAAGGAAGGTATTCTGCAAGGCCTTCACCTTGCTCATGAGAACAACTTATTCCCTCTAGAAGTAGAAGGGGACTCCTTGATCATTATCAATGCAGCTCATTGACTTCTTCACTACTCCTCAACTTCCAAATTCTCAAAAACCTAGAGATTAGCTATAAGGATGAAGCACCTCGAGAAATGGTTTCACTCCCACAAATCCATCTCATTCATGCATGTGCGTAGATCATCCAATGTTGTTGCTGACTTCCTAACCAACAAAGGGGTGGAACATGACTCCCCCCTCCTCTCCTACATATTTCATGCCATCGATGATGAATCTCTTTGGATAACATGCACTCAGCTGGTGCTCAAAGATATTCAATCCCCGGATGCAGGTGATTAGATTTGCAATGATGGACAGCCACATGGCACCTCCACAAATGCGCAGTTGGCCTCACCTAGAGGTGGCATCTCCCTCTAGCGTGAGAGCCTTACATTCTCCTGGCTGGTTTCCAACCTTATTCATTCCATGGCACCCGATGCATTCAATCAGGATTATTGTGAAATCATTCTTGCCTCGACCACATATCAACATTATTTGGGATTTTATGGGAAATGGATCCGACTCTTTCCCACATTTGATCCATGCCTCCCTATATTTTTCTCTTTGGCTTGCTCTGCAAGCTCCTACATTCATATCTTCTTGCCCCAGTTGTGCCTCCACCCTTCACGCTATTGTTCCTCCACCCACTGCTCATCCACCTCCCTCTGCACATTCATTCCCTCTCATGTATCCCCAACATTCCATTGAAGCTATGCCTCACTGCCACATCATGCACTACCTTAGGGGAGGAGCTAGAGGTTCTCCATCCCACCCTCCAATTCCAGCCACGACAAAGCACTCAGTGGCCTTCTTGGTGGCCATGGACGCGTCGGAGGTCTCTGACCCCAAAATGCTCTCAGCCCATCTCTTAATTCATATTCCAAATATCCAACAAAGAAATTTTGGCTTTGGTTCTATGAAGAGGCCGCGAAAATCCACTCTCTCTCATTCATTCTCTTCACTGCCTAGGAAAATGGTGGCTCTTCCAGTCAAGAGCAAGGAGGAAAATTATGAAAGTGGGGGTAACAGTTCTGTTGAAGGTGCCTGAAAAATTAACAATGCAGAAGACATACGTGCTCGGTCCACCTCCAGTGATGACTCCCCAGCTTTCCAAGAAGGAGGACGCCCTCTCTGAGTACAAGTGCTACATTGTGGAAGAAACTCCTTGTATGCAGCACCATGATGTAAAGAACCGACAACTTTAGAGCCATGGATATCCTTTTTCCAGTATTTTCATTCCTTTCTATAGTTTCTATGTTTATTTTCTTCTGCACATCAAACTTAGCTTTTTTTTATAATCTGGTAATATCTATTTTCCCCATGAGGGGCATCTCTTTCTATGACTTGTTAAATTCTCTATGGGCTGGTTTCCCCCAAGGGGCAGCCCCATTTTTGAATTTTTGAATCGTCTCCTTCTGATAGGGGTTGGCTAATTCAGAAACCCCTGTCACGAAGCTTAAATGTACTATTTTTTGTACCAAATAATAGAAATTAGCCTTATGCAGAAAAACATATAAAAGAAATGTAATAGAATCTAACTTGGAAATAGGAGAAAAATATCACCAAAACCAATTCCTGACACCTCGGAATAACATTTTTCTACCAACTGAGCATTGTATTTCTCCACCTTGCCTTCTCCATTCATATTTTTCTTAAACACCCATTTTCTTCCAATGGGTTTCTTTCCAGCCGAAAACTCCACTAGATCCCAAGCCTCATTTTTTTCCAAAGATAACATTTCATTGACCATGGTATCTTTCCAAAGATTTCCATCCTCTAAATCTACTATCTCCCTCATAGTTATGGGATCATCATCAGTAATAAATAAAGAAAAATTTGAACATAAAGTAGATGGACTATTCCTTTTTGGTTTCCTTCTCTCTCGAACTAATCTTCTCAAAGCTGGAGTTTGTGGCTCTTCCTCTTCTAATTCTTGTATTGCTGTAGAGTTGGATTCTTCATCCTTTAGCTCAAACTTCATCTTCTTAGGTTCCTTTATTATGACTTCATGTTTAATAACATCTTTCACCTCTTTAAACACCACATCTCAATTGTAGACAACCTTCCTTGTTTATGGGTTCCAAATATTATAACCTTTTAAACCATCTGTATACCCAATAAAGATGCATATTTCAAATTTACTATCCAACTTGGTTATTTTCTCCTTTGGAACGTGTACA
Organism: Pinus albicaulis; assembly: GCA_034641835.2. Classification (NCBI taxonomy): domain Eukaryota; kingdom Viridiplantae; phylum Streptophyta; class Pinopsida; order Pinales; family Pinaceae; genus Pinus; species Pinus albicaulis. The sequence continues at coordinate 1,048,827,268 of CM076577.1, read as the reverse complement.
TATGCATCACAAATAAATAACCTCAAATGTGAAAGAGATGGTTTCTTACCAGCCCATACCTCATGTGGAGTCTTATACTCAAACACTAATGAAGGTGATCTGTTAACCAGGTAACATGCAGTCTCCACCGCCTCTGCCCAAAATTCTTGTCCTAACCCAACACCATTAAGCATGCTTCTTGCATTTTCCATCAACGTCCTATTCATTCTTTCTACAACTCAATTTTATTGAGGTGTGTATGTAGTAGTCTTTTTTCGTGTTATACCACACTTCTTGCATAACTCTTAAAATTCCTTCTCGCATAACTCTCCTCCATTATCTGTCCCCAAAACCTTGATATTCTTCTCTGTCTGAATTTCTAGCATAGCCCTAAATTCTTTAAACCTGTCAAATAATTTATATGTCTTCGTGAGGAAATATATCCATTTATTCCTCAAGAAGTCGTCTATAAATGAGACATAGTACACAGACTTACTCAGTGATTAAATCGAGACATGTCCAAACACATCACTATGCACAAAATCTAATATCCTTTTCACCCTCTTAGCACTAGAGGGGAAACTCACCCGATTCTGCTTCACATATACACAATGTTCACATAAATCAAAATCCAGAGAGAAGTTAGTCATAATTTCTACCATACCATTACCATGAAGTATTTGAAGGCCCTTCTTCCCAATATGTCCAAGCCTTTGATTCCATAGCATGGTCTTTTCTCCAGAGACCACTATATTTTTTGCTCCACTTTCAGGAACCACAAAAATGTTGCACCCATCAATAACAATGCTACCCATAAGTACAAAGTTCCAATCCAAACTACCTACATAAATACCAGTGCTTCCTGAACCATATTACAATTATATTTGTTGAACATTATTTTTACACCTACATCATCCATCTTGCTTACATAAATAAGATTTCTGGCCAATGCAGGAATATGCAAAACACCAGGAAGTGTTATAATCCTTCCACCTTGTAACTTCAACTTTACTTTTCTACATCTGATGATTCTGGCCTTCCTATCATCCCATAAGAATACATCACCACCATCATATTTATCATACTCTTAGAACCACTCCCTATGGGGATTGAAGTGAAAGGATGCACCTGATTCAATCAACCATTCCTCATTATCTACATGTGTACTTGAAGAAGAAGCCAAGTAAACATCCCCAACTTCATTTGAGGTGGTTTTTGCCTTTGTATAAGGAGCATAATTAGATACCTTTCCTTTCTCGGGAGATTTAGAGCTACAGTCCTTTTATAGTGCCCTTCCTTTCTGCATTTGCAGCACACCTTTACAGGTTTTCCTGGAGATTTAGATCTCCCTCTGGATTTATATCTCCCACTCGAGGAATTATTTTTGTTTATGTTATGGGATTGTACTCATTCATACAAGGCATCTACATTTTGTCTCTCCATATTTTTCCATCTCATCTCCTCCGACAACAAGGATGAGACTATTTCATCAAACTTCAAGGTATTAGTATTGCTACCTATTGCAACAACCAGAATACCCCATGAATATGGTAGATAACATATAAAATTGATGCACTTATCTTCGTCTGAAATTTTTATATCAATAGATAACAACTGGCTTACCACAATATTAAATGCATTTAGATGCTCTGTCACTGAGTCTCCATCCTTCATCCTCAGGTTATACAAATTTTTTGGCAGGAACAAGTTTTTCACTAGAGACTTAGATTGGTAAAAAGTCCCTTGCTTGATCCACAAATCCTTCACCGTAGCTTCCCATAATACATTGAAAAATACTGAATCTGAGAGACACAATCGTATTGTGCTCTTCGCCTTCTGATCTAACTTCACCCAGTCTTCTGCCAACATTTATGTTGGTGTTGTTCCTGGATCTACAACAATCCACTAAAATCGGTCCACCAACAGATCCTCCATCTTGAGCTTCCACAACTCAAAAATCTGACCATTAAATTTATTGAACTCTATCTTTCCACTGTTCTCCATATTTTTCACCACAACAATTGATCCTACAGATCTCCCACTGAACAAGGTGTACCACAAGCCTAAGAAAAACCCCTCAGCAGCAAAGGAATCCACTTGAAGCCGAAACAATTCTGATACCAAATGTATGTTTTAACCCTGTACATAAATTACCTGCAAACGAATTCTTAAAAATAGAAAATATACAATGGTGAGAAAATAAAATAAATATACACAGATAATTTCCCCTGGATTCCAAAACTGGGACTACCAGATTGATTTTTCATTATGTTCCTTTCAATGTTACAATACATATATATACATGTTGAATAATTCATAAACCTCAATCCATTAACCCTGGATTAGAACATAATTGTATTTCCCTTGATCGAATCTAGAAAATACCATGGGTGGAAAACCATCATGCCAAAAACCATGTGTAAAACCCATGCACAAAACCATGGGTAGGTCCTTCCACCATCTTTAGGTTTGCCCCCCATCCTTGGGTCTGCATAAAAAAAAAATCCCTGGGGTGCTACCGTGAACCCTGTGCAGGGAGGCTATCTCCCCCTTACTAACCCCGAGACAGGGGGGGCTACCACTCCCCCTAATGTGCCTGATGCAACATACAATGCGTGAGACTAGTCGTTGAAAGAATATAAGACATAACCAATATATACAATATAAGGTTGTTGTCTATATGTACTAGGTTTTGAAATATTTTCCACTAAATTTTTGGTTTAAATTCCTCAAAATTTGGCAAGAATTTCTTGGAATCCTAATTTTGGGTTGAAATTTATGCATAATCTGATTATCACACAAGTTTTTGAAATGCATAAGTGCATATATGCAGTAATAAATCTCATTTTAAACAACATAAAATACTATTTTGTGATTATGAAAATTAGCTTTGAAATTGGCAACAATTACTGTAAACAATCGTAAATAAATATTATGTGCATATATGCTTGGCTACTTCTATCACGAATTGATTAGTTACTAAGTTGATCCCCACCAATAAATTGTTGGTGATTCATTTTATTTTGATACTAGAGTATGAAAAATGTTGAAGGAAACCTGATTTATGAACACTCTAAATACATGATTTTCACAATCACGGTACAAAGCTAATTTCCATAACGTGTTCCAGTTGGTCGCCTACACATTCTCTCACGATTTCTAGCTAAAGCTATTAATCACGACTTAATATTCCAATGCTAGTATTTCTTAGCACCATTTTTTCTTATCATTTGCTGGATTCATATCTTATTTATATAGTTATTGATGCATTTAATACTTTCAATAAATAACAATTGAAAATACCAAAGAAAACGTTAATGGTAGATAGTAAAATAAACCTCAAAAATAAAAAATTTATTTCCTTTCTTACTTTGCTAACAATTATTTCTTTAATGTTGTCGATATACGTGTACTAAATAGCAGGGATGTATGAAATAAAATAAATACAAGTGCATTGCGATCATGTCCATTATTGTACATGTATTCAATACAACGGTACGTTAGAAATATCATGTACACACGCGATCACTTAGCATTAACAAAAAATTATTCCATGGCTCTGGTAATATTCTATACGTAACGTCAGTTATCTCTAACTAATAATCAGATACATAGCAATGGCTAATACTACATCTAGTTCAAAAGAAAAGCAACGAAAAAATGTAAAATTGATCAGGTGAAAAAATGCCAAAATGGTTTACATTTAATATTGTAATGAAAGCCCTTAACTAATTGTTTTATTGAAACTAAAGCATATCGCTAAACATTTTCATACAAATTTCTCTGTACAATGATCCGTCATTAAAATTTTAAGTTGTTTTTAATTGATGTGGGTCTAGATGTTATGAGGAGGAAACAATGCTTGTGAAATATGTTACTATATAATAATTAAAAAAGAGATTTGTATATTCATTATTTTGATCAATATAAAAAAAAGCTTTTGGCATAGTCAAATTTCTACAACACAGGCATTTGTTGTCGAACACGCACAACCATCTCCAAAAAACTACTTTCGCATTCAATAACATCCTTCGATGGGCATAGTCAAAGAAACCCGGGTCATCTAGTAATCTCGGAGGAATAAAGACACCTTCGCACAAATTACTCCACACACAACAATTATTAGATTCAACATTATTAAATAATCATTGTTACAATTGGATCAGAATTCAATTCTCTTACTTCGAAATGACAACATAATGGTTTCAAATATGTGTGGAAGTATGGTGTGTGGAACAAGGAACATAAACCTTTGCACTCATATACGTCTACACTTCAACGTGGCATATTGTTATGTCTACGGTATTATTATTAACATTCATTGACAACATAATAATATTATTTTGATGTGTAGAAAATTCTCTGCATAAGCACATTTTTCAATGAACACTTCTCGTCATGCTGCAAAATCAAATTATTATGTGCTCCAGACTTTAGCATTCAAGTGATTAAAGAATTAAGCATATGTACAAGGTTATATTATTGGCAATATTTTAATATTAAATCATTCATAGAAGTTGATTGTGCGGCATTATATGTTAGCTTTGAAATTTTTCTCATTCAACCTTCACACTCAAACAAAGCTTCTCACTCACACACGTCAACACTAAATCTATAAAAGTTCACTAATTGAAAAGACAGTTCATTTGAAATAAGATCAACCCAGTTGAATATTCATTTGAACAACCCCCTCCGTACATGTACAACCATGTTTGCACAACTTGTTTCATATATGCACAAGCACTTCCACACAACTCCATTTGCACAACCATCTTCATACACGCACGACCACCTGCACACAACTTTTTCTGCGCAGCTAGTTGAAGAAGCCCTCAAGCTTCCATGGTTTAGAGTAATTATTGTAAAAGAAATTATTATTGTATTGTAAAATGTTCTTTAGATAAACATGCATAAAGTTATAAAGGTTCATTAGATACTTTTACTTTATTTAATTTTAATGTTTTGTTTTGTTTGGTTCGTATGAATATGGCATTTAAATAAAGTAATTCTCTCTCGTGCAAAATTCCATTTCAAATTTCGTGCAAGTAGGCGGAAGGAATATTATTGTGCAAAAGGAAGTTCGGTGTGTGGAATTTTAGCTCATTATGTATACCTACGCACATTGAACTTCCTTTGACACATGCAAAAAAAAATAAGTCCATGATTTTTATAATAGAAAAATAACTTTTACTTGTTTCATCTTTTATTAACCCTACATGTAAAACAAAGTGTACAAATAAACCTGTTGATATTAGTGGTATCATGGTTTAGAGTAATTATTGTTGTATTGCAAAATTTTCTTTAGATAAATGTGCATAAATTTATAAAGGTACATTAGATACTTTTACTTGGTATGCAGACGCACGAAAACATGCACAAAGAAAACCAAGAGAAGCAAAATTAACATTACCCTTTATTATTTGGTTGAAGAGTTTGATTATTTTTGAATAGATTTTTCAGTTTATTAAATCATTGAAATATGGTTGAATGTTATAATTGGCAATGTCTAAATTTATGGAACTATGCAATAGTGATTTCTCTACATTCTCGCAAAATCATATTCTTTCGTAGAAAGTAATCTATATTCTGTATTTTTTATCCGAACATGTATGAAAGTGCAGAGTTTTGTTTGGATGTAGATAGTAAGTGTGAAAAGATCAAATCCATATACAATATCAAATCACATTTATCAATTTTAGTGTTGCATGTTGCAGTGTTTTTAATGCAATTTAATATTCATGTTAATAACATATTATATCTCGTAATAATTATAATGATAACATGGAACATATAAATTGTTAAAAGAATTCTTTGCATTCCCAATGAAAAAATTTGGTATTCACACTGAGCATGCAAGAATTAATCAATGCTAAGCACTAATATTAATATTCATTCAATAAATCCACACAATTACATTATCGCAACTATTATTGTTATTTTCAAAGATATCGATAAAATTGTAACTATTGATAATATAAAATATTGTTTTCGATATTTATTCGGTGAATTCAAGTATATATACTGCTTTTTAAAAGACCAATATAAAGCATTAGATTGACTCTTTCTGGATTAGAGAAAAATATATGATTTTCAGTTAGAAGTGTTGTTGGTTTTGGTGTTGGTGTGCCTTTTGCTGGTGTAATTGGTGATGGTGTTACTGGTGCTACTAATGAGTAGCTTGTATCTATATGTGATTAGTGACGGAAGTTAGTCATAGGTGAAGTAAATGTGGAGAAAGTACACTTAACGAGCTAGATATTAGGTTGGAGACCAAATTTTGCTTATGTGAATGGATCTTTTTCCACTCCTTGCATCACAGATTGGGCCTATTTCCCATAATATTTTTCAACTAAATAGTTTGAGACTCATTTCTATTACAATGTGTTAATATGAGGATGCAATATGAGATGAATGATTAGTTTTCTTAATTTGTTGGTTGTGGAGTATTATTTGGTGTTAGATTCTTGAAAAAAAATTGTGCGGAGGTGGTTGTGCATGTACAATACCAGTGGTTAATTTATTATTAATAGATTGTGCGAAGTAGAGAGGTTCATACAATGAAAACTCAAGAGTTTTTCACGCAGTATATATTTTCTCTACAATTCTACACATATGCATTTGTGGTATGTTGATTTTTTTTTTTAATTATTATTTATGAACGTATTTCACAAGTTATGTGAAAGATTTTTTGTGGAAGTTGTTGTGCGGAGATAGTTCTCTATAGGAACCGTGCGTGGAGAACAAATGCATGTACATAAACATAAAGAGCTCTCCATATGCCACATTTTCAAACTTTTATAAGCATACCTAAGTTACATTGTTAATTATAGCTACAATACTGAGTTTCATAATTGCTAATGTCTAAACCATTTGGAATAGTAACCTTTTGCAATTTGATTATGATACTCATTTTTTTTTATACTAGATATTTATTTTGCAAAACTCTCATTGTAACCTTTACATAATGAAATTATTATTATTTATCTAAATAAATAAGCTCATTTAATATTGAATGATATGAGTACAATCAACGAATGTGAAATTATCTAATCCATAATTGGAAAATAACAAAAACAATTTTACATAGTGAATGTCATGAACACTTGTTAGTTTAGTGAATAAATGGCAGGATTAATATGGTTGCAGGTCCTTTGCAAAAATGAGGGGGGATTGAAAGCAAAGCTTTGATTATGTGGGATACAGAATGATTTCAAACATTAGATGTCAAGTTATGTTGTTTGTGAAAGAAATTTTTTAATGTTCATTTTCCATAGTCTACAGATAAGAGAACAACACAATTTGCAATGATTAGCCAAAGCTACATGGCAATATTCAAACTAAAATTGGAATTTTTTGTATGCATTGGTCATTAAATAAATTTTGTTTTCAATTTGTGTGACAAAGAAGCTTGTTGTGGTCAAACGAATGTGCAAAACATACTATGAATGATTCAATTAAGTTCCAATTTGTATCACAGAATTGCACATAAATGGAAAAAAAATCCAAGATTAGAACAAAGTAATCATTGTTTGTGCCTGAAAATTCTCGAAAAATAACGAAAATAGTTAGATTAACAAGAACTATATCTAGATTCAAATGGTAATTACCATAGCTATGATTATAATAAATATTAAAGACGAAACAAATTCTCAACAATAAAAAATAGTCATTGAATCATTTTAATTATGGTCAACAAAAGAGCAATCATCTTCGAATTGTTCACAAAATTAGTAATCAGTGTCATAATTTGCACAAATAAATCAATTTTTAACAATAATGTATACAATTGGAGTAACAATAATACTATATAGTTACTCATAATAATTATTCTATCCATAGTATGAATTTTTCTGATATCACATTTCACTAGCATATTCATGGATGCCATTTTGGTTTTTTTCTATTTAACTTTGCACACCTGCATTAGAGAAAAATAGCACAATTTTCCCGTAATAAATTAAATACATGTAATAAATGATAATGTAAGTCTGAAACAAATATATGTGGGAAAAAGATCCATGTGGAAATGTAAACCACCTTGGAAATTTTGGGTACAGAAAATAACACTTCATTTCTAAAGAGTTTATCAAAATTGTTATACCTAGCCACAAAAGTAAATGAATTGGAATCTTGTGAACAGTTCTATGAAAAAACCATTTGCAATGAATACAAAAAAATTGCATCCAGAAATAGACTCAATTCATAATAACATATATAAAAACTTGAACATTTAATCACTAGTAAACATGAAAACAAATATTCCAAGGTTTAAGAAAACTTACAGTATCTAAAAGCCGCATATGTCCTAATTGTTTGACTGTTAACAATTTTTCGAGTTTGCGGCTTCTTGAAGCAACTTATTTATCTTTTCCTGCCTGCAATATTTCATAGGAGCAGTTGTAATTTTCAATTTGACACCTTGACTGAATATCTCCTTTTCAATTTCCTTGGCTTCATCTTGCAATTTCACAACTAAAGCAGAGTTTTTTTTATTAACATTAACAAAGCTAATTAGGAATTCCCTATTTTCATGTGTACTAAAATCAGCGATATCATTGAATTGTATCTCCTTTGATTATTTCAGCTTATCCAATTCAACTATTAAATTTTCTCTTGAAATTAATCTAAAGTCACATGTGATATGTGGATAATTCAGATTCTACACAATTTGTATTGCTTTGAAATATGCATGTTCTCTTCGATTCTCTATGTTTTCATATTCAAAATAATGTTATCCATTCTTCTGATTCTTTGAGACCATGCAGCTTTGAGTTGCTTCATTCAAATAGAATTTAGCAGTTCTTATTGTTTTTCTCTGCATCAGAAAGTAAATCAAGTCTCTATCTAAAAGAAAATACGTCATTATTCACAAAATACATGTTTCCTTTGAGATCATGTTGAATTCACTCGAAAAATGACTTGGTTCTTTGTTCCAAATTCTCCAAATTGGAACATGCTTTCCATGCATGTTCAATGATTTGCAATCATTGTCATACATTAATGATAATATATGTTTTCAATGCATTAAGGAAATTGATAGATTTAGCAAATGTATATGATGTGTTGCAAGAAGTTACTATCGGCATTGTTGTCTATATTTCCAATGGATTCATCAACAAAGGACCCGAATTTAGAGCATATTCTAGGTCCTTTATTCTTGTTTTTAGTCTCTAGTTTTATGCTTCTTGTTGACTTAGAGTCTCCAAACATGTTACTGATAATTTGATGCAACTCCATGAATGATGTGGTTACAAATCCATAGATCAACTTGCATTTCTATTTGTTCTAAAATCTTATTGTTGTGAAGATTTACCTTCTCAATCTTCATTTTTTACTGATGTTGTCATACTTTTCAATTTTCAATGTGACGGAAATATCATAAAAAATAATAGATTCATCAGAAATCTGTGACATTATTTCTTGATTTTCTACAAAACAAACATTAATCCAATTAGATAGCATAACATTGTAAACTTCTACATTTCTAGCTTATTCAACACTTCATGTTTTCATAGGACTTATGGAATTGACTGATTCACCAATATACATTTATTCTGAAATAAAACTTCGTTCGAGTTCTTTGTGCTTCCCGCTACCTTTGTGCTTCAACTTCATTAAGGTTCTTTGTGATTTCTATTCACCTGATAGGTATACATGTCCATAACAAATTTTGGAAATAGTAATGGCTTACCTTGAAATACATATATATGAATTAGCGTATTACTTTATCTTTCTTCATGCATACCTTTGCACACTAGGAAAAATTGTGTTTGTCCATATATACAATGAGGTTGTTGTCTAGTTATCATGTAATTGACTTTCTTTACAAAAGAATCTTGAATTAGACAAAAGTTTAAAAAATCATTATGCTTCAAAATTGCATTGGTTCTTGATTCACATTGAATCTAGGATTACATGGCAAACCCTGAAAGTCATCGTTAGGAATCAAAGCTATTATGAGATATGACATCATGAATAATATACTAGTATTGGATAAATTTGTTATTTAAGAAGCTAATTCATTAGAAATGATATTAGGGAAATAAATTACACAATCCTTTTTGTATATGTGATAAAGCATATAGTGAATGAATTTTGGAACACTTGTAGTTTGTTGGCCCATGACATGTGCACAAAGCCAACAAAATTCCATAAATGATTGTTTAAACAAAGATATTTATAGAACAAAAATATCATAAGGAACTTGGTAACTTGGTGAAAATAAATCCCCAACAACATTAGCCTCACCTACTTCAAATATTGTGAAACTATTTTCTTTGGACAATCCCAAACAAATATTAGCTTTCGGTAACTTTATTCATCTAAATGTGCTCATATTCAAATGAATTCTCTTCATTGGTAGCATAATTGTTCTTGTTTATAAATAATAAAAAATTGTGCACAAATGAACAATTTCCCTAAAATCAAAAACTCCCTGCACAATTGCAACATTTACTAATCCACTAGTCCAAATCTTGTTACTGCACTTCTTTTCCATTGGAAGATTCACATAACACTCATATGAAATCAACCAAGTAAATTAATGGTATCAGTGCAAATATATTCTCTACTTTGCCTGCTAACCATGTTCATTTCGTAACTGAAAACTCTTTCTGAATCAATAATGTTCTCAATACTGTCGAGATGTAAAAAAAATGATTATGTATATATTTAGTATAATTTACTTTTGCAAACGTGAAATCGGCTCGGACTATTGCAATTGTGAAATATGTTACACATAAAATTTGTCAATAAATAAATCTACGGGGTGGCGGCTTGTTGGTGATTGAGTGTTTTGTTAAGGCACTCGTTTGTAAAGGTCACCGGTTCAAACCCCATGGGTGCCCATCAGGTGTAAGCCTGTGAAAATTGTTGTGTATTGTTAGGGGGGGATGATGCTGGCCAAAAGGGTTTTCATTGGAAGCAGCGCAATGTGATATTGTGTGGCTGATATGATTGCATGGTTCTCGTTACTGGTTTCCCTCCTGAAAAGAAAAGAAAAATAATAATAATAATAATAAAATTGTCAATAAATAGAAATTGAAATACCAAATCTAACATTTATGGAAACCTGTGCAAATATACCTTGAAGCTCCAAAACCATATTGTCAATTTATTACGCATCTCTCTTCTGTGTTGTTATACATTCTTTGCAATAATGGTAGCTAGCTCACAGATTGTCGATAATAATTCTCTCTACAAAAAAAACGTGCCAAGTTATGCTTATTATGAAACTACAAAGTCATGTGGTTGGTGTCAACCCCTTTGTCATTATCATATTTTGATTACAAATAACCTGACACGCAAGTTTGAAAAAGATCAGATACACATGTAGTTTGACAAATCATTGCAAATTGCTTCACTCTCTTATCAACTAACCTAAATAAATTTTGGTTCAAAAATTAATGGTATTTTTGAAAAAGTCCATGAACATATGGAAAATGTTTCATGCAAGATGGGAATATGTAGAGAAAATATGCAAAGTAGCATGCATGTATAAAGAAAGTAAGATGCAAAAAAGACAACAACATTTCTGCACATTTGCAAGTTCCACACATTTACAAGTTGCAAGTGTGTTGTATTGCATTTTAACTGCCTATGAAATTTATTGCTTCAAAACAAAAAGTGTATCGCTTTTGCAATGTTACAATCACTCAAGGTATAATGAAGCATGTACTGCATCATGGTCACTCCAATATTGATGCAGGAGCATCAAACTACAATGTTCTAGATTGACCTAGATGGACAAATGTCTTTTCCAAAGAGGGAGTTAAGTTCCTACTCCAATAGTTAAGTTTTGGTTCCAACAGTTTGGTTCTTGTTCTTGTTCCCGTAGTTCGGTTCTGGTTCTCACCTCCATGATTCTAATACGCCAAGTTGTCATGATGGAGAATGAGCACGTAGGTTTGGAGGAATAAAGGATCGACATGCTGATGTGTTACCTCAACCATGCCTAGATATTTTAGATAACGCATAATCAATGGTCAAAGAACTTGCTCAACAGCATGATATGCTAGATAGATCAAAGGAAATTCGGTTGAAATGGGAAAAATCTTATCTTTGGCACAAAAACGGGTTGAAAATTCTATTTTTTATGTGTTATGTAAACAAATAGATTAAGTTTGTTAGCATAATTGTTCATAAATGAAAATAATTAGGGATTGTAGCTTTGTTGAGAGATTGGGATGGATTTGGTTGTTAATATTTTCGAATGAGTGTTGAATAGAGATAGGGGTTCCTTTCCAAGCGTAGTAGTAGTAGACAAAGAGGAAAAGAAGGAAAAAAAGGTTGTGTCGGGTTTTCTGAGTGAGTTAGTGATTGATGTGTACTCTGAGATTATTTTTTTAAATAATAATTGAAAGCAGAGTTTATATCTCGGGATGGTGTGTCTGATTCATAAAACAATTCACTGTGTGTAATGCTAGTATGTGTTGTGTGAAGAGAGTAGCAGAAGCAAACTCGATTTGACTCTGTGTAGCTATATTTTTTTATTGCATTCTTCCTTCAGCAACCTATAGACAACATTTTAAAAAAATTGATAGACAGAACTTGGTGATCCTGTGTCAACTCTATCCTAACAGAACTAAAGGAAGAATAACTTCATCTCTGGAATAGGAATTTGGTTTTAGATGTTGAAGATGGCAACAAGAAACAATGAAGGAGGCATCCTGAAACATCTTTCTTGATCCTAGTTGGAAAGTGATCACCTAAACTAGGTGGGGGGGGCACACAGGTGATTTTTTTTTGTCGCAAAGTCTATTTTTAGACTATGTCTATTTTTAGACATATGGAGCATGGTCTATGAGTTGCAGGATGCTATTTATGGATGGTTGGTCAAGTTGGTAAAAATAGATGGACCTCTATTTTTAGACATACTGGGCGGAGTCTATTTTTAGACTGCCAGTCTAAAAATAGATCAGTCGAATATTATTAGCTCTTGATAATATTTGGACTATAAACATTATCTTATCCTCTTGGAGCACTTTAGTTCGAGCTACGGATGTGGCACATGCAGTTGACAGAAGTAATTACACTATTCCTATGATTTAGTTGAGCTATTGCATGGTTGACTTCAGTTAGAACTCATGTGGCAGAGTTTGGTGGAGTTGATGAGACAGTTGGTGGAGTTGTGTTCGGTTTAACTTAGTTGAACTAGTTGTATTTAGTCTAACTGAAAAATACAATAGTGATGAGTGGTGTGAATTAATTATTAATTAATTCACTAATTATTAACTCATAAATCAACTAAAGAATACATCAGTTAACTCAGTGCATGGACAGTTCAGTGGAGACCAGTGTTAGAGGTGGGTGAAAGGGTGAGTCTACTATTAGTTGTGACTATAGCTGTGCATGAGATTTTCACACACATTGATTGAGATTGCTAATGAGAATTGCGCAGTACAAGCCAAGGGGATTCGAACTCGGATCCAATCATTATTCATCTTGGATTGCGCAGTAGAGGCAGGCAGATAGGTGGAGCAGATTGGAGCATGTGATATGTATGATCTGAGCTTGTTTTGTGTGTACCATGTGAGATAATGTTAAGAGCTTGTGAGGATTTTGTGCTATGTATTGTTACATGTTCTCTATCATTATAATATACAGATAGTTGGGGGTTTTCAGCTGTAAGCTTTCCCCATTACATACTGTGTTGATATGTGTGATTGATTAATGTTTCAATGTGCGCATGCGATTGTTTTTAATTCCGCAAATTGATGATCAATGGTTGAAGAGGTTATGTATTATGCATGAAGCTCAAATAGTGTGTAATCAGGATAATCTCGGTGAATAACTCATCTATTATTCAAATTTCTACATTAGAAGGCCATCATTTGGTATCAGAGCAATAGGAACTGAGTTATGTTCTTAGAATTTCAACAAATATGCCACCCAAGAGAGGAGTAACCGACATAGGTCGGGGAATACCTGTAGCCAATATATTGTTGCTTGAATAAATTAGACATCTTCACATAAGAATGGAAACAATGGAAAATTATCAGAGGAGAGCACGTAATGAGAGAGATTCCAGTGTTGAAGAAGAATAGTCTGATGAAGAATAAGAGGAAGAAAGTGAAGCAGCCAAACTTCTCAAGATGTTGGCAAAAGCAAGTGGAAGACCAAAGGTGGAAATACCTCTATATGAAGGAAACCTTAATGTGGAAGAGCTGATGGATTGGCTCAGTTCATTAGATAAGTATCTTGACTATGAGGAGGTCGAAGATAAAAAGAAGGCAAAATTCACAGTTACTATATTAAAAGGTCATGCAACCATCTGATGGGATGAGCTACAAAAATCCAGAGAAAGAAAGGGAAAACCCAAGATTAAGCAGTGGGATAAAATGGTGATCAGATTAAAAAGTAAATTTATGCCTAAGGATTACTAGTTAAAACTTTTCAAACAGTTACAAAACTTAAGACAGAAAGGGATGGTTGTCAAAGAGTACACAGAGGAGTTTTACAAGTTGAGCATTAGATCGGGACATGCTGAAGATGACATAGAAAAGGTAGCCAAATATATCAATGGATTGAGATATGACATACAGGATGAAATCAGTCTGCTAAGTATGAAGACAATTGAAGGTGCCTATCAAGCATCTTTGAAAGCAGAGGAGAAAATATTGAGAAAACAAAGTCAGATAAACATAGGTAAAGGTCCAGAAAGAGGAAGAGGAGATTCTAGACCAAGATTCCAGAATTCTTAGAGTGAAGCAGGAGGTTCAAGTAATTTTCCACCACAGAGGGGAGACTTTGGTAGAGGAAGATTTGGACCTAGAGGTAGAGGCCGGGGAAGAGAAATTCAACGCTACACATGTGGAGAATTAGGACATGGATCATGGGACTACCCTAAAAACAAAAAAACAAATCAAAGGAATGTAAATATAGCTAATACAAAAGAAGAAAACCCTCAGGTTATGGGGAAAGAATTGCCACTTGAGGCGAGAGAGTCTTTATTGTTAAAAAGAGTGTTGCTTAAGGCAGAAAAAGGTGCAAATGAACCAGCTCAAAGGAAAAGTCTATTCATGACAGTATGTAAGTCTAAAGAGAAATGATGCAGGGTTGTGATTGACAGTGTGTTGAGGCCTAGGAATTCTATTGCAACAACATGGGTGAAAACCACCCAGTCTGAAACTTAGAGAAAGTCCTTTTCCATTTGGTATGGTGGCTTCAACTAGGGATAAATGGACCAGTTTCCCAATAAGGATAAATTTGGGGTGTGTTTTTCTTATATAACATGCAAATAGGAAATTATTTTAATCTATCATTTGCATTTATCTAAACTATCTATTCTACTATATACCTGGGGTGTTCCTTCCTTTATGCGATCTAAAAATATATCTTCCAACTATTAGTAATGAAGATTATTTAAAAGTTGAAAGAGATGAAAATTATGTAAAGATACTTCTTTTAACAAAGTAGTTTGATTAAAAACAATTGTGAAACGTACATCACATTTATATGTGTGATCATGTATAAGATAAGAGATCATAAACAAATATCAGTACAAAAGCGCATTTAACATTCATTTATGATAATTGTTCAAATATATAATGTTGATAAAAAGATAAACTGTCAATCTAAAAAGCAAAACTTAATATAGCGTGTGGAAGTACCATATATACGAGGTCCTACTCATTCAAACTAACAGTAGTTTTCTACTCCTCTTCACTTTCAAGCAATTTAAAGTGTACAATAGTGCAACATCAGTTAAACAATTTCAAATGTCAAAGATAACACATTTCCTTCCATTAATCCATCAAAGCATTTACAAACTTACAGAAGTGCATTCTTTGCAAATGTTTTTGAAAATTTTTTGAACCCTTCTCTAAATGCATGAGAAGGGTTTAAATAATAAACTAAAACATGTTTAAAAGTAGATATTACATAAAAATAAAGGAGGTTTCAAACAACCATCCTCATAAGGAGAAAACTTAAACTAAAATCTAGGAAAATAAAATAACAACATGATTATGTGTGATGATCCTCTTTGCGCATTTGATCTTGGAGCTGACAAATATCCACCTGTTATCAAAAAATTGCACCTGATAGGCTGCTAATCAGACAATCTCATGTAACTGTTTCAAACCAATCTTTTAACTGAAGCTTAGCCTCTTAAGTCTGAGAGGGCTCTCTCAAAGGTTAATGATATTGAATAAAGATGTATTTAGATGGCTAACTCTATTTGGAAAACAACTTGTTTGTGATGAGTATAGGTTGAAAATAGTATCAATATGCAAACATTGGGCTTATGGAGTCAACAATTTCAGTGATTCATTAGATAGTTCACTTGACATGGAAGCTGAGGCAGGTAAGAGTTTTTAGCAGAAGTACACACACACATGAAACATGAAATCGCCCAGTCAATTCATCTATAAAGAAAGTCAAAGCATTACATGAATGGATTCTGAGTATTAAAGATGAAAACCACTACAAATGGGACACATAAAATATATAGATAAGATAAGCACTAAAAACTCAGTCAGAATCTTAGGTTGGTCAAGAAACAAGTCTCTGTATTACTGAAACAATCAAATTACATAAAACTGCAGTTTTGCCAAAAAATCTCCAACCCTTAACAAATTCGACCCTCTGCCCTTTAATAGACTTGTTACATCATGAGATGATCTGCCTCCTCGCTAGATTCATCGAATTTTTGCCTAATGACACCTTGCATAACCATAAAATATCTATTTAATGAGAAATTGACAGCTATCCTAATTGACAGTCCTATTCCTAATAGGACTCAAACTGTTCATTATTACATTTAACAACCTTATCTCTAAAAACAATTACATCTTTGACAAATATGCTTTCACATGTTTGAATAAGGGTGATGGTACTCATCACTACATGACCTCTTAATTGACCTCCTATAAAACTGGAAACAAACCCTATTTTTTAGGCAAACTAATCTTTATCTTCAACAAATACTTTGGCTGGTAGTTTGTCTTCATTTCATGGTATTTAAGTGTTGAATAACTATTTTCATGGTCTTTTAACACTTGGATAATATCCATCTATCCAAAAATGCCCAAAAATCTGCTTAAAAAGCTCCAACATAGTATGCTACGAAAGTAAGACAGTTTCGTAGCGTACTTTCGTAGCGCTAGAAAAATGCCTTTTGTCATCATCCTTTTTTATTATTTCTTTCTTCATGGTGTTCATTCTACCTTGATACATCTCCCATACAAATTTCACCACTTGATAGCTCCAAAAACTGGTTCAAAAAGAAAAAAGAAAGCTATAGTAGTTTCGTAGCGTTTTGTTGTTCTTCAAGCCCAGGCACGCTACGAAACTGCTAAAATCAGTAAAAAATCCAGAAATTTGCATAGTTTGAAAAATATACCTTCTAAGTGCCAAAACCTTTATTCTAACATTCCATTAGCCTTCAAAATAATAAGCCAACTCACACTATGATCCTTGAGGCATTTCATCCTCATTTATGATGCTTTGAGCTATTGGCTCCTCAACTACTGTCATTTTAAGGCCTTTTTTCTCCGACTCCTCATGGATTAGTTAAAGCTGTTCCTGGAGGTATTTGACTTGTTATTAAACATTCCATGAACCCCTCTTTATGTTATGGACCTCATCAAACTAATGAGGAACACAATCCATCTCACCTTTCATATTTAAAACCACTTTGCATATTTTTCCTGTTTTTTCTAAAGAATAGGTCTTAGAACAGAGCTTATATCTCCCAATCCATGATATATATTTCAAAACCAGAGGAGGTTTTTGTCCATAAGAATTTTTTGAATAAAAACCTCTCTTTTTTTTTTGAAAACCATCTCCAGCTATCCAGAACCGACATTTTAAAAACATGTGTAAAACATGAAAACTCTATTTTCTGAAAATAGGGCTCAAAGAAATCCTTGTATCTCCCAACGGATAGCACCTGTGAGAAAAGAGAGAGAGGTTATTTTTCCTTGTACTATGATTGACAATAAACTCTCTCAGTATTTCAAAATTAATCTATGTTAATCCACAATATTCTCTTTAAACTTACTGCTCAAACAGTCTAAAAACACAACCATTTCCTTGTTAGCTCCAACAGAAATTCAAACAACTTGAACTGATGCATGCTTAAGCAAAGCTAGGGTCCTCCACGAATAGCTTAAGTTCCATGAGCTTCTATATTATCCATATAGCCTCCTTTGTGTACTTTCTTGTACATTACCATCTTCTTTTATAACCAAGCTGCCCTCTTAAAAAGGTGACACTTTGAAAGCAAATTAGACAACAAGCTGCTTGGTGCGATGAAGCAACTCTCAAAAAGTGACATTGAGATGTTTCATATGCAAGAATGAATGTTGAGTGAAAAATAGCAGCTTAGGATAAGGTTTTTTATTTTAAATGACAGCTCATGCTCAATCATGACACCCACATGCCAAAAGGGTAATGATGACCTCATACATGGTTGTGTACCTTTGAATTAAAATGACTCTGTTTTTTTTGAAAACATAGGGTTCAGAGATGAGATCTTATCTCCCTATCCTGGATAGAAATTTCAAAACTGAAGGGTGTTTTTTTAGGTCCGTATGTCTTGAAGAAAAACCTCTCTTGGTTTTTTGAAAACCATCTCTAGCTTTCTAGAACCTGCATTTGAAAAACATGTGTAAAATAGGAAAATTTTGCATTCTGAAAATAGGGCTGAAATAAATCCCTATATCGCCCAATTGGTAGCACCTTTGAGAAAAATGAAATAGGTTATTGTTATTTGATATGTGCTTGAAAATAACCTCTCTCGTTTTCTTAAAATACATCATTTTGTGCCCGAAAATCGCCCTTGAATTTTACTTCTCAAAGTCAGAAAATAGAGAAATGCTTCATATTTGCTACAAAACTAGCAACAGTTTCGTAGCATTTTCTGCATATTTTACACTGAATTCGCTACGAAAGTAGGGATTCTTCGCTAAAATGACCTTTTTCGGAGTTTTAAGCTTGGGAAATAAAATATGTTAGAAAATGATGACTGATGGAACATGATGTGACCTATATGGAGATGGTTTTGAGATGAAATGAGGGTGGTCTTGAAACTTAGGATAGGTTAAATATGAAAAAATGAAATTTCCTATGCCAACTTGAAAATTTTTTAAGGAGTCCTTACCCTTTTGAGGATTGAACTGTATGACCATGTCATGTAATGACTCACAAAATAATGAGTGATAACACCACCATTGGCTTTAGCATAGTTGGCTACGAAATTTCTGACTTGATCTGGTCTTTGGACACTGCATTTGAAAGTGCTGATTGTGACTTCTTTGTTGAATTAGTTAATGACTAAATATTTAGGCATTGATGATAAGGTTTGATAAAAAAACTCCAGTAATTTTCTTGATCAAACTTATTTATCTTTTTAATTGTTTCCTCCTACATCTATGTCCTTTGCTTCCAATGTACTTATAATGGTTTGAGCTCTGAGAGCACTTCAATTATGGATTCTTTAATAAGTTCAGATTTCAAAAGCTGTTTATTAAAAGATTCAATAATTTCATTTGTTAACCTTGATGCCTTTGTTTTTGCCTTTTCTACTTGTTTCATTTGTACTTCCCAATCTTTAAATAAAATATCTTTGTGAAATTTATCTATCTGAAGTAGGTCAGCTTTCTTTCCTGAGTCAAATCCTTGCCACTGAATGAACTCATTAATATTCTTTTCAACTTTCTCACACTCAATTATTCTATTAGCCACTTGCTGGATCAAGATTTTCCTAGTATCACAGTAAGAGTTGGTGATTGAAGCTTGTTGACAAAATGTTTCTTGTTGCTGCTTTATCTTTGCATTCATTTCCATTGCTTCTTTTATGAACAACTCTACTAGAGGCTGACTTTTCAATTTGTCCATTATTGCTTCAAGTTGTGTTTCTTTTTCTATAATTTACACCTAGTGTTGCAAATTCATTCTTTCAAAATCCTTTTGAAATTGAGACATCATCATTTCCATCTGCTTGTTGGAGTTAAACTTTTCTTGTTCTAACAGTCTCTCTAACTCTTGTACTTTGTCTTCTTTTTGCTTCAATAGAAGTTGTACCTCGGTGGCTTTATCAATGGTGGCAGTAGCATATGATCCTACGTATTGTGATAACTTAGTTAAATGTTTTATAGGATCAACCAAAGGGTATTTCCATAGAACGTCTACAGATTCATTCATAATATTTTAAATGGTTTCATCCATTCTTCTTCTCTTCTTCTCTTAACTACAACCTTATGACTGGGACTATAGAAGACATCAAGTGAGGGTATCTCTTCAATTTGTAAAACAATCTGCTCTGTAGGGTATGCCTAAATTATCTCTTGATCATGAAATTCAGGTACTTGCTGTAGTGGAATTGCATTTTCCACTAAATTCTGAGAATGCTCTGGCGTTTGAAAACTTGTGGATTCATTAATATTAGGCTTTGCATGTGGTGTTTGTAGTGCCTTGGAAAACGCTTCCCATTCATTCTTCAAATATTTTGGCTGAGACTTTTCTGTCTGGTTGGGTGTATTCTGGATATGTTGAACTACTTGAGAAGATGATCCAACTCCATTAATTCCTCCTTCTGTTTGCATTTCAATCCCTTTGATAACTTTATCAATTATTTTCTCTCGGCTCTCATTCCTGCTCTCGGATCCATTGTCAGAATGATCCGAATTTTGAGAATTATGTTGTGATTTCCCTAACTCGTGATTTTCATCTCCAAACAATTCTTTTGCTTCATTTTCCAGACTACTGCTTGGAGTCGGTCTGTTGACATCTTCAATAAACAACAAATCCAAAGGGATTATTTCCAGCCTCTAATTTCTATATGCTTGGAAGGCTTCAAAGTCATTTTTACTGAGCTGACTAGATGCATTTTTTAGTACATCTGTGAACTTCTCCATGCCTTGAAATAAATCATAAAACATATCTATCTTATTGAAGAAAGGTTTCAATTTAAGCTCAGTGGTGAAATTCTTAATCACATCATTAGGGTCGAATGGCATGTTTGGCATTACAACAAAATTTAATGAAGTAACATTTCACATTTCCTTGAATGCGTGACCAATATCAAAAATTTCAAAAGTGATGCACTAAAAAGGGAAAGTAGGCCAAATGGCCTTCTTGGCATCTTTGAGTTACTTAGAAATGCCACTTGCTACAAGTGGCATTTTGCAAGAAATTTCCCTAGCTAGGAGCTTATCAGGAACATAATAGTGAAAAACATGGGGAGAAGAATAACTTCCGAAAACCCTGATATAAGTGAAATTATCTTCAGCAAACCATCTAGCAACTAGAAAAATGTATGTGCTAGCCTCTTTAGAAATCCCAAGGGCATTTTCATTAAACATAATCTGATGCATGGGTAACATGAATCCATTATAAATTTTACAAAAATGTAAATGAAAATTGGATTCCCAAAGGGCTCTGTGGTAAATATGGATTGGAGTGGGGTCTTGGGTTGTCCATTTCCATCCCATGATAGGAAAACTTGAACAAAAGAAAATTATGTCCATAATATAAGCACTCATGTAGAAGGGGTACTATCCTAGAGATAAACACTTCTTTTACTTCTATAATTCATGATATTTCTGGCCAAATTATCAGACAAGATGCTCGCCCAATTCATAATAGAAGAATTGACGATTGTGTCAATTAAAGGGACCCAGTCTACGGAAAACCTAGTGGTATCTTGTTTTTCAAACAATCTACATAACATTCCAGCATCATAACAATAATGGGAGGGTAACTGTGCTATCGGGTACATACCGAGTTTGTCCCATTTCATCTTTCCTTGGTCATCTTTCCACCCCTTTATTACTTTCATGAGGTCTATATGCTTCTTTGTAAAGATTTAGACAAAAGATTTATCATAATTATTCCGCAGCATGGGAAAGTGGTACATCATCCTCAAATATTCTGTAGTGAATGAACCAATATTCTCTAGCTTTGAATTCATAAATGTCCTATCTACTATGTTAAGGTGGTCAATGATCCACTTTACCATATCTATGTAGGGGAGAATCTTCGACCTCATTGCTACTTTGTGAAGAAACGAGCATGCAACGTCGAAGTAGGATGGGTCTAAGGAAACTGTCGCGTCTGTTGTAGCTATTTTAACTATTACCCTTGGTTTTTCATTGTCAAAGAGCTAGTACATTTATTCCCATGAAGAACTGCTACAATCCTTGTTGCAAGTCATATCTAAGAATAATGGAGGCATGTTTGAGTCTTCAATGATGAATGTTTGGGCAATTTCCTTGACTTTATTTTTCATTCCAGTTATTCTCACTCTATTAGGCAATTACCTGAATTCAATTGAACAGAGTAAACTCAGATCTAAGATGAATGGAGAGAAGGATAGAGCTAAAACCATATAATCAAAAATACGGCATTCAATTATTCAAAACACGCTCGAAGTAGATATCAATATTTTCGGACATTACTCCCATTAAATTTCATCAATAACCCATAATTCTTCCTATCAAATCTCTTACACACCTTTACGTAATATGTCTAATCTACCAATTTAAGACATTAGATCTTATATCAGGTTGATTAGATATGAATCATTTTACGCACTTAAGTAATAAGTATTAATATCAAATATTGAAACTTTAAACCGTTACCAATAGTTATGTTTTTTTGTCACCGATGAATTTCACGAAATTCGATCTACGCACATCGCAGATTGCAATTTTCATGCGGTAAGAAAACTTTACATTTGGTTACTCATTGTGAAACATGAAATGCGCTGAGGAATTATGTTGATGCGCTTTATTGGACCTTTGGAGTTTTATGATTGTTACTTTACTATTTCTTAGGGTTCGCCCCATCGCAATATTTACCGAATTTCCATAAGTTGATTCTTTTTAAAAGGAAAAATGCAATTTATTTTTAAAGGGATTTTTAAAGCATTCGTAACGAGAATTTTATATAACTTGAAAAGGTTGTAGCGCATATCGCAATTCACAACACTTATATATATTTTAACTTATTTGGCTTGTAATTTATGCGATTTGCGATGAGCGCTTTTAAAATCAAAGTGAAAAGGGGAAAACCTTTATTTCCTAAAGTTTTAGACTTAGGATAACATAAAATCAAGCTCATAAATTTCTATTTTTTTTTAAGGGTCCCCATTTATTCTAAATTAAATGTGCAGTGTTGTATAGTACAACACAGTGGGAGCACTGAAAAACTTGTCTCCACGAAGATGGTAGAGAAATTAGGGTTGGTTAAAATGGTGCACCCTGCTCCATACAAAGTGTCCAGGTTACAGAAAGGACATCAATTCTTAGTGACAGAATAGTGCAGAGTGGAGATATAGATTGGTACATATAAAGATGTGATATTGTGTGATGTAATGCCAATGGATGTGTGCCATATATTGCTGGGAAGACCTTGGCAGATTGATAGGAAATTCATTCATGATGGCAGAAGAAATACATACACCTCAGAGAAGGATGGGAAGAAGCACACATTGTTTCCTTTGAATGATGAAGTGAACAAAGGAGCGGTTGGAAATAATGTTTTGATGATCAGTGGAAAATAGTTGTTGTGTCAAGTCAAAAAGGAGAAAGAAGTGCATTTTCCTGTTGTGGGTAAAGATAAGGTAATTTTGACTTGTAATAATTTAGATAATCTTCCTGAGAAAATAAAAGATATGCTAAATGATTATGTCGACATTATTGTTGATGAATTGCCAAATGCATTGCCACCAATTAGAAGTATCAACCATCACATAGATTTAATACTTGGTGCGAGTTTACCAGACAAAGAAGCATTTAGGATAACTCCTCAGGAAAATGAAGAAGTTGGAAGACAACTGCAAGATTTGTTGGATAAAGGATTGATAAAGGAGAGCCTAAGTCCATGTGAAGTACCAACGGTGCTCAAAGAAGGGTGGTGAATGGCGCATGTGCACCGACTCCAGAGTGATAAATAAGATCACTATCAAGTATAGATCTCCCCTACCACGTATGGATGATTTGATGGATTGTTTGAGTGGGTCAAAGTATTTTTCTAAGATATATTTTAAGAGTATATACCATCAAATAAGGATTAGAGAGGGGGATGAATGGAAGACTGCATTCAAGACTAATAGTGGGTTGTACGAATGGTTAGTGATGCCTTTTGGACTCACTAATGAACTAAGTACATTTATGAGACTAATGAATGAGATCTTAAAAAAATATGCTAGAATTTTTTTGATAGTTTATCTTGATTATATTTTAATTTTCAATCAGGGTAAAGAAGAGCATCTAGAACATCTTAAGTTGGTTTTGAATACTTTGTAAAAAGCGAAGTTGTTGATAAATTTAAAGAATTTTAGTTTCATGAATAAAGAGCTTGTTTACTTGGGATTTGTAATCTCAGAAGAAGGTTTGAAAATGGACCCAGAGAAAATACAAGCAATTTTGAATTGGCCAACTCCAAGGATCGTATTTGAGGTAAGAAGTTTTGATGGTCTTGCAAGTTTTTATAGAAATTTTATAAGAATATTTAGTCAGATCTGTACACCGATAGTTGAAATAATAAAGGAGATAAAACAACCATTTAAGTGGACAGAGATAGCAAATCGAAACTTCAAACTGTTGAAAAAGAAGATCACTGAAAAACCTGTTTTGGCCTTACCAAGCTTTGATAAAACTTTCCAAGTTGAGAGTGATGCTAGTGGGATAGAAATTGGAGTTTTCATGAGCCAGGAGTAGAGACCTATAGATCATTTTAGTGAAAATTTGAATGAGGCCAAGTGGAAGTACTCATCCTATGATAAATAATTCTATGTTGTTATTCAAGCTTTAAAGAAATGGAAGCATTACTTGTTTCCCAAAGAATTTATTTTGTATTCTAGTAATCATGCATTGTAGTTCATAAATAATCGTCCAAATTTGATGCAAAATCATCTTAAGTGGGTGGATTTTTTTATAAATTTTCACCTTCGTAATGAAGTACACAAGCGGTAAGTCAAAAAAAGTTACTGATGCTTTGAGCCGAGTAAATTTGGTTGTGCAGGATTTGAAGATTGGAATTTTTGGATTTGAAGAAATGATTGAAATGTACAAGGAAGATACAGATTTTAAAGAAATATATGTAGTTTTTCAAAATCCTGTGATTTATAATAGAATCCAATGGTTGGATTACATGATTCAAGAAGTTTTTTTGTTCAAAAACAACAAATTATGCATTCCTAAGTGTTCCATTAGAGAAAATATGATTAAAGAGAAATATAGTGGAGGATTGACTAGAAAATTTGGATAGGACAAGACATTTTATCAAGTGAATTCTTTCTATTACTGGCCAAAAATGAAAATTGATGTCAACAAGTTGATTGAGAAATGTAGGATTTGTCAACATGCCAAAGTAAGGAGCCAAAACATTGGGTTATATCAGCCATTGCCAATACCAAACAGACCTTGGGATGCAGTCAACATGGATTTTGTTTTGGGTTTTCCAAAAACTCAAAGAGGACATGACTCTATCTATGTTGTTGTAGATAGATTTTAGAAAATGGCTCATTTCACTGCTTGTAGGAAAACTAGTGATGCAACTCATATTGCTAATTTGTTTTTCTCATAAATTGTAAGACTACATGGGTTGCCTATAAGTATTGTTTCAGACAAGGACACTAAGTTTGTGGGACACTTTTGGAGGACTCTATGGAGAAATCTAGGTACAAAACTCAATTTTAGCTCAACTTATCATTTAGATGGGCAAACCAAAGTAGTGAATAGGAGCTTGGGAAACATATTAAGAAGCTTGATTTTAAAAAATCCAAAATAGTGGGATTTAGCACTTGCTCAAGCTGAATTTTCTTACAATGATACTCCTAACAAGAGTACAATAATAAGCCCATTTCAGATTTTTTTTGGAATGCACCCTAGAGGAGTATATGAGCTTAGAGATTTTGGAAAGAAAGAGATAAGGAGTGCAAAGGTTGAATAATATGTAGAACAAATGCAAAAATTGTAGGAAGATGTCAAGCAAAGGTTGCAAGAAAGCAAAAAAAAGTATAAACAAAGGGTTGATGTGAAGAGAAGAGAAAAGGAGTTCCAACTTGGTGATTTATTCATGGTTTACTCGAGGAAAGAAATATTATGTGTAGGGACTTATAACATATTAAAAATGAAAAAGATAGGACCATGCATAATTTTGAGGAAGTTTTCTACTAATGATTATGAGATTGAGCTACCGGAAGGAATTGGAATATATCATATATTTAATGTTGCAAACTTGTACCCATACAGTGAATCAGAAGTAGAATCACAAGATGATCCTACATATGAGGAAGTTTAATTGGGAGGAACAAATTCCAAAGACAACAAGGAAAAAAGTGGAAGCAGTCTTGAAGATGAAAGTGATAAAGAAGACTAGAGGATAGACATATTATCAGTATCTAATCAAGTGGAAGGGACATAGAAATAAAGATTCTAGTTGGATGACAACAATAGATTTAAATAAATATCAAATAAATCCTGAAGTTTTGATGAAGCATTCTTTTCTTCCCCAGGAGTATGATGTAGGAGCATCAAACTACAATGTTCTAGATTGACCTAGCTGGTCAAATGTATTTTCCAAAGAGGGAGTTAAGTTCCTACTCCAACAGTTGAGTTATGGTTCCAACATTTTGGTTCATGTTCTTATTCCAGTAGTTTGGTTCTGGTTCTCACCTTCATGATTCTAATACGCCAAGCTGTCATGATGGAGAAAGAGCACGCAGGTTTGGCGGAACAAAGGATCAACATGTTGATGTGTTACCTCAACCACGCCTAGATCTTCTATATAACGCATAATCAATGGTCAAAGAGCTCAGTCAACAGTGTGATACGCATAGACAGATCAAAGACAATCCAATTGAAATGGGAAAATCTTTATCTTTGGCATATAATCGGGTTGCAAACTCTATTTTTATGTGTTATGTAAATAAATTGATTAATTTTGTTAGCATAGGTGTTCAGAAATGAAAATAATTAGGGATTGTAGATTTGTTGAGAGATTGGGATGGATTTGGTTGTTAATATTTTCGAATGAGTGCTAAATAGAGATAGGGATTCCTTTCCAAGTGTAGTAGCAGTAGACAGAGAGGAAAATATTGAAAAAAAGGTTGTGTCAGGTTTTCTGAGTGAGTTAGTGATTGTTGTGTATTCTAAGATTATTATTTTTAAATACTAATTGAAAGCATAGTTTATATCTCGAGATGATGTGTCTAATTCATAAAAAAATTCACTTTGTGTAATGTTGGTACATGATGTGTGAAGAGAGTAGCGCAAGAAAACTTGATTTGACTCTATGTTGCTATATTTTTTTATTGCATTCTTCCTTCAGCAACCTATAAACAACATTTTAAAGAAGTTTTGATAGACAAAACTTGGTGATCTTGTGTCAACTCTATCCTAACAGAGCCAAAGGAAGCATAACTCCATGTCTGGAACATGAATTTGGTTTTAAACGGCCATCAAGTATAGATGTGAAATATGAACATGACATTGCTGAAGAGGGAAATTTGTCCAAATGTGATCAATGATTGTCTTATTCCTAGAAATGAAATTCCTTGTTATTTATTGTGACTGCTCACATCACATATACTCTAATAGTTGTGTACTTCATTTTCTATTTGAGTTACTGTCAATATTGAAATATCCAATAAGTATAAAAATGTAATCACCAAGTGTGAATTGGTCCCTTACTATTGTTATTTCTTCAATGTTTGTCGAAACAGATAAAAGTGGTGCAACATATACATTTATTATGCATATACGACATTCGAAATATACTTCTGAAAATACAAGTTTGATTATGTTATTGAAAATGTTTTTCGTTGATACGATTTGTCTTGTACTCCCATATTCAACAAATATTATTTTCTTACTATGATATTCATTGATTGATTCAAGAACTATTATCTCTTTATTTACATGTGACAACATTCTTTTTTATACTTTTTCACATCCTTGTTTCTATAAAATATGTATGGAAACAATGGATCCAATGGAGCATGCCTATAGCACTTATCGTTTATATATTTTATGTCTTTATCATATTATTGATTCACTCGAACTTCGTTAAGGATTTCAATGAATTTGTTATCTTTTTGACGCATTGTCATATGCAATTCATAGTATTTGACTTTGTTTTTCCAGAAATTGTATGTTTTTAGTGTAGAAATTATATACAAGATGCATGTATATATGCAGATTCTCCTAATCTAACAATATTTATCTTCTTTCTAAATACAAAATCCTTCCACTGTTAATCTTTTGCAAAAATTTAAAAACTCAATTGCAAACACATGAAGCAATAAAAACAATTGCACATAACACAGTTGTTTAATAGGAAAGCCTGAAGTTGAAAACCCCAACTATCATATATTATGTATCATGGAGATCATATAAAAATCTCATACAAATCTTAGTACATCAAGCTCTCAGTACAATCAATCGTCACACACTAATCAGAAGAAATCTACAAATCCATGAACCAATTTCTTGCCACCCAATAGCCTGCCTCCACTGCGCAATTCCTGCTGAAGAAGACCCCTAAATGAATTCGAATCTACCTTGCTTGCACTATGCAATCCTCATTGGCAACTCCAATGTGTGTGTGGTGCAATCAATGCATCACTATATTTACAATGGATAGTCCATCTTGCCCTTTCACCTATCTCTCCACTGGGTCTCCACTGGAACTGACATGCATTGTAGTTAACTGCTGTATTTTTTCAGTTGATTAATGAGTTATTTTTTCAGTTTTCACTCCACTCTCACTAGTGTACCATTCAGTTAGACTAGATACAACTAGCTCAACTAAGTTTATATCCATTAACTGAGTTAAACTAAACAACAACTCCAGGAACTACTCTTCCAACTCTGTCATAACTTTTCCACTTCAGTTCTAACTGAGTCCTCCATGCATGAACCACCAATAAACCCTAGGAATTGCTTAATTCCTTCATCCCACTGATTTTCCAAATCTGTATACTGAAATTAAGTGCTCTGAGAGAATAAGTTGATATTTAGAGTCTGATTATTATTAAGGGCTAATAATAATCGACACTTCTATTTTTAGATCAACGATCTATAAATAGACTTCGCCCAATATTCTAAAAATAGAATTTCATATATTTTTCCAACTTGACCATCCATCCACAAATAGCATCCTGCAACTTCTGAAATGTGATCACCATGTCTAAAAATAGACTTACACCTAAAAATAGCCTTTAGGCCCACTTAGTGAAGGTGACTGATTTTCACTAAGCTCATCATCTTGTTGAATCTCAACATTTAGCTTGCTAAAATTAGCTGCTCAAAAATAAAATAATCTTTGATCAATTGGGATTGGAACAAGTCACCTGAAAATATTACATCAATATTTCCAAAATAAGCCAATGGAGTATGCTTAATTTTTCAACATGGTATAATAATGTTGAACCTATCAAAGAAGCCTCATCAATAAAGATAACACAAAGTTTTTCGTAGGGTTTTTTCAATGTGTCTAATTTTTCACCTTTAAGAAAGATGTATTCTTATTTGTTAAATGGTAAATGCAAAATTCAATGTTATACCACCTACATTGAACATTGTTTTCCATGTATATGTTGTTATGATTCGTTTTAATTGAGTTGGGTCATATTCGAACATGTTGTTGTACATGCGAATTAAAGATTGGAATATTGCTATTACAGTAAACGTTTTTTCAATGCCCGCACCACCTGTTACAAGTACATAGAATGGGTCATTTGGATTTTTTTTCTCATCCACCATTTCTTTCACTATCTTTACTTGTTCTAGGTTAAGCATTCTCATGATTTCGTAGAATTATATTTCTTCTAATACATGTGGTTATTTTACAAGTTGATAAGGTTTCTCAACAATTTATTTTGCATTTCTAGTCTTTTGCAAATATTTAAAATTTGACTTGATATCATATTATTGATAACGTTTTTCACAATCTATTTCTTCACTTGGAGGTAAAATTCTTTCAAACAATTCGCTCTCTTTGTTTTCAAGCTTAGAAACTATGTTATCAATATCAGTCCACGTTATCATTGTTTCGTTCGTGAATTTTCGCTCATTACATTTTATGATTTTCTCAAATAATAAATATGCATTCTCCCAACTCAAATATTGTTCTTTAAATATGTTCTCGTAAACGCAATATGGGATATACAAAATTAATCATTCTCTATAATAGTTATCAACATCAATATGTTTATTATACTTTACATACCTTATAACATATGGTCTATCAACACCTCCTATCTTTTTTCCTTGTATTGTATACCACAATGCAAATTCCGCTAAACATACATTTTCGATGTTTTCTAGTCATTGCACATAATAAATGATAAATATGCTATGTTTTATAAATCATATGGTTCATGTTCCAGGTCTTTTTGTTTCTTTATTAAAAACATTCGATCATCTATTACTAAAGTATTAACAAATATACATTTTCTTGAACTAGTATTCAATGGCATTGACAACACTATATATACATCTTGTTGTGCAGACATTTGTTGTAAGTTCAATAAATATTTTCCAAGTCTTACAATTGTTTCTATGATATCACTGTCATTTTTTTGACACTCACTTCACACATGTTTAAACATTGATGTCATTGTTTTATCTAGCTTTGTCATATATGAACTACAATAAGTATTTGTATCCAATGATTCAATAACAAATTGGGCATCAGTATTTGCACACCATATTAATTGAATATGCCAAGAAAAACTATTTTTCCTTATTTATATTGGTTCTTTTTTCGACAAAATTGTTCTTCATTTCAGAGTACACTAAATTTCATGGATATACTCAAATTTAGTTATACCTATTTTTCTAGAAAACTATCTAACATATATGTCTCATCATGGTCCACATGCTCTAGTGCATCAAATATCGTTCTTTCAATTTCCTTTATATTTGCATTGTCGAATTACATAGGCTCAAGTATTTTTGTTCTTAGCATTGGTGGTATTTGAAAATTGAACCTGAAATGCATTTTTTTTCCTTTCCTACAACTACTTGTGTGACGATGATGTTGAAAAATTTTCAGATTTTCATATAGTTTATTTGAATCACAGGACGATTACTTGTCAACTAAGTTTTCAATTTTAGTATTCATGCTTGCTCCATAGATGGGAGAATTTTTAATCCATATCAGTCCATGTTCATGTTGGCTTCCTCAATTTTGGAATTATGTTACAAAGAAATAGTCAACAAAGTCACGAAAGTACTTGGAATTATGTGAAGTTAACTGGCATACAACATTCATTCTGCTTCTGTAATATCGTACATGGCTAACGAGATCATTTCTTATCAAGGTATCAATATCATATTCATCTACTTCATTTTCGGTCGACAGTTTTTTTTTCTACATGTATTTGTTGTAAATCGTTTACTAAAGGATCCTAGATATGCTCAACATTGCTAAATGAAAGAAAGAAAGTGGGTGGACCTAACTATCATGTCATTGAATATAAGCTCTTGCACAAATGTGAAAAATAGTCTCATAACATCTGTATTCATCTAAGATCCAAATAGGAAATGTTCGAAGCAAGAATGCATTTCAAATTTTCTCTTGTTCTAACGTCCTTAGTTATTAGATTTTTTCCTTTTAACAGTCCTTTTCTTATACAAATCTCAATACAACTAAATACTTGATTGAGGATAATTCACATTGTTTGTAAAAAAAATTCGTTATATGATACATAAAATCATGATCTCGATGAAAAAATTCCCACCTAGCAATATCGTGATATGTAAAGTTTCTTGTAACACTTTCTAATTGTTTTTTCCTTAAAATAGTGTGGGAAAGCTCATCTCTTCTGAAATATTATCTTTGAATATGCCCAAAGTACTATACCTTTCACCCGGAGCAACGTTTATTTGATTATTACAAAGATCGTAAATACTATATGAATCGCTAAATCCATGTAACAATGTTTTTGTTACTGGCTCTTGATCACAATAATCCTTATAATCATTTCTTTTTGTATTTGCATTTGCATATTTGTTTTGGTCAAATTCTTTTTCCAACTTTCATGTATTCTGACATTCTTTAGTCTATAGAGTGGAGTTTTACACAATTGTCTCAATGCCTTCGTGACTTTATGAACGTGTATTTTCCCAACAACAAATATGCTTTTAAACACTAAACGTCTTTTAATTTCCACAATCAGAGTACTAGATTCATTTATGTCACGAGGAATTTCAATTTGAATTTGAGATATGTCATCAGGTATATTGATTACCACTAGTCAATTCCAATTATGGTTTTCAAAAACATTGTCCAAGTTCCCATATTTGCAAAAATTTTAATTGTAATGATATCAGTGTTTCCTCCAATTCATAAATTTCTTTCACTATGGAAATTTTTATTATTATGCCTAATTCACTCTGGAACTGTAAATTTGATAACTTTGTCATTGTCTAGTGCCTTTCTACATTTTTTTCATATTCACTTAATTTTGGACACATCGCTGATTTTTTTTCTATGTCATCTCTTTTAAACTAAGTTTGATTGCAAATTGAACAATCATAAACAGGAACATATTATATTTTCTTTAAATATTTTTGTTCAATTACTATTTCAAATGTATAATTGAACATTTGTAACAATTATTTATGTTCATTAGCAAATATGCTATCTTGTATTGACTTTCACCGCTTTGACCACATTGTAATCCGGCTTGTTTCTATAACATTTTTGTTTCTTATGTATTTTTTGAGTTCATGCAACAAAGAACACGGAATTTTTCATACACTGACAGGCTTTGTATTAAGTTCTATAGCATCTTCATAAATTTCCATGCTCTTAGAGCTAGAATTTAATGGCTTACATAGTTTCTTAAGAATACTAGTTTCAAAAACGTCCTTGTTTCTTATATGTTTTTTGAGTCGATGCATTGATAGTCGCAATATCTTATTTGCATTGATAAACTTTGTGTCAATTTATATGCCATTTTATTTCATGTTCATGTTTTCAAAGTCATCCATATTAATGCGACTATGTTCTTTTATTGGAATCCTCTAACCATCACTTTTAACTAATGGCTTCAATAGGACGTGACATGTTTTTTTGTTGTACTATCTCTTTGAGAGGTTCATAATGCAAATGACCTACACTTGTACCAAATTGCAATATCATTTCATCTCTATCAAACCCACGAAATTCAGACACAATAGCTAGAGCATTAGAAGACCATATGCATACAGTTATGTTCAAGATATACCGTATCTAGTCATAAACAAAAATGTCATCATCTATCTTCCCTTTTTCATATGGGATTGTTAATTGTATAATGTATCCTTTCCAATCTTATATTCCAAAAAAATTCTTAATTGCATGTTCATTCACGTATTTTTTTATGTATTTTAATGCAGATGAATCATTATGCATCATTGTGTTGCAAAAATTATGTGCAAATATGAGTCGTAAACAGGTAACATTATACTCATTATTCGTCAATTGGCATATTGTTTCAAAATAGATTTCATTGTAAAAATTTATGAACCTAGAATATATCTTAAACATATCTTTGCCCATGATTTTTTCTATCTACATCCATTCATGTTATGTTTGTTCATATGTTGTAATATTTATTATAGGTTCATGCCCATTTCCTATTGAATATTTTTTCTTGCACATAAGTGGTTCAAAATGTTCGATAATTGAATTATCGCCATGAAACAATATGTTATAACTTTCTTTCCACAAAGTTGAATTAAAATGCAAATTTTTTTCATCTTTCTCTTTTACCAAAGTCTTATGGGAATTTTTAGCTAGTTCGATAACCAATGTATACAAAATATGTCCCCCCAAAGTCCTTGTTCTTCCCCAACAATAGTATTTGAAGTTGATTTTGCATCCTTTCCATGTAAACATTTGGGCTATTTATACCATGCATATATATTAATGCATCCATATTCAATTCACGTTCGTAAGATAATATGGCTTAGGCCTTCCCTTCATGTAAACAATTCTTGAAATGTTCTATTGTTCCTTCAGTGAATTTTGTTGATATGTATCTAAAATGTAATAGATTTTGCATCTATCAAACAAGAAATCCTAGAACATATGTAAAATTGTTCAAATGAAATATATTATTATACCTTAGTATTGCATCTATACCATTCCTTTCTATAGTAACCAAATGCTTCACCATTGATTCTTTAGCAATCATGCTTGTTCATTGATGCTTTAGCAATCACGTTTAAAAAAAAAATTAAATTCACTATGAAATATTGTTCAACGATAAGAACAACATAAACAATGTACATGAAAATGAGTAAAACAATATATATAAAAACTGTTTGTGTAAAACTATTGTCTATGAATGAGATATAGAATAAAAAAAAAATGAACCACAATGTATTTGAT
Organism: Pinus albicaulis; assembly: GCA_034641835.2. Classification (NCBI taxonomy): domain Eukaryota; kingdom Viridiplantae; phylum Streptophyta; class Pinopsida; order Pinales; family Pinaceae; genus Pinus; species Pinus albicaulis. The sequence goes on along the minus strand of CM076577.1, from coordinate 1,048,792,951 downwards.
ACGGATATTGTAAAATCTATATTTGTTTTCGAAAACAGAAATTGTGCATAATTCTTACGCTAACGAGAAAAATTCACAGTTATCACAGTAGAGTATCAATCCCGAAAATTATGATAAAAACCATTTGTAATGAGGCACCCCTCCCTTAAAACTATGAAATATACCAATATGCATTGGAAACATGCATGCCAAAATAGGAATGCATGATCAACACCTGGTGTTACACTAAAAACTGTCACCTTGACATTCTGTTGATTGTATGAGCCCATTAACACTCATACATACCTCCTTTGCAAGTCTCACAACCTTTACTCCTCATGTCAAGCCCTGAAACAGGAGGAAAAACCCTAAAAATCTCTAAAACTTTGGGTACGCAGGTAACATGAGGCCTGTATGTGTTCCTAGCTTGGGTACGCAGGTAATACACTGCTTACCTGTGTTTCAGAATGCAATTTTCCTTTGCAATACCTGTGTACCCTCCTCAAAGTCAAAAAGGCGAGAAAGTAAAGTAAAAAAAGTGGTTTGAGGTCAATTCTAGAAGGTTCTAGATGAGAATTTTTGGGGATGAGTACGCTTTTATAAGGTGCATGTATCCCTCACCTTAAGGAACTAATCCCTTGATGTGAGGAGTCCATCCCTTTGAAGGAGGATTCTATCCCTACAAATTTGGAATCCTAACCTCCTCATCTGCTCTATAAAAGGAGGCATTGGGTAGCCTCAAATGGTTAGATTTTGGAGATTGAGATTTTGGAGATGGAGAATTGGATTTCAAGTTTTATGTGTGATTGAGTTGAAGTGCTGTTGAGATTTAGTCTTCTTTCTGCTGATCTTTTGAGAGGAAAGATCACATAACTCTTTATGCTCCTGGAGGAAGAGTACAAGACTTATCAAAGTAGAGGAGACTCCTGCTTCGGACCCCGGGAAGGCCTTTCAAACATCAAGGCTAAGGTTGTAAGTTTCTTCTGTTATTTTTAAGATTAATACAATGAAGTTTTGTTTTTCTCAATAAATTGTCGTTCGATTGTTTATTTAAATAAGCTGTTGTTTGATCATTTATTTCATAGATTCCTTGATCACTATGATAGGTATGTTTTATAATTATTTGTTATACAGGTGCTATTTAATATTTTCTTGTTTGTGATTGTAGGTCGACGAAAGACGACACTTTCTTGCGATGAAAGAACTCTTGTTGTGACGGAAGGATTATTGTTGCGACGAAAGAACTCTTGTTGCGACGAAGGATTATTGATGCAATGGAAGCACTACGACTGCAAATAAGAATTTGGATCTAAGGTAGGATCGACACCTTCATAGCATTTATTTGTAAAACGAATATATTTAGAGAAAGACAAAATTAGTTGTTCGTTTGTTGCTAGATTGTCTTCTGACACTAGGGAGATTGATCTTGTCCGCAAGAACGATTTATCCGGCCAACACCTGGCCAATGCAAATACTGACACGTTACTTGTTAAAATAATGTCACAAGAGATTTATAAAACTTAGAACATTTGATTTTTTATTCTTAGACTAATGAGAAAAACATAGTGACACATTATTTGTTAAAATTATGTCACCAAATATTCATAAAACTTATACCCTTCGAAAATAACAGACACAATCTTTTCATGGAAAAGTTTCGTACCTCCGCATTCATTTCCCCCTACACAGTTCTCCAACACACTTTCCTTCTGCATAATATTAATTTTTAAATAACGGAAACCACTTAATATCAATCACTCCATACAATGTATCATGTGATTTCATATTTATTTAATTTCCTATGTTTTTGTGATTCATCACGGATATGTGTACATGATATGTCTTTTCTAATATGAGTCACCCGCAAAATAGTTACATGTGGCCATTATACACAGAAACGATAAATATAGAGTTAGACGACATTCAAAACGTCGTTGATTAAGAAAATAATTTTAAATCCAAAACACAAATGACTAGAAAATTGATTTTTGCACAATGCATTTAGAAAATGCAAGTATTGTTCGAGTTTTTGTTTCTTTAAATGAGCTTTAATCTCCAAAGGTAAATATTGAACATAAAGCAATCAGGTATAATGTTTCCTAATTTTTGACATGTTTTTCAAGCCGAGTTGGAGATCGACTATGTTTTTTGCAACACATCATAGATATAAAATACAACCAATGCCTCAAAGATTGTGGTTTCCCCTTTCCATCAAGATCCCACACGATACAACCAGAATGAGTCTTCCCCCCTTCGAATCACCTTGGTTTTTTCCTATTTGAGCCATGATTTCTCTATTTAGAGATAGAGTAACCTTATGTCACCTACACAGAAGAGAAACTGCATAGAGCTCTGAATCTACACAAAATGGATTATTTTCATAGGACGTCAATGCATAGATGAACACACCTTCAGCTTTCAATTGGGCCTAAATGGCATCTCTAAATATCGTATGAAAACCACCATATGCTAAAAATAGAGAAAAAAAAGCTAATACAGTTTGGAGATGTCGTTTAGGCTCAATTGAAAATCGAAGATGTATTTTGTAATAGATCATGAATATGGAAAACATCCAACACTAGAACGACCATGATTTTTCTCTTCAGAAAGTGAAAGTTGTCCACACAACTATTTTATAATAGTTATACTGATATGAAACTCCTTTACATGCAAGGGAGAGTGTTCTTTGGTTAATTTTTTAAACACTTTCTCATTTAGAAAATTTTCAAATATATCTATATAGAAGAACACTTGCAAAGAACTAATTAATTGATCAAAGGCTACGCTTTTAGCTAATACAGAGTTGAGAAAATAGTTTTCATTATCTGCAAAGAAGAATGTGTTGAATACGGTCTGTCTGGGAGAATGAAGGTTCATAAGCGATGTGTATTTATGATATATTTCTTTTTTCATTTCCACAATCCATCATAAGCAAAAAGAATAAACGAAGTCGATAAGTTAATAGGAAAGGAAACAGAATGACAGATTTATGGTTCATCCCTAGATAGATCGTTATCTAGATAGACTATTATCCACATTTTTAATCGTCTTGATCGTTATCTAGATAGACTGTTATCTATATTTTTATTCGTTTCAATGCCTTTGATGAAATATTGATGTCATACAACCAGGGGGAATGAAAATAAGAAATATGATGCAACCTATATTTGAATACGAAAGAATTACGATAAGTTCTACAGTAATGAAAATTGAATCGAAAGAAAGCAGGCGACGTTATTCCTGAATCACATGCTAAAAACAAAAAAACATCACACAAATGACTATTTCGACTTATTGGGAATTGGAATGATATGACCAAAAATTGTTTCCTTGGAAGGAATTGGTATCAATTTCAAAGATGGCACATGTATGCTATCCTTTTTTTAAATGAATAAAAAAATATTTCTCACACTTTCCACACATAATTGTATCAATACGGATCTTCAAAGACTAAGGATAAATCCAATGTAATGATCACCTATAAAAAATGGAAAATCCTTTGAATCTTCCATAATTATGAAACATTAGCCAATGGAACTAATCCAACCAAAGAACTGATAGATCAACATAATTTAATAGTCTGCAATTGCAACAAGGAAAGTAGCACAACAATCACACAAGGAATAGATAAATCCATTCTATTAAATCATAAAAAATTTAAAGGAATGGATACAATAAAAAGGATATTATGTTGTTTATTGATGTGATATGACCCAATCGCACTAGGAGGCTCTAAAGAGAAGCCCTAATATTACTAGGAGGCCCTATTCGATCATAATGTTTTGTGCTAGCAATATGGGTAAATGATGCACTACAAATGCACCAAAAATATTACTCGAGGACAAAATGAACAATTTAGTCAATGATCCATCGTATTGATTGAATGGAAGTGATTTTTACGAAATTAAACCTTATTAAATATTAATAGTTTTTTATGTTATTTAAAACGAAATACTGATGTTTCTTATTTAATGTTTATTAAAGTCTGTATTGCAATAAATTAATGTTGCTTATTTAAAAGAAAATATTAATGTTTCTTATTTAATGTTTATTAGAATTTTTGTATCCCTAATAAAACCTATATGCACACTGAAATATAAATTCATAAAACTTTCCACATAAGCACAAATGTCAGCAAACACCTCTTGTAGAACGAGTCTGGTTTTCGCACTCCAACAGAATCAAATTCTTCTGCACTAAATACTTTGATATTTAATTGATTAAAGGTTGTGCTCTTGTATATGGTTATAGTTTTGTAAATAAGCATTGTATAAAATCCATGTAGATTCAAACTGATAATTATAATATGCTAAAAAAATTGACTTGAATATATTGTACCAATTGCGGAAGACAATTACGATAAAAAAATCACAAAGCAAGAAAGAGAAAGAATTTCAATCAAAAATTACACAAATATTTAATGGGGAAATCCACAACTAAAAAACCCGCTATCTTTATATTTCATAAGTAATAAAAATATCAGAAAATTACAATGCTTTTCTCAATCCTGAGAAACCTCTGCACTATCTCTATATGTCTCACTAATTCCTAGACAAGCCTGGTTCAATACTTAATTAATTTTCTACCATCCAGGATCCTTATTTCCTTGCATTTTTTCCTTGGGTAATTAGGCCTTATTAATTAGGGAAATTCCCAATCCATACTGAGCAATCCATTAGGGACCTTCCTTTGACTGCATGTAGTGTACAATTCATATAATTATATAACTGATAGTACACTTCCATTCAACTCCATTCTCACATGGGTCTTTCTCAGCATTGACATGCATGAGTTATTTATGAGTGAATTATCGCTTACCTGATTGATCATTGGATGTGGTTCAAGTCCAAGTTCCACTCTTTGATCTCTCACTAGTTCCTCCATTAGTTAGAGCTAGTCAAACTGGATTTAACTCAGATAAATTGAGTTAATTAATTACAACTCAAAATAAACTCAACCAAGGCTCCTATAATGTAGGAGACACTCTACATGCCTCTAGTTATACCCTCAACTTGAATTAACTAAACCAAATAATTCATCCTAACTTAGTTAAATTGTACAAGTTGTCATGTGATGTGGAATTACAATTATATTTTTATTTCATTCAAGGGAAAATTAAATTAGAATATTTTCTTGTTGTCATTTTCAATACTCCCTGTCAACAAGAAAGGTATTATTTGATACCCCGATCCTGCCCCTATGGAACTCAAATTTGCCTCTTGACAGTACCTTTGTCAATATGTTTGCATCCTTCTCCTATGTAGGAATGTACTCTAACAACATAATTCACCTCTACACACAATCTCTGAGATGGTGGTACCGGATGTCGATATTTTTGGACATATCATGAAAAAATAGATTAATTGAGAGTTTGATGCAACTCTAGTTATCAAAATAAATCACTTTTGGATCCATCTGCTGACCAAAAAACCCAAAAAGGATCTTACTTATCCAGATAGCCTCACAAGATGCTTGAATAGAATCATGTACTTTGCTTCTGTTGAACTGAGTGCGACTGATCTCTGCTTCCTACTGTACCAGGAAAATATTGTTGACCCAATACTGAAGATGCCCCTTGGTGTGATCTTCTTGTTGGATGGAATCCATGCCCAATATAGATTTGTGAAGCCTTGAAGCTTCACTCCCTCTATCCGTCTGTACCAAAGACCAAACTGACTAGTGCCTTTGAGGTATCTCAACACATATTTGGTTTCCTTCCAATAGAGCTTGGTTGGCTTAACCATTGCTTGACTAAGTTGGTTAACTACATAACACATGTTCGGTCGTGTGTTCACCATGTACATGACTGAACCCACAAGATTCTTGTAGATGGTAGCTTCTACCACTTCCCTTAAAGTAGCATCTTCCTTCCTCCAATTCCATGCTAGAGGAGTCTCCATGGGTTTGTTGCTCTCCATGTGAAACTTCTTAAATATTTGAATACTTTCCATGAGAGACAAACAATTCCCCATATCTTTGCCCAATTTCCAAACCAAGGAAATAATGCAAGATCCCCATGTCCTTCATATCAAATTATCTTGCAAGATCCTCTTTGCAAGAATTTATCAGCTTCTCATCACCTATTAGAATTAAATCATCGACAAATAATACTATAATCAATAATTTACCTTCAACCACAATATGGTAAAGTTTCATATCTGCTTCACTTTTGGTGAAGCCTATCCCAGTGAAATAGTTTTCGATCCCCGTGTACCAAGCATGAGGTGCTTGTTTCAATCCATACAATGCTCACTTGAGTTTCCGCACATGCGACTCTCTATCGAAGGTCTCAAATACTTTTGGATGCTCTATGTAGACCTCTTCCTCAAACACTCCACTGAGGAAGGTTGTCTTCACATCCATATGATGTATCTTCCATCCCATATACATTGAAAGTGCTAGAATAGATATGATTGAAGAGTACCTGGATGCTAGAGAAAAATTATCTTCGTAATCAATTCCCTCCACCTGACAGAACCCCTTAGCCACAAATTTGGCTTTTTTTTTCTCGACACTCCCATTTGCTACTTACTTCACCTTGTAGATCCACCGGGACCCTACAACTGACTTTTCCTCTAGTTGTGGGAAAACTTCCCATGCACTGTTCCTAATTGCATCAACCCATATTGGTTGTTGCACTGCTTCCTCAAATGAGGATGGATCGGTCTCTAAAATCTTACTCTTAAGGTCCATGTAGCCAGTGTACCACTTTGGGGACCTCCATTGCCTGCGATGTGATGTGAGTGCTCCCAAATTCTCTCAAGCATCATGCATCAACCTGTCAGCCTCTCTGGTGCGCTTCCTTCCATCTCTACATGTCTCTGCATGAGTGGGTGCTTCCACTCTCTACACCTCTGCTTATGGTTGCTCCAAATAATGAGGTTCTTCGTTTGGAGCTAATAGCTCCTCAAATGCATGAAATTGAAGTTCCCACTCAAGGGAAATTCATATGGCCTTATCTTCTTCGAATTTCACATCTCTATGAACAAATTTCATCCTGTGATATGGAAGGTACTCTTGATAATTTTTAGGAGTATCAATGCACCCCACAAATATGCCCAAATCAATTATTGGTTCTAGTTTTTTCGTGCATATTTGGTTACATGATAATTAGTTGATGAACCAAAAATTCTAAAGTGCACCACATCTGGTTTCCAACCTGAAAAATATTTTTCTGGTGTACTCATCCCAATAATTTGATGAGGACTTATGTTCTGCACAAATACTATTGTGTTTCATGCTTCATCCCACAAGTGCAATAGTAGGCCATGATCATGTAACATCGCTCATGCAACTCCCACAATATTATTTTAATTTATTTCTTCAACCCCATTATGTTGTGGGTTATGAAGCGTTATTAATTCTCATCGAATTCCTTTTGATGCACATAATTTCCTAAATTCATTCGACACATATTCTCCACCATTGTCGATCTTGAGAACCTTACATTTCTTCCATCTGCCTTTTTGTACAAGCGCTTTGAACTCAAAAAAATTTGATAACGTCTGATATTTATTTTTCATGAATAATATCCAACACGTGTGTGAATTTTTTTATATAAAAATCACATAATACATGTGTTTGGATATGGAGGTTGTCGAGAATAGTCAACACACATCTCAGTGACCTATTTTTCGGCTCTGAACCTTCTTTGCTTTTGTTCTCAAGACATCATGGTCTTCTACATCCAATTTATAGAGGTTCTTTTCCCTAACCCCAATCTTCTTCACTTGTCCCATGGCTATGTGATGAAGGAACACCTTTCCTTTCCTAAATATCACATTGTAGCCACGGTCTTCCAACATAGCAAGTGCAACTGATTTATTCTTCAAACCAAGAACATACATGACATATTTTAATGTGAGAGGAGAACCATACTCCCTGTAAAAGGTAAAAATATTTATTACAGTCTCACTATACCTCCCATCTCGATGTGCATCTGGAGATCCTTCTCCTCCAAGTCGCTGAAGAAATATTTGTCGTCGCTCATATGGAATTAGGCTCCATTATCGAGGTACCACACAGATCCCATCACCAATGATACCATGCATGCGATGAGGGTGAAATCCAACTCAAATTGTGAAGAAATATCTTCACATGTCACTCCTCCTAAGGGCTTCTTGTTGGCCTTATTGTGCGGACACTTCATGGCATATTGTCCCAGCTCATGACAGTGAAAACATTTAATCTTCGACAAGTCCTTCCTCTTATGTGCCTGACTAGAATCTGATTTCAAATGGGATTCCTTCCCTTTCCATTTATTTTCCTTTCCAACCAAGGAACAATTCTCCTCCTCGTCATTCTTTGATGAGGATCATCTCTAGTTTTCAGCCGAATATCTTCTTGTACTAAGTCAGAGCATAATCGCTCCCACTCTTGTAGCTTCTCCCTCCCATTTCTTGAATTTTGGTATTTTTTCCAGCTCTTGGGAAGGACTAGAAGTGATAGGATCACCAGATCATGCTCGAAAACTATAACACCAACACTTCCAAGCTCATCCCAACATTCGGTGAAGTTGGTCAAGTACTTTGGTATTGTGTCGCCCTTTCCATCTTGATTTTCTTGAGCTTGTCCTTGAGCACAATATTCTTGTGGTCATTTTTTTTCTAAAAAAAATATGTTAATGCCTTCCACATAGCATATGGTGTTTCCTTTCCATGGAGGTTCTAGACAATATGGTATCGAACACCTTCCAATAGAATCCTTCTTTCCTTTGCTACATTCCTCTTCCAGGCTGCTAGATCTTGAGCATTTTTTGCTTCAGGATTAGGAATATCATAGTATATGAACTCCTCCAGCCTGTTGTCTTCCAACATTTCTTCCATCGTGTCTATCCAATCTATGTAATTATAACTACCCTCAAGGGCATATTCGAGTCTCAATACAGAGAAAGACATCCTGATCTTGTTGCTAGTCCTAAAGAGTAGATATGTAAATTTGATTCGCCTACACAATAATAATAATAAAAATAAAAATAAAACAAATAAATAAATTTAAAAAATTAAAATTAAAATTAAAATTAAAAAAATTAAAAAAATAAAAAAAATTCATATTCTTCTCTTCTATAGTGATTCCTACTCTAATACCATGTAGAAAATCCACATATATTCAAACTTCTAATTGTAATATGCTAAAACAATTGACTTGAATCTACTCTACCAATTGCAGAAACCAATTACGATCGCAAAATCACAAAGCAAGAAAGAGAAAGAATTTCAATCACACATTACACAAATATTTTCTGGGGAAAGCCACAGCTAAAAACCCCATTATCTGTATATTTCATAACTCAAAAAATAGGAGAATATTACAATTCTTTTCTCAATCCTCAGAAACCTCTACACTATCTCTATTTGTTTCATTCATTCCTAGACAAGCCTGGTTTAATACTTAACCAATTTTCTTCCTCCGAGACCCTTATTTCCTTCTGTTGTTTCCTTGGGTAATTAGGTCCTATTAATTAGGGAAATTCCCAATCCATACTGCACAACACATTAGGTACCTTCCTCTAACTGCATGCACCACCTGTACAATTCAGATAATTATACAATTGATAGTACATTGCCCTTGAACGTCAATATCAACTGGGTCTTTCTCAGGACTGACATGCATGAGTTATTCATGAGTGAATTATATGAGTTATCTGATTGATCACTAGATGTGGTTCAAGTCCAAGTTCCATTCTTTGACCTCTCACTAGTTCCTCCATCAGCTAGAGTTATTTAAACTTGCTTTAACTGAGACAAACTGAGTTAATTAATTACAACTCGAAATAAACTCAACTAGGGATCCTATAATGTAAGATACACTCTACATGCATCTAGTTAGACCCTCAAATCGAATTACCTAAACCAACTAAATCATCCTAACTTAGCTAACTCATACAAGTTGTCATGTGTTGTGGAATTACAATTTTATTCTAATTTTATTCAAGGGAAAATTAAATTATAATATTTTCTTGTTGTCATTTTCAACAGGCTTATGTGTGGAATTGTAGAGGAAGCCTTCAAGCTTTCATCATGCGAACCTCTGTACTCAGCACAATCACAAACCTTCCTCACAATTCATGCATGCTTGCACTCATAAACAAGTATTTTAATTACAAAAATTACTAAAAATATGTGTGTTCATGTCAACACTTATAAGCAATGTTTCTCCCCTCTATTATGTATTAGCTCACTTTAAGAGGAACTACGAAAATCTATACAATAGTGATTTTTCCGCACCCCTAAAAAATCAACTTCTTTTGTGCTAAAGACTTTGCTAATTAACTGATTAAAGGTTTCCTTGTCATAATGAAATCTCTCCACATTCGTATGCTTTTTCTTTCCGCTCAGTTCTTTGGAATTATTATTATTATTATTACTATTATTATTGGAAATATTTTGATTCTAAATATTTCTAAATAATTTACTAAACTTTGTAACAAGTGTGAAGAAAACTCCGCGGAATAAAATATTTTTGAAACACAAAAACCAAATCGAAACTTTTATTGTAGAAAACGCAAATTGGAAAATCCTTACCATAATCAATCTGTATATTAAGAAAAATTGTATATATGTAATAGGAAAATGTGAAATATCATTACATTAAAAATTAAATTTATAAAGTCCCCTATGCACCCTTGTTCTCTCACACATACCCCATCATGTGAATAGTAAAAGCTTCACATAATGAAACATAATAATATTATTTCGAAATTTGTTCATAGTTAAACTAATTAAAGTTTCATTTGTATCTCCATTCTTCCACGCATACCCCATCCTTGGCAAACATTTATAGCTCTATAAAATCACAACTCTTGCAAATTTTTTCACTGCCACCCCCCCAATCCTTTTAAAAAGACCTGGTAATGTGTCAATTCTAACACCATTGGAGAGAGCAGTAACACACTGTCTCAACACTCATGGAAATCACAACTCATTCTCTATGCTGATAGATTTTCCTCCACAAAGATTCATAGCTCTATAAAATAAGAGCTCTATTCAACTACTCTCTCAGACATACCTCGTCGTTGCGCATTTGAAATTTTATCAAAGCAGGATATATGATATACAATGTGTAAATTTGTAAAAGTAAGAGTCATCTCTACACAATGAAATATTAAGTAGAGATAATTTTATCCCTCCCCCTCGCGGCCTACACAAAGGACCTGCAACCACATCAGTTCTTTCATCATTGGCAAGAGTAGTACCATGACAGTGTAAGTTTTAGTTTCATTCTTAGTGTTAGAGCACACACCGACAGAATGGCCACTTAGAAAAATAGTTTTTTTTTTTTTGAATCAATTATCAAGCACTGACTAATACCAAAACTAAAATGCTCTCCACCAGGGGAATTATGTCCATCAGAAGTTGTTAGGCCAATCAAAACTTAGAGATAATATTTCCAGAAAATTAGAAAATTATTTTTGAATTTATGTAAAATTTAAATATTTAGCGTTTTCTCGAAACTTTAGTTAAAATTGCAAAAAAAAAGCAAAATAATGCATAGTCAATGCACTTTGATCACGAGGTGAATGTTATTGTCCCTGGCGAGGCAGGGACTGATAAGCTTTAAGCATTGTAAAATTCCTTTTCAATAAACCAAGAAAGAACCAAAATTCTTTTGTTTTATAATTTTCTATCTTTTAACAGCATAAGACCATCAAAATGGTCACCTCTTTTGAGACAAACTTGATATCAAAAGGAATACTTTATCCTCGAGATTGTCACTATAAACAATAAATTGGTTTAACAATTCCAATCTATAGTTCCAACCCTATATACCTTAATTAAGTATACACAATTAAGAAGATGTTGTACTTCTCTCTTTAATCCCTCAATTATAGCAACATGCAATAGGTAAGGTATGAGAAAATTAATTTGGAAAGTGTTGTCTCAATGTAATATGAGTTTGAGTCTCCACCTGAATATTAATATTGTTTCATAACCCATAAGACTTATTTAGAATCTCCCATGATTCCCCTAACAACTTATGTTTATCGTTAAGGTCACCAATAATCACTTTCCTTGTTCTTCGTAATGTATTCTAGCATAACTTAGTTTTATTATTTGATATGTTTTAGCATGAGGATTCATAGGTTTTCTAGGATGCATAATAGATGATGAAATCACATATAAAGATTTAGCCCATAAAACATGTTCAAATTCTTGGATCTTAATTTTCTTAGTGTCACTCCTTTATTTTACCAGTATTTTTCCATGAAAATATACCACATTCTAGCCTAAATAAACTTGTCTTATGCCACTTTTATTACATTTTTCACTTATGTTTATCAATAAACCACTTCTTAAGGTATTTTTTTCATTGGTTTTTAATTTTTGGAATTTCATGAAAATTTATGCATTGTAAATTAAGTTTAACATATTTTTATAGGAAATATATAGTTTTCATAATTACTCATTTGTTGAGATATTTGCAGGTTAGATAGGAGAAATCAGGGACATGGGTTTTGTCTCTCATTATTTTGATATGGTTAGGTCCTCCATGGTTTGCGATAAAATGCATGTAGAGGTCCAGTCAATGGGCAATCAATCCGACCAATCTACCTGCTAAAATGCATATTTGGTGAGAAATTTTGCCCAAATATGAAAAAACGAGATTTCTCATGATTTTGGACATGGGGAAAGTCAAATTACATCTATAATAAGGCTCACATTAGTATTTGGTTAGCCACAAAAATATTTTTCTGTAGTTGGTTTCATTTTTCATGTATAAAGGACAAACTAGTGAAGTTTGCTAATCACTTTTAGATTTAAAATTTTCAGATTTCTACAATGATCTTAATACTCAAAAAATCCATCATTGAAGCTCTAATTCAAGATTAATTATCAATAGTATATGCAATCGTTGTGAGTTTTTACTAGTTGGTAATCTTCGATGTACAAGCTAAGGGATGGAGGGCCCCCAATATCTCAAGATGTGTACTTATTTTCATTGTTGTTCATATCTATGGATGGTAGGTATATATTTGTGTGTGTGTGTTTTCATATTTACATTTACATATGCAATAAAGTCTTTACCTTCGTGAGATTTCAATTATCTTGTCCATATATTTATTTTCATGTGTTTCTTGTCCATAATTGTTCATAACTCCCTCTTTTGAATTATAAGCCTTATTACTTTATTATTCATCACAATTGTATTGTTGTTCATGAACAAATCAAGTATTTTAATCATAAACTAGTCAATGCTTATGAGAAACAAACTTATTGATAGACTAGGTAAAAAATTGGGAGAGCATATTTGTTCAGAAAAGGCCCTAGTGCACGCATAATCTATCGAACTACACTTGCATCAAGAATTGTAGGTTTCTCTTTCTATAGATTATTAAATGCTTTGAGAAACAAACTTATTGAAGGATTAGATAAAATATTATGAGTCCATCCATTGGGAAAAGGCCCTAACACATACATAATCTATCAAACTAGCCTTGCATCAAAGCATTATTTGCATTGCTAATAATTTATTTTTATTTTGACACTAAAATCAATTGTTATGATACTTAGCTTCGACTTCACCTTTTGCTCAAGAAGAATATCATGTTCTCTCGCCTATGACTCAACTACTTCATTAGGAACATTTTTAAATTAAACATGGGAACTTGCATTTATTGTTGAAACGTCACTAGAAGACCCCTTATGAACATTCACGAGTAATGAACTTGTGTACTTATTCTATTGTCTAATTCAAATAAATTATTTGGATTCAAACATGGGTAAGAATTTGTGTATTGGTTTTTTTCAAAATTCATACATTATGTTTGTAAAATAATTTCTATTATGAACTTGACATCCTTTTCTATTGTCTAATTTAGATATTATATTATAATTCAAAATTATTACTTGTAAAAATAATTTTTGTTATGTGAAAAAATAAAATTATTAATTCCTATCTATTGAGAACATAATTAATATAACATTTTGTAGTAGATTACAAAATTATTTAGCAATTCATAAATACATTTTGGAGTGATGAGGAATACCTTTGATTATATTGATTTAGTCCAATGATGTATTCCTTGTAGATTAGCTACCCTCCTCTACAAATTTTGCAGCCCAAACTAGAATTTTTACCTCCAATCCAACTAGGAGCAATCTCTTTGACTCCATAGTTCTAAGAAACCCAATGTTTCCTATCCATTCATACTCATAGCTTAATAACAACACCCATCCCACAGGTATTTCAAAATCATAGTCCCTCTCTCAACTCAACAACCAGCACTAGAACAACCATGATTTTTCTCTTCACAAAGTGAAAGTTGTCCACACAACCATTTGTTAATAGTTGTACACAGACCCAACTCCTTTACGCGCAAGGGAGAGTGTTTCTTTGATTAATTTTTAAACTCTTTCTCATTTAGAAATTTTGAATATATATATATATATATATATATATATATAGAGAGAGAGAGAGAGAGAGAGAGAGAGAGAGAGAGAGAGAGAGAGAGAGAGAGAGAGAGAAGAACAGTTGGACAAAACTAATTAATTGATCAAAGGTTACGCTCTCAGGTAATACGAAGCTGAGAAAAAGGTTTTTATTATCCGCAAAGAAGAATGAGTTGAAGATGGAGTATGTCCAAGAGAACAAAGGTGCATAAGCGACATGTATTGTTGATACAATTATTTTTTCATTTCAACAATCTGACATAATAAAAAATAATAAATGGAGCTGATACGTAAGTAGGAAAGGAAACACAATTACAGATTTATGGTATGTCCTTAGATAGACCGTTATCTAGATAAAATATTATCCATATTTTTAATCATCCCGGTCGTTATCTAGATAGAGTGTTATCTAGATTTTTAGTCGTCTCAATGCCTTCAATGAAATATTGACATCATACAACCAGAGGGAATGACAGTAAGAAATCTGACGCAACTTGTATCCGAATACGAAAGAATTACGATAATTGCTATAGTAATGACAATTGAATTGAAAGAAGGCAATCGACATTATTCTTGAATCACATGCTGATAGCTAAAAAAGCATCACTCAAATGACCATTTTGACTGATTGGATATTGGAATGATATGACCAAAAATCATTGCCCTGGAAGGAATTGGTATCCATTTAAGATATGGCACGTGTATGCTATCCTTTTTCGAAATGAATTAAAAAAAAATCACGCACTTTCCACACATAATTGTATCAATCTGGATCTTCAAAGACTAAGGATAAATCAAATGTAATGATCACATATTGAAATGGAAAATCATTTGAATTTTCCATAGCTATAAAACATTAACCAATGGAACAAACCCAACAAAAGAACTGATAGATCAACAGAATAGAACAATCTACAATTGCAACAAGGAAAGTAATACAATAATCGCACCATGAATAGATAAAACCACACTATTATTCAGAGAAAATTTAAAGGAATGGTTATAATGAAAAATATCTTATATTGTTTACTGATGTGATATGATCCAATCACCCTAGGAGGCTCCAAAGAGAATCCCTACGATTACCAGGAGGCCCTATTCGATCATAATTTTGTGTTGGAAATATGGGTAAATGATGCGCTACAAATGCACCTAAAATATTACTCGATGAAAAAATGAACACTTTGATCAATTTTTTTTATTAATGGTGATACCATATGCCCATATTCTCAACACATAACAGTATAATCGACGAAATGAACAATTTGGTTAATGATCCATCGTATTGATTGAATGGAAATAAGTTTTATGAAATTGAACCCTATTAATGATTAATAGTTTCTGTGGTATTTAAAACAAAATAATGATGTTTCTTATTTAATGTTTATTAAAGTGTGTATTGCAATAAATTAATGTTGCTTATTTAAACTAAAATAGTAATGATTCTTATTTAATGTTTATTAGAATTTATCTATCCCCAATAAAAGCTATCTGCACACTAAAATATAATTGCATAAAACTTTCCGCATAAGCACAAATGTTAGTGAACACCTCTTGCAAACCGAGTGTGGTTTCCGCACTCCAGCAGAATAAACTTCTTCTGCACTAAAGTATTTTTTAATCAATTTATTAAAGGTTGTTCTCTTTTTTATGGTTATCTTTGTGTAAATAGGCATTGTAGAAAATCCACATAGATTCAAACTGCTAATTGTAATATGCTAAAATAATTACCTTTAATCTACTCTACCAATTGCATAAACCAATTATGATTGCAAAATCACAAAGAAAGAAAGACAAATAATTTCAACCACACATTACACAAATATTTTCTAAGAAAATCCATAGCTAAAAACCCTGCTATCTGTATATTGCATAAGTCAGAAAATATGATAAGATTACAATGTTTTTTTCAATCCTAAGAAACCTTTTCACTATCTCTATATGTCTCACTAATTCCTAGACAAGACTGGTTCAATAATTAACTAATTTTTTGCCCTCCAAGATCCCTATTTCCTTGCATTTTTTCTGTGGTTAATAGGCCCTATTAATTAGGGAAATTCCCAATCCATACAGTGCAATCCATTAGGGACCTTCCTCTGACTTCATGCACCACCTGTACAATTCGGATAACTATACAATTGATAGTACATTTCCCTTGAACTCCAATATCACCTAGGTCTTTCTTAGAACTAACATGAATGACTTCTTTAGGAGTGAATTATAAGTTATATGATTGATCATTAGATGTGGTTCAAGTCCAATCTCCACTATTTGACCTCTCACTAGTTCCTCCATCAGTCAAAGCTAGTTAAATTGTCTTTAACTCAGATAAACTAAGTTAATTAATTACAACTCAAAATAAACTCAACCAGGGGTCCTATATTGTATGAGGCACTCTACATGCATCTTGTTAGAACCTCAACTTGAATTAACTAAACCAACTAAGTCATCCTAACTTAGTTAACTCCTACAAGTTGTCATGTGATGTGGAATTACAATTTTATTCTAATTTAATTCAAGGGAAAATTAAATTAGAATCATTTATTGTTGTAATTTTCAACACTCCCTCTCAACAAAAAAGGGATTATTTGATACCTCGATCATGCTTTTTGTAGGAATGTACTCTAACAACAAAATTCGCCTCTGCACACAATCTTTGAGATGGTGGTACCAGATGTTGATATGCTTGGACCTATCATGAAAAATTGGATTAACTGAGTTTGATGTAACTCTGGTTAACACATCAAATCACTCTCGAATCCATCTACTAACCAAAATACCCAACAAGGATATTCCCCATCGAGATAGCCTCACAAGATGCTTAACTAGTAGCCATGTACTCTGCTTCTATTGAACTGAGTGTGATTGATCTCTTCTTCTTGTTGTACGAGAAAATTTTTGCTAACTCTATATTGAATATTCTCCCTAATGTGATCTTCATGTTGGATGGACTCCCTGCCCAATCTGCATTTGTGAAGCCTTGAATCTTACCAAAGACCAAACTATGTTGTGCCTCTGAGGTATCTCAACACAATTTTGGTTGCCTTCTAATAGAGCTTGGTTGGCTTAACCATTGCTTGACTAAGCTAGTTAATTGCATAACACATGTATGTTTGTGTGTTCACCAAGTACATGAGTCAACCCACAAGCTTCCTATAGATTGTAGCTTCTACCACTTCGCCTAAAGTAGCATATTCCTACCTCCAATTACCTACTAGAGGAGTCTACATGGGTTTGTTTCTCTCCATGTGAAACTTCTTTAGTATCTCCTTAGAATACTTTCCATGAGAGACAAACGGTTCCCCATATCTTTGCCAATTTTCCAAACCAAGGAAATAATGCAAGATCCCCATGTACTTCATCTCAAATTCTCTTGCAAGATCCTCTTTGCAAGAATTGATCACCTTCTCATCACTTGTTAGAATTATATCATCAACATATAATACTATAATTAATAATTTACCTTAAACCACAATATGGTAAAGGTTCTTATACGCTTCATTTTTGGTGAATCCTAACCCAGTGAAATAGTTGTCGATCCTCGTGTACCAAGCACGAGGTGCTTGTTTCAGTCCATACAGTGCTTTCTTGAGTCTACAAACATGAAAATCTTTGTCTAAGGTCTCAAATCCTCTTAGTTGCTCTATATACACCTCTTCCTCAATCACTTTGTTGAGGAAGGTTGTCTTTACATTCATCTGATGTATCTTCCATCTTATCTGTGTTGAAAGTGCTAGAATAGATATGATTAAAGAGCACCTTGCTACTGGAGAAAAAGTCTCTTCATAATTAATTCCCTCCATCTGAGAGAACCCCTTGGCCAAAAATTCGCTTTGTGTTTCTTGACACTCCCATCTGTTGCTTGCTTCACCTTGTAGATCCACCTGGATCCTACAACTAACTTGTCCTCTGGGCTTGGGACAACTTCCCAAGAACTGTTCCTGATAATGGAGTCATACTCCTCTACCATGTCATAAACCCATACTGGTTTTTGCACTTTTTCCTCTAATGAGGATCGATCAGTCTCTACATTCTTGCTCATAAGATCCATGTAGCCAGTGTACCACTCTGGGGACATCCTATGCCTGCAATGTGATGTGGGTGCTCCAACATTCTCTCTGGCATCATGCATCAACCTATCAATCTATCTGTTGTGCTTCCTTCCATATCTATATGTCTCTACATGAGTGGGTGCTTCCATTCTCTGCACCTCTGCTTGTGGTTTCTCCACATATTGAGGTTCTTATTTTGGATCTAAGAGCTCCTCAACTACATGCAACTGAAGCTCCCTCTCAAGAGAAATTTTCACGACCTTCTCTTCATCAAATTTCAAATCTCTACGAACAACTGTCATCCTGTGATATGGCACGTACACCCGATAGTTGTGAGGTGTATAAGTGTACCCTAAAAATATGCCCAACTTAGATATTGGTTCTAGATTTTTCTGTGCATCTTTGGTTACATGACAGTAAACTGATGAACCAAAGATTCTAAAGTGCACCACAACTGGTTTCCTACCTGAAAAATATTCCTCTGGTGTACACATCTTGGGAGTCTGATGAGGACTTATTTTCTGCACAAATATTGTTGTGTTGTAGGCTTCATCCCACAAGTGCAATGGTAGGCCCTAATCATGTAACATCGCTCGTGCAACTCCCACAATAGTTTTTTTCTTTACTTCTGCAACCCCATTTTTTTGTGGGTTATGAGCTGCTACCAATTCCTATCGAATGCCTTCTGATGCACAAAATTTCTTGAAATGATTTGACACATATTCTCCACCATTTTCATTCCTTAGAACCTTCACTTTATTTCATGCGTCTTTCTTGACAAGTGATTCGAACTCACAAAATTTTGAGAATGTCTTATCTTTCTTTTGCATGAAGAATATCCAACACTTGCTTGAAAAATCATCTACAAAAATCACATAAAACTTGTTTTTATTTGTGGAGGTTGTCAAAAATGGTCCCACACATCTTAGTGAACTCTTTCAAGGATCTCTTGCACTCGACTATCCTTATCATGAAAGGTGGGTTTGGTGTACCTCCCCAATGTACACCATTTTCATGTATCACGCTGCTCAAGTGCACCCTTGGGAAGTCCTGTAGAAATCTATTACATGATCTTTAAAGCACCATGGTGTAGATGGCCCAATATTCTATGCCATAACTCATTGATGTCTCGGCTCTACACCTTCTCTTCTTTTTTGCTCAAGAAAACACATTCTTATACATCCAATTTGTAGAGGTTATTTACCCTAACCCTGATCTTATTCACTTTTCACGTGGCTATGTAACGAAGGAACACCTTTCCTTTTATAAATATCACATCCTAGCCATAGTCTTCCAACATAGCACCTGAAACAAAGTTCTTCTTCAAACCAAGAACATACATGACATATTTTAATGTGAGAGGAGAACCAAACTCCCTCTGAAAGGTAACAGTATCGATGCTAGTCGCGTTATACCTCCCATCATCTCCCATCTTGATGTGCATCTTGAGGTCCTTCTCCTCTAAGTTGTTGAAGAAATCTTGGTTGTCATTCATAGGGAATGAGGTTCCACTATCTAGGTACAACAGAGAGCCCATCACTAATGACATTGTTGGTGTCCAAATGTGAATGAATATTCAAACCCTTTCCCACATTAATTATCAATCCGAGTGTGTTGGTTATTGCAAGGCTAACGCACACGGTATGTGCAGATACAATAGCAAAATTCTGATATCAATCGTGGATTTGATAATTTAAAAAAATTAAAAATCATTGTAACAACAATAAAAGAATGGCAGTAATAAATTGTAAAGCTTGCAATGCATTCACAACAATAAAGATACCAGCAATTACATCTACTGTTACGGCAATTACGAAATATGCAAAACAGAAAATAGAATTAACAATGTACAGAAAGAATGCAGCACCTGATCGGGAGAGTGGGCCCAACTCTCTTATCAGGGTTGCGATGTACTCACAAACTTACAAGAGTAACATGAAGATAACTTGCATTAACTCAATGAAATTTTCTGTTGCAGATCTCCATTCCCTGCATATCCAACCCTATCTGCATTATCCCTTATGCGTTCTATCTCCCCTTCTCTCTGATTTGTGCCTTTTTAAATATACAAACAACAAAGGGGAAATAAAATGATTACAAAATCTCAATAAGAAAGATGAGATTTGAAAGATCTTTCCATCATGATTCAGCTGGCACAAGTCGAATTTGGGAATTACAATTTAGGCAATTTTGGAAAATGGCCACAACAAAAAATCTGCAAATTTGTCCTTTGAAGAACCCTGCGTTTCTCTCAATAAAGACCGAATTTTGGAAAAATGCTCATAAGAAAACTAATTTGGTTTGTTTTGCACAAAATCCATGTTTCGGATTTTCAAGATTCTTCTTCATTTGCCCGAAAAGTTCAACGCAAAATTGTCTCTTGTTATTCCAACAAATTTTTGAGTTTGAATATTTAATTATCAATTGAAGATCAAATCTGCAACCTGGAAGAGATCTTGGAGGATAAAATAGTGAGTGATGTTATAATGAATTCATTAATAAACCATCATTGGAAAAATCATGCATATAATCATTAATTTATTAAAATAAAGGAGAACAAGTATTATTTATCCAAAAGAGCATAAATAATTATGAAATGGAATTATATAATAAATTATGATAAATAATGTGATAAAAGAACATTAGAAATGGATGAAATGGATGTTAAGAAGTGATAATAATAATACAAATTAGTGGCCCAACATCTCCCCCAAACTTAACATGTTGCATGTCCTCACGCAGCCCAATGCCTCAGTATTAACCAAGTTGTAATACAATAATCAAAATACTCACCCCAACGCATGATATTGATGGAAGAGAAGGCTTCTTCCTCAAATGCTTCCTTAAAATAATTTTCATGTATACTTTCAACTGTATGTATATGAAGTTGCAACAAAGTATGATACAAATAAATACAAACTTCATTACAAACCAGATTTTGCTGAAATTTTGTAAGCAAATTTATACTATATTAATGCTTCTCCAATCTGAAAATCAAATCAATGCAATGAAAAGATTTCAATATATCAGAAAAATGGTTTTAGGTAATGATGCATGATTTTTTTGGAATTAACAAATTGGTTTATCTTGAAAATTTTTGGGTTTAATGATACATCTTTGTTGTCCAAAAATCAGAAGAATCCAGTTGATAGTTTTAAGGATATACACAAATCAATTTTAGGATTGTATACCTTAAATGAGGAAGAAATGAGAAATCATTCATCATGCATAACAACCCTTCCCCCAAACTGGAGAATTAGTATGCCCTCATGCTACACTAGAAAACAAATTGGGGTGGTTTCTACAATCATGGCCGAAATCTTTGTTTGGTGTATAACAACATGGAATAAGGGAGATTTTGAGAATGAATAATGAGATCGATGGATGATAAAGAATATTAATGGCATGTTCATGATAATGAAAGTAACACTCCCCCAAACTGAAATATTTTGTCTCTGAAAAATGGGAAGTGGTAAAGAAAGGGAAATAATGGTTGAAAAAGATGAGTGAATAATACTTAATGGTTTTTCATGACATTCTCCTAAAATTTTAATAAATAAAAACCTTATGCTACTTTACCTCAACTTTTACCTCCATAAAAATGTGGAATGACATGTATGGATTGAAATTATTTTGAAGCTGATGTAGGCTGAGCTAATGCTGAAAG
Source organism: Pinus albicaulis (assembly GCA_034641835.2). Lineage (NCBI taxonomy): Eukaryota > Viridiplantae > Streptophyta > Pinopsida > Pinales > Pinaceae > Pinus > Pinus albicaulis. Next base: position 1,048,770,863 of record CM076577.1, on the reverse strand, counting down.
TGATGTGGAAGGTGGAAGCCATGCACGCTAAAAAAAGTAATCAGAAAGTGTAGCAGGGTTTCCTTCTACCAAACTGATTAGTTTCCTTGTCATATATAAAACATCTCATGAGTATCCTTAACCAATATTTCATCACCTCAATTATCCCATTACATATAAAAGTGACATAAACATATTGTGAATGAAATGGGATAATAATGGATAAGAAGGGAAAACATGCATTCCCTATACCCATAAGCTTTGGTTGTCATAAGCACAAAAATAATGAGAATTAGTTATCGCAATCTTTTCTTCTCACGGTCTGTCCAATTACATGGGATTCAAAATCAAATCAAACCTCTTAGTGGTGTTGTTAAGATATGAATAAATGGTGATTGATTGGGCAAGCAAATATCTTTGGTTAAATGTATGATACTTATAGAATAAAGGAATTATAGATTAGATGATACAAAATGTCAAATATAAAATATCCTAAAAGTTTCATCCCTAACATGTAAAGTAAATATTTATAACTCAATAATAGATATAAACCATAACCACCATCATCTAAGAACTAATTAAATATTACCCCATGAACCATGAGTTCTAGAAAACCTTGTACATGAAACAATTAGCTTCATCGGAAATTAGCTTTGAGAAAACAAGGTAACCAAGTAGATTATAGTATTAAATTAACTTCTATACCATAGGCATAGCCACTGTTGCCAGCAGGCGTCCATAGCCTCGACAGGGATGCCTTTTTAACCCATTTAGATGCAAGTGTCCCATCTATTAGAAATAAGTACATAGTTACAAAATCCTTTCAATTTACTTAGATGTCAACTGAAGATCATTGTTCTGGCATGGTAACCAGTTAATAACAATTCCATTCATGGCAGCTAATAAATGTGAAAAATTCGGCTCGTGATGAGACCTCTTTTCCTTCAGTTTTATGACTGAAGGTCGTTATCGTGGCTTGGTGACCAGCAGTGGTAATGTCACTTTATTAGGACCTATGATCATGGTAGGTAGGCTCGTGATGAGACCTCCTATCCTCTAGTTGACCATTTATGTTTAATATTTAACTATGGTTATTGTTAATCAATAAATATTACTTAATAGATGGGGTGGTAGGTCAACTCCTTAAGAGCTAGGGATGGCGTAAAAAGTTGTGTAGTAACTATTTTCAACTTTGATAGTTTTTCTTCTAAAAAACTAATAACCTTAAAATGACTGCTGATAAATATATTTTTCATTGCTGAGATTGGGGTTGAGGAATAGTTTATTAGATAATGGCAGAAATATTTAAATACAATTCTATGGTCATCATCATAAATTTTACAAGATCAGGGACTAGACCAATTAGGAAAGTTGAAAGCTGGCATGATGAAATCATATTTGCATAATTATTCCTTAGAAATAAGATTATGTTTATAGATAAACAAAGATAAATTGACTACCCAAGCATTATGTCAAAGAGGGCCTAGACCATTAAAAGTATTTCCTGTTCACTAAAGAGAAAAAAAAATCAGAAAGACCTACATATGTTGAATTCAACGTGAAAATTTGCCAACAACAGTAGTTGTGACTGAGGTAACAAAAACCATGACTTAGGTAATAACAAGGAAAGGGGAAAAATAACTATGGTAGGAAGGTGACATGAAGGAGGATTAGTCACTTTACAAAATAATGAGGAATTAAGAGTGAATCATTCCTGACAAGAATTACCATAATAATCATCCTTATTACTAAATACGAGACCTCCCCCCAAGTAAAGTACGTCTGTCATCAGTCATAGTTGGTCATGTCGTAAGTAAAATACCAATTAAATCTATGGAGTCAGTCGAGGATGTACCTGGCGACTTACCTTGGCAGAGTAACAACACTAGAGGAGTAAGAACACCAAGTAATTAGAAAAATATCACCATGGACTAACATCACCGAAGGAGTAACAACATTGGATACTTAGAAAAAAATTCGGAGTAACAGCACCGGAGGAGTAATAGCACCCAAAGAGTAACAGCAGTGGCAGATTCTTAACACTGACGAAGTAACAACAGTGGCGGATTCACAGCACCGACGGAGTAACAACAGCCAACACTTAGAAAATTTTTTGGAGTAACAGCATCAAAGGAGTAACAACATTGGATACTTAGAAAATTTTCTGGAGCAACAACAGTGATAGATTCACAACACCGACGGAGTAATAGTAGTGACGGATTCACAGCACTGACGGAGTAAAAGCAGTGATGGATTCACAACACCGACGGAGTAACAACAATGACAGATTCACAGCACCGACGGAGTAATAGTAGTGACGAATTCACATCACTGTCGGAGTGACAACAGTGATGGATTCACAGCACCGATGGAGTAACGCAGTGACAGATTCACAACATTGACGGAGTAACAGCAATGATGGATTCACAACACCGACGGAGTAACAATAGTGATGGATTCACAGCACCGGTGGAGTAACAACAGTGACAGATTCACAACACCGATGGAGTAACAGTAGTGATGGATTCACAACGCCGACATAGTAACAGCAGGGATGGATTCATAGCATTGACGGAGTAACAGCATCAAGGAGTAGCAGCATCGCGGAGTAACAACATCACAGAGTAGCAACATCCGAGGAGTAGCAACATCCGGAGTAACAACATCCGAGGAGTAAAAGCAACCAAGGAGTAACAACATTACGGAGTGGTAGCATCCAAGGAGTAACAACATCACGAGTAGCAGCATACAAGGAGTAACAGCATCACGAGTAGCAGCATCCAGAGTGACAGCATCACGGAGTAGCAGCATCCAAGGAGTAACAACATCAAGGAGTAACAACATCAAGGAGTAATAGCATCGCAGAGTAACAGCATCGCGGAGTAGCAGCATCCAAAGTAACAACATCCGAGGAGTAATAGAAACCATGGAGTAACAGCATTACGAAGTGGCCGCATCCAAGGAGTAACAGCATCTGGAGTAATAGTATCATGGAGTAGTAGCATCCAAGGAGTAACAGCATCACGAGTAGCAGCATCCGTAGTAACAACATCATGAAACTTAAGAACTCACTCCTTTTATTTTGAGAACAAAAAAAAAAAATGTGACTTTGAAGTAAACAATACCTGAAGCATAAAAACATAAGAGAAATCAGAAAATAAATGACTCTTTTTTGAAAACTAATAAATAAATAAATATCTTAAGTTATAATGGTTATGATTTTTTTTTTTTTTGCAGCAATGTTGTTTGTGAATGGTGAATGAATGGAAAAATAATTTTTCAAAAATGACTTGGATTTTCAAATGGAAATAAATTTCACATTTCTCATGTTATAAATTCGTTAATTGATGAAAATTATTCATGTTGTTTTCTCTATGTGAGGAAACGTCTTTGAATTTTTTTTTATTTCATTAACATTGCCGTCAATAATCACTTGTTCATAAATTGACCTCATTTATTCTCCTCGAACCTGCAAAAAACGAGTGTCTACTTGCAATAAAACATGAAATCATGGAAGAAGAGAGGTGATCAGGCTCTCCTAATCCAAGAAATATGAAAAAAAAAAAGTATTTATTCTATAAAACAAATCCATGAAAAAAAAATAACAAAGTAAAATTAATTTATTACCTGCGGGAGAGTGGTGGCCAACCATACTAACCAGCAGTGTTTCAATGATAACTTCTTTGTTTTTCGTCTAATTTGAGTGATTCCAAAGCCAAATGAAAGTGAATTCAGAGATATTTATCCAATAGAAAAAGGTTTAAAAAATTCCATGTAATGGTATGTTAAATTTTCTTAGAACAACCTGCATAATAGAGTCATTTTCGATTTTCCAGTTCAGACCAACAGTTGATAATTAAAGCATAACTTTTTCATTTGATGAAGGATTGAACTCATTAAAATTAGAGATTAAAATAGATTCATTTATGTATCTCTATTAGAAACAAGATTTTAAGGAAAGAATAATTGATGGAAAATATGCTAGTGAACACCAGGGAAAACAGAGTTTCAAGAGTGTTGATTTACGATAAGCAGTTGGTATTTTGGTCATAAATTCCTCATACGATATCGAAATAAAGTGATTCAAATTGTGTTGTAAACTATATTAATAGGGTAATATACCATAGAAACAATTTTCTAAAATCTAGTAATTTAAGCCTCCAGAAATGGACTGTCACAACTCTATTCCTTAGCTTCCTACTAGACATCATGTCATTGTTTTGGTCATAAATTTTTCGTTTCAACTTGAAATCGAGTGATTTAAATTTTGTTAGAAAGTAGACATGAAGGGCTACGTAGGATAGAAACAGACCTTGAAAATATTCCCATTTGGTTCCTTAAAACATGACTGTACCGACTGTTTTTCCATAATTTTCATCAAGCCCGCAAGCCATAAGATATGATAATTAAGGAAATTTTCCAAGAATATGATAAAAATGAATATGAGTGTTTTTAGGAATTTTATTTTCAATATAATACATCTATATACATAAATAAATTTTAATATTGATCACCGATGTTAATTTTCACAGTGTGTTGCAACAAAAACAACTATTTTTACATCTAAAGAAATTTATTTATTTATGTCTTTATTTATTCTATATTCTACACTACACTACTCTACTTTGAAAAATAAAATATACTTACATATAAGAGTATTTCCAGTGAAGCCATTTTCGAAATAATGCCTCAAGTATGCACATACCCGTATTTGAAAAATGTATGTTAATAAATACACAGGTATGAGAGACCAACTTCCCTCTTAAGGATGGTTCCAAGAGTTGTTGAAGTGTAGAGTGATGTTGCGAACAAACAACATAGTGAAACCAGTCTTCAATATAGTCTTTATTTCCCATATTCGTCGCATCCTGAAGTTTCGTGACTGAGTTCCAGATTGTGTTGATGCTTTCTTCCTTGACTGCATCCTCTGCCTTTTTGTTTAAATCTTTGTTCATAGAACCAGATGAAGGAAAAAAATTCAAACAATTCTTAAAGCTCAAGACCTAGAGCAGGGTGAAACTTCCCTCCCCAGGACAAGAGATTGGGTGTTTAAATAGAAATCAAGAAATCAAGAAAGCAAAACAAGAAATCTTAAGCTCGGGACCTGGAGCAGGGTAGCATTTCCCTCCCCAAGACGAGAGATTAGGCCCTAAGAAATCAGCAGAAATAAAAGCAAATAAAGACGACTAACGCTCATGACCTAGAGCAGGGTAGCATTTCCCTCCCCAGGACGAGAGATCAGTTCCTAATAAATCAATCAAAAAAGAATAAAAATAGAACAACTACGCTCAGGACCTAGAGCAGGGTAGAATTTCCCTCCCTAGGACGAGAGATTGGTTCCTAATAAATTAATTAAAAAGAAAAATGGAAAAACTACGCTCAAGACCTAGAGCAGGGTAGAATTTCCCTCCCTAGGACAAGAGATTGATCCTTAGATCAATATGAATCGTGTTCTTGCACCTTTGTTAGCCTCCCCGGGAACAACGCCAAAATGTTGGTGTCCAAGTATGAATAAATATTCAAACCCTTTCCCACATTAATTATCAATCTAGGTGCATTGGTTATTGCAAGGCTAATGCACACAGTATGTGCAGATACAATAGCACAATTCTGATATCAATCGCGGATTCGATAATTTAAACAAAGCAAAAATCATTGTAGCAACAATAAAATAATGGCAGTAATAAATTGTAAAGCTTGCAATGCATTCACAACAATAAAGATATCAGCAATTACATCTACTGTTACAGCAATTATGAAATATGCAAAATAGAAAATAGAATTAACAATGTACAAAAAGAATGCAACACCTGATCAGGAGAGTGGGCCCAACTCTCTAATCAGGGTTGTGATGTACTCACAAACTTACAAGAGTAACACGAAGATAACTTGCATTAACTCAATGAAATGTTCTATTACAGATCTCCATTCCCTGCATATCCAACCCTATCTGCGTTATCCCCTATGTGTTCTATCTCCCCTTCTCTCTGATTTATGCCCTTTTAAATATACAAACAACAAAGGGGAAATAAACTGATTACAAAATCTCAATAAGAAAAATGAGATCTGAAAGATATTTCCATCATGATTCAGCTGGCACAAGTTGAATTTGGCAATTACAATTGGGGAAATTTTGGAAAACGGCCATAACAGAAAATCTACAAATATGCCCTTTGAAGAACCCTGTGTTCCTCTCAATCAAGACTGAATTTTGGAAAACTACTTATAGAAAAACGAATTTGGTCTATTCTGCACAAAACTCGTGTTTCAGATTTTCAAGATTCTTCTTCGTTTTCCCGAAACGTTCAATGCAAAATTGTCTTTTGTTATTCCATCGAATTTCTGAGTTAGAATATTTAATTATCAGCTGAAGATCAAATCTACAATCTGGAAGAGATCTTGGAGGCTAAAATAGTGAGTGATGTTATAACAAATTCATTAATAAACCATCATTGGAAAAATCATGCATAGTAATCATTAATTTATTAAAATAAAGGAGAACAAGTATTATTTATCCAAAAGAGCATAAATAATTATGAAATGGAATTATATAATAAATTATGATAAATAATGTGATAAAATAACATTAGAAATGGATGAAATGGATGTTAATAAGTGATAATAATAATACAAATTAGTGGCCCAACATACAACATGCATGCGATGAGGGTGAAATATAGCTCGAATTGTGAGGCAAGATCTTCACCTGCAACTCCTCCTAAGGGCTTCTTGTTGGCCTTCTTGAACATAAACTTTGTGGCATAGTGTCCCAACTCATGAAAATGAAAACATTTAATCTTCAACAAGTCCTTCTTGCATTCTTGACCAGAATATGATTTGGAATGGGATGCCTTCCGTCTCCCTTTCTTTTCCTTTTCATCCAAGGCACAGATCTCCTCATCATCATTCTTTGATGAGGATAAATCTTTGGTGTTCTGCCAAATATCTTTCTGTACCAAGTCGGACCACAATCGCTCCCACTATGGTAGCTTCTCCCTCCTATTTACCGAATCCTGGTAGCTGTGCCAGCTCTTGGGAAGGCCTAGAAGTGCTAGGCTCACCAAATCATCCTTGAAAACTGTAACACCAACACTTCCAAGTTCATCCTGACATTCTGTGAACTTGGTCAAGTACTTTGGTATTGTGTTTCCCTTTTCCATCTTAATTTTCCTGAGCTTGTGCTTCAGCGCCAGCTTCCTGTGGTTGATATTATTCTGAAACAAATATGTTAACGCCTTCCACATAGCATATGGAGTTTCCTTTCCATGGAGGTTCGAGACAAGATGCTCTCGAACACCTTCCAATAGAATCCTTCTTATCTTTTCTACATTCTTCTTCAAGGCTACCAGATCTTGAGCATCTTCTACTGCCGACTTAGGAGTATCATTGTCTATGAACTCCTTGATCCCATTTTTCTTCCAACATTACGTCCATAATTTCCATACAAGCTATGTAATTCAAACTACCCTCAAGGGAATATTTGAGTCTCAATCCAGAGAAAGACATCCTGATCCTATTGCTAGTCCTGAAGAGTATATCTATAAATTCAATTCACTTGCACAGAAAAAACTCATATTCTTCTCTTCTATAGTGATTCCTGCTTTGATACCATGTATAAAATCCACGTAGATTCAAACTGCAAATTGTAATATGTTAAATCAATTGACTTGAATCTACTCTACCAATTGCGGAAACCAATTACAATCACGAAATCATAAAGAAAGAAAGATAGAATTCCAATCCCACATTATACAAATATTTTATGGGGAAAGCCACAGCTAAAAACCCCACTATATATATATATATATTCCATAAGTCAAATAATATGAGAATATTACAATTCTTTTCTCAATCCTAATAAACCTCTACACTATCTTTATCTGTCTCACTGATTCTTAGACAATCCTGGTTCAATACTTAACCAATTTTTTGCGCTCCATGACCCCTATTTCCATGTGTTGTTTCCATGGGTAATTAGGAACTATTAATTAGGTAAATTCCCAATCCATATGCACAATCCATTAGGGACTTTCCTCTGACATCATGCACCACCTATACAATTTGGATAATTATACAACTAATACTACAATGCCCCTAAAATCCAATATCAACTGGGTCTTTCTCAGAATTGAAATGCATGAGTTATTTATGAGTGAATTATCAATTATTTGATTGATCACAAGATGTGGTTCAATTCTAAGTTCCACTCTTTGACCTCTCTTTAGTTCCTCCATCAGTTAGAGCTAGTTAAACTAGCATTAACTCAGATAAATTGAGTTAATTAATTACAACTCAAAATAAACTCAACCAAGGCTCCTATAATGTAGGAGACACTCTACATGCCTCTATTTATACCCTCAACTCAAAATAATTGAGCCAAATAGTTCATCCTAACTTAGTTAACCCATACATGTTGTCATGTGATGTGGAATTAGAATTGTAGTCTAGTTTAATTTAGGGGAAATTTAATTTAGAATATTTTCTTGTTTCCATTTTCAACAGGAATATGTGTGGAACTGCGGAGGAAGCTTTCAAGCTTTCATCGTGTGAACCTCTGCACTTAGAAAAATCACAAACCTTCCTCAAAATTCATGCACGCTTGCACTCATAAACAAGTTTTTTAATCACAAAATTTACAAAAAATACTTTTGTTCATGTCAACACATATAAACAATGTTTCTCCCCACTACTATGTATTAGATCACTTTAAGAGGAACTATGGAAGTCTAGACAATAGCGATTTTTCTGCATCCCTGAAAAATCAACTTCTTTTGCACTAAATACTTTGCTAATTTACTGATTAAAGGTTTTGTTTTCATAATGAAATCTCTACACATTCGTATGTTTTTTTATTTCCGCTCAGTTATTTGGAATTATTATTATTATTATTATTATTATTGGTAATACTTTTACTCTAAATATTGTTAAATAATTTACTATACATTGTACCAAGTGTGGAGAAAAATCCGCAGAATGAAATATTTTTGAAACACAAAATCCAAATTGAAAATATTATTGTAGAAAACGCAAACTGAAAAATCCTTACCATAATCATTATGGATATTAAGAAAATTTGTATATATGTAATAGGAAAATGTGAAATATCATTACATTACAAATTAAAGTTATAAATTTCCCTCTACACCTTCATTCTCTCGCACATCTCTCGTTCTGCACACATCCTTCATTCCGCACAGCTAAATTTGTAAAAATTCAAATGGAAATAAAGTTTAAAATTAAATTTTCGTATATGCCCCCAAACTCACATACATTACCCATCCTCTAGAGAGTAACATAAGGAAATATTACAAAATGAAACATAGTAATAATAATTTGAAATTTATTCATAGTTAAATTAATTACATGTCAACGACATACATTTCCTTCTACAACGTTGTTTTCTCGCACATACATTGTCCTTCTCACGTCCTTCAGACAATGACCATTTACATTGTGCATAGTCAAAGCAAACATTAACAACAAATACAAAGGCTTAAAATCAAGGAAAGTTAGATCAATGGTATATTTACATTGTTCAAGAAACCCTGCAAACATAGAGTCGGAGATTATAACCCTAATTTGTCAAGTTTATTAGCAAGTGTGACACAGGCTGAAGTTTATGGAGCACGATTTTAGGGTTGCAGAGAAAAAGATCGGTACTTATTTATTTAAAATGATTGGTGCTCTAGAATTTCTCACCAACTTCATCTCAAAGCATGTTGAAATGATTCTATCTAAAGCACTTTCCCATTTCTACCTTTTAAATTAGAAAATGGCAATACTGGAATTGAAGTTAGAGCAATTGCAATTGGAAAATGAAATAGTGAGTTTTCTTGTGGAAAATCTAGCTCAGGTAGAGGACATCAATTTTGAGGATGACGTTATTGAAATAGATGATGATATCACGACCATTGACTAAGATTCCCCCCTTCTCATATTGAGCAAGAAGTTAATGAAGTCCACCTCACTTATGTTATCAAGGATATGTAGTAATTTAAATAGTTGTGTTTTTGTTTTCGTTAATAGAGAAAATCAATTTAGTATAGCTTCTATAGCCCAATTATGAACTGTTTCGATCCTTCTTCGAGTTTTTGGACATTAGAACACGAAATTTTGGTTGAATTAAAAAATAACAAAATTAATTTCCATGCATAACATTTATATGTATTGATCTATTTAATTTGTTGTCTATACCCTACATCAAAGTAAATCATTGTTGATTTAGTTTTTTTTTTCTCTAGCTAACTTAAGTTAAAAATATTTCTGCAACTTAATTTGAAAATTTTTCTATTTTCCCTTCCAGGTAGTGTAATCATTTATTCGATAAATTGACATACATAGGTCCCATCTTCCACACATTCAAGGCTCCAAACCATGAACCATAATAATATTCATCCACACATTTTTCAGTCTGCAAAGACTCATAGCTCTATAAAAGCACAAGTCTATGCAAATACTCTCGTTAGAGGTATAGGTAGCGACTATATCGTTAATGCGCAATACAGATCCCTCTCTACACAATGTAACATAATAATAATAAAACATATTAAAATTAATAGTTTAACATTAATTTCCCTATGCACCCCCCATTCTCCCGAAAATACCCCATCCTAATTTCATCTCTGCCGAATTTCCCAATATAAAGCTCAACACAGTAAAAGCTTTGCACAATTAAACATATGGTAATATAAATTATTATGTTCTCTTTCACATACCCCTTTCTCCCTCACATACCTCATTTTACAGATTTTTTATCGTCTCGATGTTTGTCCTTTGATAAATAGAAACTCATATACTTTCAATATAACACAAATGCATATTTTCGGAACTACGGAGAAAATCCATTGTGCACAAAGATATCACATATTAACATTAGCATTTTAACATTAATTTCCCTATGCACCACTTGTTCTCCCGCACAAACCTCGTCCTATGCACAGTAAAACATATGCACAATGAAACATAACAGTATTAATTATTATGTTCTTTTGCACATATCTCGTCCCCCACAAATATTAATATCTTTGAAATCAGAGCTCTATTCAACTTCTCCCCCCCACATACTTTATCCTCCACAGAAGGAAATCTTTTAACCTTAATTTCGTATTTGTTGAATAAAGTCCCCTATGCACCCTCACTCTCTCACACATACCCCATCATGTGCACAGTAAAAGCTTCGCATAATGAAACATAATAATATAATTCAAAATTTGTTCATAGTTAAACTAATTAAAGTTTCCTCTACATCCTTGTTCTTCCACTCATACCCCATCCTATCTAAACATTCATAACTCTATAAAATCAAAAATCTTGCAAATTTGTTCACTGCCACACCCCCACCCCCCCAATCCTTTGCAAAGGACCTGCTAACATGTCAATTCTAACACCATTGGAGAGAAAAGTAACACATAGTCTCAGCACTCGCGAAAATCACAACTCGTTCTCCATGCTTCTAGAATTGCCTCCGCAAAGATTCATAGTTTTATTATTTGATTTTTTTTAACATGAGGAGTAATAGGCTTTCTAGGAGACATAATAGATGATGAAATCATATATAAATATTTATACCATAAAACATTTTCATATTCTTGGATCATAACTTTCTTAGTGACAGTCCATTGTTTTGACAATATTTTGTCATGATAATGTACCACATCCTAGCCTAAATAAACTTGACTTATGCACTTTTATTAATTTTTTCACTTATGTTGATCAATAAACCACTTCCCAAGGTATTTTTTTCATTATTTTGTATTTTGGTGAATTTCATGAAAATTTATGTATTGTAAATCAAGTTTGACATAATTTTATAGGAAATAGATAATTTTCATAATTACTCATTCGTTAATATATTTGCAGGCTAGCCAGGTGAAATCAGGGACATGGGTTTTATCGCTCATGATTTTGATATGGTTATTTCCTCCATGGTTTGCAAGAAAATTCATGTAGAGGTCCAATCAATGGGAAATCAATGCGACCAATCTACTTGTTAAAACGCAGATTTTATGAGGAATTTTGCCCAAATCTGAGAAAACGTGATTTCCCATTATTTTGTACATGGGGAAAGTTGAATTACATCTATAATAAGGCTCAAATTATTATTTGGTTTGCCACAAAACGTTTTTTCAGTAGTTGGTTTCATTTTTCATGTATAAATGACAAACTAATGAAGTTCGCTAATCACTTTTAGATATAATTTTTTTAGATTTCTATTGTGATATTAATACTCAAAAACTTCATCATTGAAGCTCTAATTAAAAATTCATTATCAATAATATATGCAATCCTTGTGAGTTTTTACTAGTTGGTAATCTTCGGTGCACAAGGTAAGGCATGGAGGGCCCCTAATATCTCAAGGTGTGTACTTATTTTCATTATTGTTCAAAACTATGGATGGTGGGTATATATTTGTGTGTGTGTGTTTTCATATTTACATTTACATATGCAAGAAAGTCTTTACCTTCATGAGATTTCAATTAGCCTGTCCATATATTCCTTTTCATTTGTTTATTGTCCATAATTTTTCATAACTCCCTCTTTGATCTAGGGGGATATTGGTGGCCACCCGCCTATTCCACCTAGTCAGTTTCATTAATTTTCTTATTTACTATTTTTAGAATTTTTTGGGGTCTTGAACTTCCGGATCCATTTTGAGGCCCTAAATGACATTTTTTAGGCATGATTCCTTCAGCGATTCCAAAGAAATCACGGCAGTAGTTGTAGTCCTCAGAGAGATCTTCCAACGAGTTATAATACACGTCAAACGGAGATAATATAACCAAGTTACGACCCCGGGAAGTTGGTTGGCCAACTAACCCCAACGGGGCCCATAAACCCTTGGTGTTACATCTCCTCGGGTTATGGTTTTGGTGGTTTATGGTTTTCTCTTATTGTTCAATAATAAAAAGGCCCTTGAGACTCATTGTAACACAATTCAGAGGCATGTAGCTGCCACATCTCTTCTCAGAGATAAGCTACCATTGCTCGAGCTAGTTTATTTGCTATTCTGTGTGTAATAATTTTTCAATATTTGATATTAATTCAATGAAGTGTTATTCCTATTGCATCTCTGTGTTTCTATTTATTTCTATATTTTATTGTGTTCCTGCATAAATCTGGATCACTCTTTTTAATTATCAACCTTATTACTTTATTATTCATCACAATTCTATTGTTTTTAATGAACAAATCAAGTCTTTTAATCATATACTAGTCAATGCTTATGAGAAACACACTTATTGATAGACTAGGTAAAATATTGGGAGAGCCTATTTGTTAGGAAAAGGCCCTAGTGCATGCATAATCTATCAAAATACACTTGCATCAAGCAGTGTAGGTTTCTCTTTCCGTAGATTAGTAAATGCTTTGAGAAACAAGCTTCCTGAAGGATTGGGTAAAAGATTAAGAGAGCCCATCCATTGGGAAAAGGCCCTAACACATGCATAATATATCAAACTAGCCTTGCATCAAAGCATTATTTCCATTCCTGGTAATTTATTTTCATTTTGACACTTGAAATCAACCGTTATGATACTTAGCTTTGACTTCACCTTTTGCTCCACAAGAATATCATGTTCTCCCACCTATGACTCAACTACTTCATCGGGAACCTTTTCAATTAAACATGGGAACTTATACTTATAGTTGAAACATCACTATAGACCCCTTATGAGCATTCAAGAGTCATGAACTTGTGTACTTATTCTATTGTCTAATTCAAAAAAATGGTTTGGATTTAAATATGGGTAATAATTTGTGTATTGGTTTTTTTCAAACTTCATACATTATGTTTGTAAAATAATTTATATTATGAACTTGTCAACTTTTTCTATTGTCTAATTTAGATATTATATTATAATTCAAATGTTTTACTTGTAAAAATAATTTTTATTATGTGCAAAATTAAAATTAATAATTCCTATCTATTGAGAACATAATTCATATAAAATTTTGTAGTAGATTACAAAATTATTTTATCAATTCATAAATACATTTTGGAGTGATGAGGAATATCTTTGATTATAATTGATTTAGTCCAATGATGTATTCCTTGTAGATTAGCTACCTTCCTCTACAGATTCTGCAGCACAAACTAGAATTTGTGCCTCCCATCCAACTAGGAACAAGCTCTTTGACTCCATAGTTCTTAAGAAACCCAATTTTTCCTAGCCGTTCATACTCGTAGCTTAATAACAACACCCATCGCATAGGTATTTCAAAATCATAATCCCTCTCTCACCTCAACAACCATTGTCCCCCTCGCATTTCACAATAGGTTCATGATTTTCAATTCGAATGGTTCTCCTTCCCTTCGACCAATTTTTCCTCAAGACACACAACTCTTTCTCCTTTTCCCAAATTCCTCTTTATTCTCCTCTACTATTGACTTCGTAAAATCCTATAAAAGGGTCCTTGGAAGGCCAAAATCATTTGAAATAATATTATCCATTAAATCACTTAATAGCTATCTAATCTATTCCTTCAAATTAAATTCAGTAGGCCATGAAATCCAATCTCATCATATGCAAATCAATTATAAAAGAAATAAAATTTTTCATTTATAAAAATATAATAAGCCTCGAAATAAAATCCAAAAATTCGAAAAAGTAATATAAAAATCATTAAATTTAACTCTACTACAAATGTCTCACACCAACCATTATATATAATAGTATAATAGCCAAACTATATTGTAATAAATTAGGGTATGTGTGCAAGATATGTATGTGTAGTTGGTGCATATGTAGTTTTTGCAAGTAGTAAATATAGCAAACATCACATTCAATGCATAGTTCCTATGTGGTTTCACCTAATCATGAAAAACAACAATCGTTAAAAGTAGCATCCAACGGTCATTAATTAAGTCATAAAATCCTATAGGACTTGAACACTACTATGAATCATCATGACTAAATAAAGAAAACATTTAATACACAAATGGGACTAAGTCAGGCAGTTAGTTTTTATTTATAATTCCCAATATCATTCTCAACTACAATGCATCATCCTTTCACACTAACCTACTTTCATATTCCACATCATGTACTTTCTAGTGCTAGATATTCGAGCATCAACTATATCGACCTGAATCCAGATTGAACCTATAAGTGGAAGTGATAAATATCTTCACCAAGCTTCCCTAACCTGGTATTCACCATCACATGTCTATGGGATCTTGCTTTAACACAACCCTCCCATGACTCTAAGTTTCATACAATAAATGGTGAGAAATATCTCTACCACTCCTGATAGAACAAGGGCCAACACCCTATCATTGAGCATAATATGGAATTGTTGTTTCTCTTGGAGCTTTGTCATCAAATACTAGTTTGGGAAAATGTGCTACTGTAATACCCGCATTTGTCCAAATATCATAGGAATGCATTGAACCAATAATTAAATAACAAAACAATGCTTCCTAATATACCACTTCACATTTAATTTCCACATCTTCTATATCACTTTTTTATCATGGTGATATGAATATCAATTAGCCTATTCAAGTTGTAGGTTACTTTACTAAATCACAATATCATGCATAACCATCTATATGTGATTTCCATGTTACTCATCAATTAACAATGTAAAATGACTAGTTATTTATCATGTGCATGGGACCTATTGATTAATTACAACATATCATTCAAACCAGTATCCATGTGCCATAATATTTCATTTAAAACTTACATGCTAGAAGTAAATCACACAACATCCATCGTTAATCACATAAATAATAACTATTCACAACATTCACAGATATGTAGGTCTGCATGTCCATATACTAAAATTGCATCATTCCATTATAATTCCATTGATTATAAACAAATAAATACAAAATAGGCCATAATGAAATTTAGTTGCCTAAGTCAAAATGGGGCATTTTACTCACTAAATGTGTAGATCTTTCTAGTCTTTTTCCTCCCTCTATCCTTTGGCTTGAAAACTTGTTGTATCTGCTACATAACCCTCCAAAATTTATCCTATGCCAAATTTTAGAGCCTTCCTTGGTCTTGTTTATCATCGTCGCAAACTTTGAAACTCATTTTACTTGTTTTCTTAGAGTGATGCATTCTTGTTTGCAAGTTGGGCAAAGTGTTGTCTTTTGGCATGTTGGTTGTCACATTGTGTATGTAAGCCTATCCTGGTGGTTCCAAGAAGTCATATTTGTGAAAATTAGTTTTTCTAACCTTGTAAGTACATGTCTCACTCATTTCCAAAGTTTTGAGCACTATCCCACAAGTGTCGTCACGGTCGTCACAAAATGTACCTTTAGTGTCGTACTTGTCATAACTAGTCATAAATTTGTCACACGAAGGGAAATTTTTATTTTTTTTTATGTCGTGGATAATGTATCTTATTGATTCAGCAAAATATTCTAAGTGTGTGATCACAGTCAAATTTTTATCACCAGTTGCACTAAGCTCATCGATCCCACACTTAGCCATTTTCAAAAAAAAAAAACCTTCCCTGGACCAAGAAACTTATCTTCATCCAGAATCCATGAGCTGTGAATTGTGTAGTCTCAATCGTCTAGTTGTGACCTTACTTCTTGGCACCATGCAATACACAGTTCCTTCCCCTCAGGACTGCCTCTCTGCTCAGTTTATGTGCCCAAAGCCCGACCTTGATGTCCAGAAATGCGCAATCATGTCTCCTAGTCTAGCTTAAATTGTGCCCTTTGTAATCACAAGCCTCAAGATCATTCCATGAACCCTTGAGCTAAGTAGTATCCCAACCTCCCTTGACTCCTAGAACTGTGCAGTATGTTCACCCAGTGTCCATTCCCTTAGCCTGTCTCACTAGCTCCCAAAAATATGCAATTTTGTTCCTAAAACTAGCCTAAACTGTGTGTTGTGCAGTATCAAGACCCAAGGATTCCCCTGTCCTTCCTGAATTTCACAGTTGCTAAGTCCCTCTTCCCATCCTATCAGTTTTTCCAAACTCATTTTATGGGTCAAAATTCACCATCTTCGACTAGGGGATTTTCGGATTGATGTTGTCTCGTCATGAGTGAATTGCAGAAACATGTACCCTATAATTTAATGGAAAGATGATCAAGAAGGATAATAAGGAGTAAAACATGCTCAAAGAAACCCTCATAGCTTAATTTACAAGTTGATTGATCATGAGAAATCAAAGGGACACTATTTTGTGACCACTATCCAAGACTTGAGATCACTGAATATTCCTTATCACCAAGGCATGCGGAGGTGGAAAGAACAACATATTCAAGAAGACATTCAACTCTCATCAGCAACAGTGGCTTGACATTGCCACATCACCAAGCAATCCTTGTCAGCAGTGTCATGTCATGTCATGAGTGGTCATATTCCACATCACTGTTGTGTATCATATAAAATTGTATTTAAAATGTATTATAAAGTGGAAGTCCGAAGGACACACATGGAATATGAAGAGTCATGTAAGTTTAAAAGTCATAAGAAGTCAAACAGTCATGAGGGTAGTCCAAGAGTCACAAGGAGGATGAAGCATCACCCCTTGGTCATATATAATCCCTCATTGTATGAGCAAAGGACTTTTCACCTTGGCTACATAAAAAAAGCATTAGAGAGATAATATAGTTCTTTTGTGGAGCAAGGAGTGGTTCTCATTACATACATGTGTCTTGGAAATTTTACTTAATAACAGAAGCCTTCAAGGCCAACATGTTTTTCATGCATGAATTTTTAATGTTTGTATGTCTATTATATGGATGTTTATATTTCATGTTTTCTTTCACATGTGCTAAGGTAATTTAACTATTTCATTTATTTTAGTACTTATCATATTAATAATGTGTTTTAATGATTGTTATTGTTGTCCCATCCTTGTGGACTATTCCGTAGGACATTAGGCAGATATTTCTCATTTGTTGGTTGTAACGACTGTCGCTTCCCTTGTGGACTATTCCATTAGATGTTAGATGGATCTTCTTTTGTGGTAATATTACCTCTCTCTTAGAGGCTCACTTTACTCTCCCCCCCTACAGTAGAAGAACCTTGACACACTTACACTTGAACACTCACCAGTCACACACCCCTTTATTTTCGAAAGTACATCTACACTCCTCTCTCTTGCTGACAATCAGAGCCAAAGCATATATTTAAGAATTTGGAAACTGGGCCTTTATTCCATATGGGACTCCTACACCAAACAGTGTGAGGTCTAATTGGGACTTCATATCGGGGATATCCCCTGAATGTTGGCAGGTCCAACACCATCAACACAACCTTACTACCATTCTTTATTGTTATTGCAATTTGAAAATTTTGAATGATGATATAATCATTATTATATGTGCATAATGGAGCTACCTTAGGTACAATATACATTTCTTCTATGTGTTTTATTTATAGGATGGCCCAATTTCATAGCCTATCAATCTCAAAATTTAACTCATGGTTATGGTCTTAAGGAATTACAACCATAACATTAGGGAATGTATCAAAAGATTGAATATATGAATAATCCTTCCTAGTGGGTTTTATTGATTTCATAGGCTTTCAAATTCAATGGCTCTGATTTTCACTTTCTTATGATCAATGTCATGCTCTATGGTTATTTTAAAGCCATGTTTGTCTTCATCTCATCTTCTATCACCATTGTATATCCATATCTTTGATTGATTGCTCTCAAAGCCCCATTATATGTAATTCTATTTTCTCCAACATTCAATGGTGTAATGTTGAATTGTTTGACATTACCCTTTGATGACATTGCATTTCAATATTCAATCTTGTCCTTGAAACTTTATCAACCTCTATTCAAGAACTTTCCTAAATATATTCAAATAACAACTTTTTAAATATTTCTCTTTGTTTCTTCTTCTTTATGTGTCCTAATAGTAAAAATATTTTAATAACCAATAGGCTTAGTACGTTCTTAAACAATATATTAGAATCATATCCTTCAAATTCGAAAATAGTTTCTAACCCAAACTTGTCCAAACCTTCAACAAGATTTTCTGAAGCAAGAATATTTGTAACACTCTATCATCCTAGTGATATAGGAAAAGAAAAGTATGGTTTCTTCTATTTCTTACTTGGAACATTGTGCTAATGCATACACTATTTACAAATCAAAATCAACACAACACATTCACCTAACATTTTTGGGATTCTATAAGGTTCCACTAAAATATTAAACCATACGTAGGTGTGATGTGCTTAATAAATAACTTTGATTCTCCTTTAGAGGTTTATTTACTTCATGTTTCAGGCTAACAGGTTTCCATCTTGACAGTGTTTTCTTTACTCCAAACACAAAATAAGCATATACTATGTAGAGATACAAATTTTGTATTTTGTCCCAAAAAAATTTTGATGTCACAATTATACAAGCTCAACCTTATGATTTATGTCAAACCTTGTTAGGGAAATGATAAATTCATTACTAAAACTAAATCATATATAACTAATATGATGTCATGTAATTTTTCATCTCTTCTTGAAACATTAACAATTGATGCAAACCTCCTTATATATAACTTCACCCAAGTGAAATGCATCGTCCTTATTCATGATTTATGAAATAACATATGCAAAATTATTTAAAAATTTAGAGGTAGACTATAACCCTAGTACCTTGGTAAAATATCATGCATTGTGTTGGAACAGGGTCTCCTACGAGCTGCGAAACTAGTCCAATTTTGAATATTTTTTATTATATTTAGTCTAGCATAGGGGTTTTGGGGTGGGTCAAAGCCCCGAAAGCATTGTAATGGGTAAAAGGGTAAACCAGGGGTCCGAAAACCACGGTTTGCGGACTATAGGAAAGTTTAGGCTAGATTGTTATAAATAGAGGAACATTTTTAATTGTAAGCCAGAAGAGAAATGAGAAGATATTGATGCGAATTGTGGTTTAAGAAGTCTATTTGGGTTTTGGGAAAGGACTCCTGCTGGCTGTGTGCGCGGAGATCCAGAGTCCTGCTATGTGCAGACCCTGCTACTGTGTGCGCAGGCTGGGAAGGGTATTGTAAGAAGGAATTGATGAATTGATGAATAAGAAAGGCTGTTGAGAATTGAATCCGTGTGTATTGTTTATGCGAACTGTTGGTAATTTTTGTGTTATACGTACTCTTAATTTAGCTGTGAAAGTTTTGTGTAAGTGTTTTACTGCATCTAGATCTGTGTTGTTCTATTTTATGCAATATAGAGCTAATGTCTTGAAAGTATATGATTGTTGAGTACCATAGCATAATTGATCGTGCACATGTAGATGCGAAAAGGGACCTATCAGTCCTGCTCAGGAAGATCTAGATATCTCGAGGCAGGACACAGCTCTGCTTGCATTACCTATCCTTTCTCAGGGTGCGGAAACCTAGTTTCAGCACCCACCCATACTACTTCGGGTGAGACTTTGACCTGGGCAAGTAGGTCATTGCTGAAAGGGCTAGTAGTATAGGGGTTTGTTGGAAAACCTTGCACTCCGAACCTGAGTCAGGACCCCTCGAGCCAACAAATGGTTCTGTTGCCGGGACCCGAAGTATTTTGAGAAAGGGATCAGGTAATAACAAGGGAGTACTGGGAACCCGACAAGGCAGAAGAGTGGGTGCGAGTAAATTAGCTCCATTCTGGGTGGAGGTATAACATGGAGCGGTAAGTACTATCGAACCGACCCAGGAGGGGATAAATCTATTTATAGCCTATTGAAAGGAGACATGGCAGCGCACGTGAAATTACCTCTATTTAAAGGAACGAGAGATGAGGACATGTATCGATTTTGGTTTATTACAGATTCAGTATGGACGGCGCAAGGGGTGGTGAGTGATACCATGAAAAGGGCACAGCTATCCCTGGCCTTCGAGGGAAGAGCGTTGGACTGGTATATGCGGTACCTATCTCAAAACAGGAGCGCAACCATTCAAGATATTAAGGATGGCCTGAAACAACAATTCTGGAAACTTAAGTCCTACTCCCAGATCGTAGCAGACGTGAAAGATTTCAAACAAGGAACAACTGAGTCTGTGTGGGAAGATGATCAACGCCTAAAGGAAGCTATCAGAGAAGGATAATTTAAGTATGACAGCAAACAACATACAGAATGGTTCATCGCCATGCTGCTCCCACACCTACGCGTACCGATGAGCCACCAGAATTTCGACTCACAAGACAAAGCTTTGGAAGCCACTATGAAACTAGAAGCCACTCCCAGGATAGATGCTTCACCAGGAATACATCAAATATAGGTGCAGCGTGGGACAACGCACAGGGAGATTCAGGACCTACGACAGGAATGCGGAAGGAAAGCTGGTGCCGAACCCTGGTGCCTACAATGTTCGGTATCAGGGCATACGAAGGACCTGTGCTCGAGGTGCCTAGGATCCAGCGAGGGACCCGGCCCCGGACAAAGTGACCCCAATGGACCTGCATCCAAGTGCGAGGATGACCATGCTGTTGGGCTGAGTGAGACCGACCACTGCCCCCAATTGGGTACCGACATTCCCGGACAAAAGCAACACTGGTGCTAGTTCTGTCGGTCAATAGGGCATGATGAGAAGAACTGTCGAACCTATAATCTAGTAATAAATCGGGGAGACGTGTATAAGGTACTGTCAGACCCCACCTCGCCTAAAACCCCCGTAGGCATGAATGGCTCCCCCTCCGAGGGCAGGGAAGGAGGCTAGAGTGGAAGCACAGGTCGGAGTCATGGCCAATGGATCTGCTATAACTATGGAGACACAGGGCATGTTGCGAAGTCTTGTTCGAACCCTAGGAGACAGTCTTGTAGGTATTGTAGACAATTGAACCATATGCTTGAAGATTGTCCAGTCTTGCTAGGAAAAATACAGGAAAAGTAGCTCTCGCCGACCCAGAAGGTACAGAGGGTTAAGACCAAGCTAAGGGGTAAGGGCCCCAGCATAAATGTTATCACGTGCAGTGGATTGGCTATTGGAGGGATTGAGGAGAAAGTCGAAACTGGAATGTTGATCCACAAGGCAGTTAGTAAACAAGAAGGGCTGGACCTGGACAAAGCAAGGGACACGTTTATGGAAGCTCGAAGGGACTTCCTTGGGACCAGGGCATCGACATCCCTACTCCCTGAAGGACTTAAGGCAGCTGAGGAGGTCAAACCTTTCCTACAAGCATGTATGCAGTTACTGCAAAACCCAAGGGCAGTGCAAAATCTACAGGCTTTGATAGATAGTTGCACAACGCACTCCGCTATTTCCCCCGATATTAAGGATGTACACAAAGTATACAGGTATCAGAAACGCACTGGGAGGGAGATGTGGTTGATGGCCCGTATCGGTAATTATGAGATGGATTGGGTTATATTAGACCTCGGATTGGACGCCAATGTATTACGTAAACAAACCTGGCAACAAATGGGTGAACCAACGTTGGAATGGTCCACTATCCAGCTATGCATGGCTAATCAAAAAAATATCGTACCATTGGGAAGGTTACCAGGAATTATGGTAGATATTGTAGGAGTAAAGGCCCGGGCTAACTTTGAAGTCATTCAAATCGTCGAGGGTGCGGACCCCTACCCTATGCTCCTAGGATTAGATTGGGCCATCGACATGGGTGGTATAATTAACTTGAAAAAAAGAAGCATGGTGTTCGAAAATAGTGGCACAAGGGTAATTGTACCATTAGACCCTGCGGAAGGTAAACGCTACACAGAACCAGTACCCAGAGAGGAATATGTGGACTATATTTATAAGCTGACTACGCAAGATGCGGATAACCCAACAAGGGACAAAATACCTTGTGGGGAAGGGGATACTGAATGCTTATCTAATCCCGATGAGGAAATAGAGACTTGGCAAAATCGGTTATGCGATGTCTCTACGCTGCGTTGTCTTCGAATTACAAAAACTTCCGTTGTGATTCCTCAGAGGAAAAGACCTTGACAAGACCAGGAAGTGGAGGCTACTGCGGGCCAACCCCAGAAAAGGGTCAGGCTGAACCACGAGAAATCAACATTAGAATGAACCCTACAATAGCCATGGGTTCAGGAAGTCGAGCGCTCATACATCTGGCCCCCTCTCAAACAGAAAAACAGCTGCGATTAAGACAACATGCTTTGGCTACAGCCCCACTTAAAGCATTGCTTGCACAGACGATAAGGTTCTCTTGGTCATGGGTCATGAGTTGCCTAGGAAGCAAGCATGTGTTGGGGTGGGACATGCAGCTGCTACAGATGGGTGACCCTAGCATAACATATGGGTCAAGCCTACCGGTGATACGAAAACTAGCCGTTGGAACAGTGCCTATTGGTAAAAAGCAGAAGTTACCGTTGGAAGGAGCAACCTCTGGGCAGTTAATGAAATGAATTATGCAGAGTTTTTACCATTTCCTTGGGAACCTGTTTCAGATAAAGTTTACCTCACCATTTCACACTTGGGGGTACTATAAAAAGAGCAAGATAGTTCAGCCAGAGGTACTATGTCGCTTGCACAACTTGCCTGCCTCATTCGTCTCGTGGAAACACTTGAGCAATCAGATTTTTTTTTGTCCACACTGTCCCTCTCATGTTGGGTCAACCTACTCCATCCGATAGTAGTCACCCTGGGTTGGGATTCATTTTTTGCGCAAGGATGTCGGCCACTAACCCTGCCGAACCCTCGGCCCTGACGGGGCCAGATGTTGAAGAAATCATGGAGGTTGAGTCTGAACCGGAAGAAGTTCCCCCCACACCGGTCACAAGGAAAGGCAAGGAAAAGGCACGAGGTTCGGGACAACCCCTGAAAGCAGCGAGGTGGGCTACCGGGAAGCCTAGGACTTCCCTAAGACATGTCAGGTCTCCGCCAGCATCACCTCCAGTTCAAGATGCAAAGGAGGGTGCTCTACCTGCTAACCCGATCAATTGGTTACCTCCCTTTGTTCAGCCCCAAAGGCTGTCTACGGGAATGCCAAAAAACTTGGATGGCTTGGTCACCTATCTGCAAACCCCCCTAACCCCGGGGGAAGTCCCTGTCATCGGTGATACATGCGGGTGACTCCACGAGGTCAAGTTTTATGCTCACAATTTGGAAGACCTTGAAACCCTCCCTGAAATAGCTCCCACATTATACTTTGATACAATCCATGGAGATAATGGAGTCACAGTGGTGCCCCAGCACTGGTTATGTGGCTTGGCAAGCTCGGGACTTTTGAATCTGCTACGGAGGCCTCATTTTGGCCGTTACAACGTCACAGATCGGTTGGCTCGCCAATTTCTCACCCTCATTCATGATGGTTGCTTATGGATTCGCGACAGGGTCCATATTGATGCTGTGTTAATCCATAGGATTACAGGCCTTCCTATGCAAGGGCCGCACCCGTTAGAGCGTGTCGGCAAACCATACGAAGTAGCTACCGCTAAATTTGTGTGGGAGACCTACGCGATGCATCGTAATCAACGAGGGTTTGTGATCCAGACTATCAATTACCCGGCCACACAGATGGGTACTCGGATCTTAGCCTGCAAGCTAATGAGGAAGTGCCAGGTTGCGACTGTCCCTGCCTATGTGATTAAGTTGGCCGGCTAGTGTGCGAAGGATGTTTCTTTCAATTGGGCTCAACAATTATGCGATGAATTTCTGGCTAATGTTCGCGAATCCTAGGAGCAAGGGACGTCCTTCTTCTATGCATGGTTATTTTTCCTAATAGCGCTTGTCGCCTAGGACACCCCTGAGGGGTCAGTCCTCCCTGAACTTCCTCCTGGGATGTGCGAAGGAGCTCAGTATGCTCACTTATGGGACTCTAAGGATGCATAGCGCATTGAGGATAACAAAGTTTTTTGGGTCCTCTTCCAGAGCAGTGTGGCAGTCACCATAAACTCCCAACCCCGGCTATCCCCAACGATATATGACAAATACAAGAGTGTTACCGCATTCCAAGTTACCATGCACCATATTCGGATCCGCAGCCTCAACAATAAGATGTGGACGGCACTCCCGTATATGGTAGCAGATGAAGAAATTGACCTGCTAATCTCGCTATGGCCCCCTGCCTGGAAAAAAGGCCTCACAGATACCTGTAGGGAGACTGCGAAGCCCCGCCAGACGGCCTCGGACATAGCCACGAACAAGGATACATAGCCATCGTAGACCACCGTGGCTAAAGCCTAGGTAGGGCCTGACAGAGATACCACCCCTCCCCCCGGTACAAATCGGTCAGGGGAGTCGGCAGCCGGATCCTGGAAGAAACAGTGCGCCCACCACGTGCAATATGATGCAACGGTCACACTCACTGATGGTGACCTTGAGAAAATTGCGGACACAGTTACCCTGGCTACAGAAGACAAGTGGGCACTGGTCGAGGCACAACAAAAGGCTGTGGTTGAAACTCTCCAGGCCGAGCTCCGCGCTCTCCAGATAAAAATCGATACGCTGCCCACCAGCATGGGCCAAGCACGAACCCCTTCGGTCGATATCAGTTCGGGGCTCTTCACAGGGGACAGTCATCTCTGGACTATACCTAGCATTGCCCTGGTAGGAACGCAGCCCCCAGCAGACACAAGAACCTAGTTGGACCTGGCTAAGCTGCCCTACGAAGCCTTACAGGGCCTCCATAATGCTGTCTCCCAAGAGATTCGCCATCGTGACCAGCGGGTACACCAACAGCTTGGTACAGCTGAGCACACCATCACGCAGTAGGCTGTTGATTTACTCCTTGTCGTGTCACAAAATGCATAGCTCGAAACAGTGATCCACCAGCTCTGTACAGAGGTTACGGATGAGATCCCGGTCGCGGACACGCCTCGGGCTAAAGTGGAAAAATTGGTTGCGGCCCTCAAAGCATCTCAGATGGAAATACACACCGTCAAGACACAGCTGGAACAACAAATCACTGACTTACAGGCCAAGCTGCAGCCCGAAACGCCCCTAGAAGTCCATGCCCAGCGCATCGCCCTAGTCACTGACGCGACAAATGTTCTTTCGGGGCAGATTGCCCAAGGTGCCCAACTCCTGGAATCAGCCATGAAACTCTGGACTAAGGTCCAGCACAATCCAGTCCTTCACGAAATCAATCAGGACTTACGGCAGAAGGAAGAGGCCTTCGAGCAGGTCAACGCTATGCTGCCCACTTTGGTACCTGCCCAGCATTTAGCACGGTTAAAAACCAGAAATGATCTCCAGGAGGAGATTGAGAAACTCTGGCATAAACAGCACATCATGGCGGAACGTCTGAAGCCTTGGGCTGCCACAACCCTCCAACTTTCGTAGGATATTGATGGTGCAACCAAGCGACTTACTCAGATCCTTGCGAGTGTCACCGCGGCAACTGAAGGACCGACCTCCCAGAAGCTGGTATACCTTGCATACAGTGTTGTTGCATAGAGTCAAGAAGTGCTACCTCCACTGATCACCGCCCTTACTACCTTACGTGCACAAATAGAGGTCGCGCCACCACAGTGACTCGGGACGAGTCACAAGATTGTGTTGGGGAACTGTTGGAATAGGGTCTCCTACGAGCTGCGAAACTGGTCCAATTTTGAATATTTTTTATTATATTTAGTCTAGCGCATGGGTTTTGGGGTGGGTCAAAGCCCGAAATCATTGTAATGGGTAAAAGGGTAAACCCGGGGTCCGAAAACCACGGTTTGCGGACCATAGGAAAGTTTAGGCTAGATTGTTATAAATAGAGGAATATTTTAAATTGTACGCTAGAAGAGAAATGAGAAGATATTGATGTGAATTGTGCTTTAGGAAGTTTTTTTGGGTTTTGGGGAAGGACTCCTGTTGGCTGTGTGCGCGAAGATCCAAAGTCCTATTGTGTGCGGACCCTGCTGCTGTGTGCGCAGGCTAGGAAGGGTATTGTAAGAAGGAATTGATGAATTGATGAATAAGAAAGGTTGTTGAGAATTGAATCTATGTGTACTTTTTATGAAAATTTTTGGTAATTGTTATGTTATAAGTACTCTGAATTTAGCTGCGAAATTTCTATGTATGTGTTTTACTGCATCTAGATCTGTGTTGTTCTATTTTATGCAATATAGAGCTACTGTCTTGAAAGTATATGATTGTTGAGTACCATAGCATAATTTACCATGCGCACGTAGATGCGAAAAGGGACCTATCAATCCTACTCGGGAAGATCTGGATATCTCGAGGTAGGACGCAGCTCTGCTTGCATTACCTATCCTTTCTCAGGGTGCAGAAACTTGGTTCCAGCACCCACCCATACTACTTCGGGTGAGACTTTGACTTGCGCAAGTAGGTCACTGCCGAAAGGGCCAGTAGTATAGGGGTTTGTTGGCAAAACTTGCACTCTGAACCTAGGTCAAGACCCCTCGAGCCAACACATTGTCTTTATACGGGTGAGCCAAAATATACAATTCCAAATTTTCTACTTTGTTTGTTGAAGGGGTGTGCATCACCACCAATTTATATGATTACATCCTCTTTCATTTTATGCAAAGAATGTAGCCTCTTCCATTTTCAAAACTTCTTGTTTTACTTTTGATAGTGAAGTATTCTCCTAAAATCCCAAGAAGTGAGAAAACATGGTGCCTACCTTCTTCTTCAAAGATGATGAGTTAATAAGTGAAGTCATGAGCATGTTCACACTGATACAAGGCTATAAAATTGTGCATTTCACACAAATTTTATAAATTTTGATACCCAAAGCCTAGCTTTAGGATAAACACATATATTATCCTAGGAAATATTGGACCATTGACAACTCTAAGCCTATGATTTGAAGCATACCAATATCATAAATAGAATCCCTTCAATAGTAAACAACAAGGAAAGAAATACACAACAATGACAAAGAAAAATGGTTGGGAGAACATACACAACTAGGGTTGGAATGCACCTACATTTCCTTAAATATGGAGGAATACATATCCATATAATAATATTCGAATGAGTAGATATGTTTGGATTGATAGTAGAATGGATTACAAGTGAAGGGGGAGGACACTTTTAATAGAAAATTGATACCAAAACCTCTCCATTAATATAGTGGTGGGTCAACAATACATATAACTAATACATGACTACTTTAACTTAGTGATAACCTATTAATATGAGTAATTTAAACTATATTAGTGATAATTTGTTGATGAGCTTACAAACAAAATAACTCATATACAAAATATATGAGACTTTAATTAAATACTTGTCCATATATAAAATATAATAGGACTATATTATTTCAAAACTATGAGCTTGAATGCAAAATAGCTCATATATTATCTTTTGAGGTTGATTGCTCCATGTGATTTGTGGTACATGGTTTATGGTTGTCCCTTAAATGATTCGTAATTTATTTTCACATGTGAGACAATCTGTAATGGATGGAGATACTAGAGATGGCTTGCTCAATGGTTTCTTAACCTTAGTCAGGTGCTTTCTTGACATTATTCCCTAGGGTGTTGGAGATATCTTGAAAAGTTGGGTGACATCCTTCATGATAGCCATGTGGAGAGAGCTACATTCTTGGAGAAACCCCTACTTAGGAGGAGTGTTTTGCATATCGGATGAGGCATTAACCCCTATACAACACATGGTAGCTTGGAATCCAAAATGGAAACTTGGAGTTGGCTCATTGATGCTAGGGTTGTGATTATTTTAATGCAAGTAAATTGGACCCAGTTGAGTACATGACCTAGGAGGATCATGGGATCCTTTATAGGCTTGCAGAAGGATTTTTAGACACACCTTGTGGAGTGCGCTTACATTTTGAGCCTTGCTTATAGATGTCATCACCTTAGAGCTTGATAAGTGTACTCTTGGAGTGTAGCACTCAGCATGTGTTATTGTAGGTTGATTATAAGGGCATGGGTCCACATATGTGTTTTCAGTCTCCCTTACCTCTCACATATATAGACGAAGAAAAGAGTTCTTTATTAATTTATTAAGTATTATCGCACTTGTGTTAGAGATGTGACTAATATGAGTGCATTAGCCTTCCTCTCTCTCTCTTGGATTTTCATTTATAATTTCTCTCTTTTTTTGGAGTTTCTAGGGTTTCATGGAGCTTCTTGGAGCATCTTGACTATTGGGGTTAGGGTTTCATCCCTTGTAGACTCAGATATTAAGGTTTTCAAATGAAACCCTAGGTTTTGCTTGAAGAAGTGAAGAAGAAGATGAGATGTCTTGGCGTGGAGGATTGGATTGCCTAAATGTTTAGCATGGTTAAGGATTTAAAAATATTATGCTATCATTATTGTTTTAATTGTAGTACATAATAGCTCCAAGGATGAAAATTCACAAGGTTAAAAATATCTTAGAAACTTTTAGGAAAGAGGTGAAACTATTTTTTTTGCATGAATTGTAATTTTTCCAACAATTCCACGTCATATACATCCTGAAAATTTCATGCTTAGGAACACAACACAATGTCATATCACCCATAAATAGTTCATCTATATTTCCCTTTTTTAGGAGTCACATCAACAATAGATTGTTGTACAATCTTAATGTTCTTGTTTTGATAAAGACTTCACAACCTCAACACTTGACCAAATCTTCAGCACTTTTGAAATTAACAGAACTATTGTCAAGAAATTGTTTAAGAGTGTGATGAATCAATTGCCTCAACCTTCAACCTTAAATAATTCATGAAAAAATCATGTCCCTCTTTCATTATAATGCCAATTTTTTTATGTGACATATGTCACTTACAAAGTGGTTAAAGAATATGTTTGGTCAGTATCCTAGACATCCCCTATGTCATCGATGGCTCCTTCACTTTTTATTTTGGCACTCTGTGGGACCCCTGCTAACATGAATTGCAACATGTGGGGCTTTTGTAATGACATTCCTTTTAATTTTCTCTTTCATAGGTCACACTCCACAAGGTTCAAGTCTTATATATTTTCGGTATAAAAATAATAAGATAGATTATTTGTACTTTTATTTTTATTTTCAACAACTTTACACACCACTTAGAAAAAGCACTATATCACCAAAACTAAAACTTTGAGGTTTTCAAAATGATACCATGACCAATGATAGTTAGACACAACACCAAAGTCTAAGGAAATTTTAAGGGTATTTAGTATTCACTAGATCTTGAATCCAAAAAAAGTTAGGCTAATATTTAAAGACCAAACCAATGACTCATTTATAAGTAACTCAATGGTACAACCACATCACCATTATTGCTCTCAAAACCATGGATTTATACGAATCAATTAATCTAGGATATTATACATTATCTGACTTAATTTGATCAATAAATTGTTGTGGATATATCACTAGATAATTCATCACAATAGATCTAAGAAAAAGTGTACTAAAAATCTATAACCTATATTATGAGGATCAATCTCCCTTAGATCTTTGGATTTATTAAGTTACTATTTTTTACAGTATTGATTCTTCTAGAGTATTCATCATCATGTTCACATGGTTATCCCCTTTTCCATGAGTAGTGAGATCGAGACAACATCCTCTGGAATTATAGTGGTGCATCACGATAGATAAACTTTTGAGAGGCATAACTTTTGCGTACAAAATTCGATTAGCATCTTTCTTGGACCACCAGAAATGCCTAAGTTTATAGAATAGAATCAATGTGTGGAAATAATATGATGAATTATTACCCCCATAAAACATCATTTAATGCCTCAAAACTTGCCCTCAAAGTTTATAGACCTCAATTCTCCAAATTGGTTCTTACTGATAAATTGCTCCTATAATATGATTTCCCTTATTTTTCCATCCTGGAAGCATCAAGATGGATGAAAAATAATTTAATTACCTGGTTCGGATCATACCTCCCCATTTTATGAGGTTTTTTGTTCCCAAAAAAATTTATTAAATGAGGTGAGAAAAAAAATTCCACCTACCTTCTCCCTAGAATACCATTTAGCCTTTCCTAAAACATGTCCTTTCAACCTAATCTTCCAAAGGTCATGGTGCCCCAGTCTTGTATTTATGGACCTCTTCTGCAAAATTGTATAAATTGTTTCTAGTACACATATGCCAAGTTGACCATTATCTTCCCTACACCGAAATTCCCTATAACCTTTGAGGTTTGAGCCTCTCGTATTAGTTACAATTGCTCGCCTTTAGGAACACATAACTTGTATAGCCTGTAGAGTGACACGTTTCAGAGATAGTAGCCAACTCTGTTATCTCCATTTTCTACATTATTTTAGTTCTACAATTGTTGAAACACCTCCTTGAATTCCTTATCCTCTCTGTATGCATAATGGGTGAAAGGCTCAATGTGCATCATATTTCCCAAAGTTGTGATCTTTGATGAGTGTGGCCTTAAAAGCATGCCAGTCAACTTGTTTGTGATGTTCTTCTTGTACTTGATCACTAAATGAAACTATTGTAAAAAAACCCATCCACTTGTAATTCATGTTCTATTATAACTTACTCTAGAACTATAGGTATTTTATATGTTGGTGATATATGTGGATTATTATCTATTTCCCATTAAATAATGTTTCTAATTCTTTATAGCTTGTACCAGGGCATAGAGCTCCTTGTTAGATATGGGTATTTGAGGACCACCCAACGAAACACTTCATAATTGTAGCATACATGCATCACTTCCTACATTAATATCACTCCCATAGCATATCCACTTGCATCCATCTCCACTTTGAAGGGTTGTTGCAAGTTCAGTACTGTAACAACCCTAGGTTAAAAGTTCATGTAATGAAGTTAATAAAGGAAAAATAAGACCAAGGTCATGGGACACTTATTCCAAGCTTAATGTTGGGAAAAATATCTTAGTGGGCACTACTTGTGTATTGTAGCTAAGGGGAAATTGGCAAAGGCTTTGAAAAGGAATTTTATTTATGAGAATAAAGGATAATAGAAGAAAAGGAAGGTGAAAGGTCATAGGTTGCTGATCTGAAATCGTGAGAACAAACTATTTCTCATACAGAGATGGACTGTAGGGGCATTCACCGGATGTTTCACCTTTCAAGGAAAGGATGAATCCGGAGGCTACCTGGCCCTCTACAGACTCTGCCTAAAGAAATGATATGTAATCACAAATATCAAGATCAATGAAAGTATTTTGTTTTTAAATTCAAAGTATTCATTGATCTGTTTTTATGTGTGAATAAGCAAGATGATATGTTCTGCAATTGAAGTGTAGAGGTTTGATGATAAAATAACAAGTTTTGTTTACTGTATAAACTTGTTTGAGAAAAGCATGCTTATGAAAATTTATTGTTTAAACTATCAGAATCTGGAAATAAACAGCCAAAATATACAGAGTGACAGCAGATATTTGTTTAAGCGGTTCACCCCTCTCTTGGGCTACCTCCGCTGGTCCAAAAGCCTCTAATTAGCCTCAGTCCTCTTTTGATTAAATGCTGAAAATGAAATTACATCTGTATAAAAGCCTCTAAAGGAAAAATAGACTGCTAAAACAGACTCAGAAGATCCAAATCAGTCTAAAATGACTACAAATTCACCTCCATTGGATGAAGGTAGTCCAATGCAGCTCTTTTTCCCTTTGGCCCTGATGGCTCCACGATCAAAAGCGCTGTAAAATTCGAAGATAGAATGCCCTGATGGCTCTGCAGACACTTCCAACAGCTCCAGAATGATCTCTACACCCAAAATCAAAAAAAATTCGTCTCCAAAGACCTCTCCTAGCAAAAGTTATGCCATCTTTACTCCAACTACCAGTTTGGGCTAAACAACCTCCACTAAATGTGGAGAACTGGAGTTAACTCCAGTTAAAAGTGGCAACAACTCCAACTTTGTCGGGCGCGCTCTAAAATTGGCGGACGGTTAACTCTGAGCAATAAGTGTGACGGTTATTCCTCTCCGCGTTCATATGCGTCAGAGGTTTGCAACGGTTTTCATTGATTATAAACGTTTTTTAATAAAACACCATGTCACATAACAAATGTTTTAACCGCCGGTTTATATGCGCGCCGACTGACTTGTGTTGTGGTTCCGCGCTTGTGGTTCCATGTGGAGGGGGCTGGCCCCCTTTCGGGCCCCGCCCAAACAATTTCCAACTTTAAATCTGACTCTGTTTGCAACATAATACAACAAATGAACCGTGGTCCAGCGGTTAAGTCTACATGGAGATATCCTTAGATCCCCCGAGGATAACAGGGGTTTACGTCGACCCAACAAAATTGTTCCAAGCATACATTCAATCTGCTTTGGGGCCCCATTGGCGGCCTCGTTGTACGTAGCGCTTATAACGGCCTGAACGAATATTACGTAGGTGTGTGGGAATGTCCAAGGAATATTCAGGAGATACAATGAATATTTCTTTCTTTTTTAAATAATTTTTCCAAAGTCAAATTTTGGCATTTTTAATGATATTGACAAATGTGAGCAGATTTGTTCTGCATACGACGTCGGTTTAGTGCGGATTCGATTGGGATCGTGTGAGCACTCCGATCGATACGTTTGGGCCAATCGAGCAACTTTGTTTTGAGGCATTTTTCCAAGAGACTTGATCTCCTGATCACACCTCCCAAATGGGAAGCTTTTGGACCCTCAAAAGCTTTCTGATTACTGAAAATGATGATGTGGAGACTGATTCTCCACTCTTCCACCCTTGAACAACTGAAATCTGCCCGATTTCATCAACTGAAGCTTTTGAGAAAATGACAACCTGTCTCTGGAATCAACTGATCTACCATTGCTAAGATTGACTGAGTCATGATGCAAATGATTAAAATTTGCAGAACAGAAATTGTACTTTGCAGAAAACAAACTTTCTCTACATTGATCAAACTTCCAGAAAGACTTAAAACAACCTTCACCTTGCAAACTGTGCCCATGGCGAATTGTACCATTCTGAAACCAAATTTTTCCCATGCTGAATTTTGTGTCCTTCTTGCTGCTTGCACTGCTTTTCTTTGACACTTCATTCACTACATTGGCTGACCCAAAAGGCAATTTACGCAACATAACAACATCTTCTTTCAAAGACAAACTGTTATCAGACTGAAACAAATTATTAGCAACATCATAAAATGGCAAATGCTCAAAATCTGGTCGTTTCAACATCAACAAAGTTAGACTTTGACTTGCATTAACCAGTCTCTTCAATTGACCTGCATGGAGTAAAGAAGATTCCATCTTCTTCTTGTGAGCTCTCACAATGTACTCTTTACCATCTTTGAACAAGTGATACTTGTTTTCATGGCGATGAAAGATGGCCTTCCTGTCAAATAAATAAGGACTTCCCAAAACAATACCTGAGATATCAAGCGGCACCACATCAAGTTCCACTGTGTCAATAAAGTGTGTAGTTATTGCAAAGCGCAATATGCACTTCCTTGAGACTTGCAAATTAGCATCCTTGCATATCCATCCAAGTGGATAAGGCTTTGGATGTGGAATGGTCTCAAGTTTCAGCTGCTTGACCAAGTCTTCAGAAATAATATTAGCTTGTGACCCACTATCAAATAGTGTGTCAATTTTGGTATGTTTTGAAATTACCCTCACATGGAAAAGTTCTATTCTCCTCTTTTCATCATGAGTATCTTTGTGACAATTCAAAGAGCTAGAACTGGGATTTGTGTCTTGCACCACTTCTTTCCCCTTAGTGTTCTTTAAAACCATGCCTATGCTTTTTGTCTCATCTCCTGAGTCTGACCCTAAGTCTTGCTCAACTGTTGCAACAATTTTCTCCTTTTCTTTGGTCTTGTTTTTGTTCTTGAATTTTTCTGGTTTCAGTTCAGGATGAAGCTTCCAACAATGATCTTCATCATGACTAGTCTTCGAACAGTTCTTGCAAAAGAACTTTCCTTTGTCCTTTCTTGAATTAGCAACTCTCTTCTTTCCTTTGTTTTTAAAAGTACTATCCTCATCAAAAGCATCAAAAGAATTCTTTCCTCTAGCTTCTAAATGTGTAGCCTGCACACAGACTTCATCTAAGCTGGTAGGATTGAACAATAGAATAGTATGTTGCAGATAATTGTGCAAACCTCCTATGTATTTCAACAAGGTGTCTTGACTTTGTAAGTCTACTCCAAGTAGAAGTTCTCTCCTTCTAAACTCTTGGGTATAATCTTGCACATTTTGACCTTTAAGTTGCCTAAAATTTTGCCAATTCATGATTGCTTTCTGAATATGAGCAAGAGGATAAAATTGTTTCTTAATAGCTGTAATAAACTCATTCCATGTTAGAGTTATCTTACCATGCTTTTTAATCTCCTCTCTAGTCTTGGATTCCCACCAAACCAAAGCTGCTCCATCCATTCTCAAAGAGGCTAATTGGATTTTAGTGTCATCATCATGCAAATTCTGAATTCTTAGATAGACTTCCAGTTGTCTAATCCAGTTATCCAATTTTTCTGCATTAACATCACCATTAAACATTGGCAACTCAAACTTTACATCAAGCTTCAACAAAGGATTTTTAAAAGAGGTTTTTGTTTTATGTGACTGATTAACAGAAGTAGAAGAGGATGATGTGGAGGAAGAGGATGACGATGGAGATGAAGGATCACCATTTCCTCCATTCCCTTTCTTAGACTCATCTTTGTCTTTCTTCCCTCCTGAAGAACCTCCTTCTTCTCTTTGGTTTCTAGACCCTTCTCCAGCAATCCTATCATTTCTCTCCTGGTATAGGATTCTAACCATCTCAGTCAAATCCAAGAAAGCTTTTCTAAAGACTCTTTCTTCTTCCTTGGGATCCATTTACTCATGTACTTGTCCTTCTCTGGATGACATGCTTGTGGCTGATTCAAAGGCTATTGAGGATGAAATGGAAGGTGGATGTAATGGCACTCTAGCCTTCCTTGGTTGAGGATTAACTTGTTCTCTAACCAGTTGACCTTCCCCTCTTTGCAGTTTCAGCCTAGTAAGCATCAAGATTTGCAGAACCACACAATTAACTTGCACAAATTTCACAATCTCTTAAGAAAAACCTTGAGCTCCGATACCAACCTGATCTGAAATCGTGAGAACAAACTATTTCTCATACAGAGATGGACTGTAGGGGCATTCACCGGATGTTTCACCTTTCAAGGAAAGGATGAATCCGGAGGCTACCTGGCCCTCTATAGACTCTGCCTAAAGAAATAATATGTAAACACAAATATCAAGATCAATGAAAGTATTTTGTTTTTAAATTCAAAGTGTTCATTGATCTGTTTTTATGTGTGAATAAGTAAGATGATATGTTCTGCAATTGAAGTGTAGAGGTTTGATGATAAAATAACAAGTTTTGTTTACTGTATAAACTTGTTTTGGAAAAGCATGCTTATGAAAATTTACTGTTTAAACTATCAGAATCTAGAAATAAACAGCCAAAATATACAGAGTGACAGCAGATATTTGTTTAAGCGGTTCACCCCTCTCTTGGGCTACCTCCGCTGGTCCAAAAGCCTCTAATTAGGCTCAGTCCTCTTTTGATTAAATGCTGAAAATGAAATTACATATGTATAAAAGCCTCTAAAGGAAAAATAGACTGCTAAAACAGACTCAGAAGATCCAAATCAATCTAAAATGACTACAAATTCACCTCCATTGGATGAAGGTAGTCCAATGCAGCTCTCTTTCCCTTTGGCCCTGATGGCTCCACGATCAAAAGCGCTGTAAAATTCGCAGATAGAATGCCCTGATGGCTCTGCAGACACTTCCAACAGCTCCAGAATGATCTCTACACCCAAAATAAATAAATAAATCGGTCTCCAAAGACCTCTCCTAGCAAAAGTTATGCCATCTTTACTCCAACTACCAGTTTGGGCTAAACAACCTCCACTAAATGTGGAGAACTGGAGTTAACTCCAGTTAAAAGTGGCAACAACTCCAACTTTGTCGGGCGCGCTCTAAAATTGGCAGACGGTTAACTCTGAGTAATAAGTGTGACGGTTATTCCTCTCCGCGTTCATATGCGTCGGAGGTTTGCAACGGTTTTCATTGATTATAAACGTTTTTTAATAAAACACCATGTCACATAACAAATGTTTTAACCGCCGGTTTATATGCGCGCCGACTGACTTGTGTTGTGGTTTCGCGCTTGTGGTTCCATGTGGAGGGGGCTGGCCCCCTTTCGGGCCCCGCCCAAACAATTTCCAACTTTAAATCTGACTCTGTTTGCAACATAATACAACAAATGAACCGTGGTCCAGCGGTTAAGTCTTGTGGTTATATCCGCCCGGTCCTGAGTTCGAATCCGTCTGTCGACCCAACAAAATTTTTCAAACGCCATTCAATCCGCTTTGGGGCCCACGTGGCGGCCTCCGGGCTAGCCACGTGGCACTTTATAATTGGCCACAAACAGAATATTCTATGGAATACTCTGTGGAATATTCCAAGGAATATTCTCAAAATATTCTGTGGAATATTATTTTTTTTTTTTAAATAATTTTTTTCCCAAAGTCAAATTTTGGCATTTTTAATGGAAATTGACAAATCTTTGAAGCTGAATATCTTCTGCATACGGCGTCGGATTTGAGTGCCGTTCACGGCGTTGGGATCGTATTGA
Source organism: Pinus albicaulis (assembly GCA_034641835.2). Lineage (NCBI taxonomy): Eukaryota > Viridiplantae > Streptophyta > Pinopsida > Pinales > Pinaceae > Pinus > Pinus albicaulis. The sequence continues at coordinate 1,048,733,562 of CM076577.1, read as the reverse complement.
CGAGCACTTTCCAGTCGATCTATTTCGGAGCCATTCTGAGCAACTTCATTTTTGAGCATTTTTTTTCAAGAGACTTGATCTCCTGATCAGTTGCATATGAGGAGGAAATTTAAGTAAAATTAAGGAAAATGAAGAAATTAGAGGCCTCAATACTAAAAATACATTAGAGCATCAGTTTGGGGCCTTTTTCCAGTTTAGTTTCAGAATTGGTTTCAGAGAGGAGAAAATAACCCAAAGGAGAAGGAAAGAAAGCAAGAAAAGGAAGGACAAGGAAAGAAAGGATAAAGCAAGGAAAGGTTGTATCAGGCATCTTCAATAAGAATACTTGTGGGAAATAAGCTTCATGTATGATTTCCTAACTGGTTTTGGCATGCATGGTATGTGCATGTGTGTATTTATTCGATTTTTTGTCATTGGCATGGGTTTTTTCGGGTTTGGACAGTGGTTTTATCCTTGCCTTGCAATTTCTAGATAGCCATGGTGACATGGTATTCTTTCTCAGTTGAGATTTAGATTATCAAAAATTTTGGATCTGGGAGAGGTGGTCTCAAGAAAATCCCAAGAGTTTTGGGTGGAGATGGTTTTCTCCGGGAAGCCCTCAATGGGTGGCTAGAGACAGGAAAATTCCTCAAGGAATGATGAAGGAATTATGAGGAATATAACATCGGTTTGGTTTTGTGATCTCAGAACGGGTTTAGGTGAGATCATGGTACGGTGAGGGTGGATGTGGTTTAACCTTTGGATTCCCTTTGTTTTCTATGGGTTGGTTTATCCCATGATATCCCACATTCATTATTGGAATACGAAACGAGGGTGATTGGTTGAAAGAAAGATTTGGTTCAATCCAATTTATGGTCGGGTGGTACATGGAAGTCAACTTGGTTGGATTTTGCATATGGTTAATAAGAGATACTTTTCTCTTATATTTTATGAGTAATTATACTTGTTATTATGTGGATTTAATTGTTGTTATATCATTGTTATCTACCTGGTTATATGATGGTTATAAGCATGGTTATATGACATGTTTAAGTATGGCTCCTATCACATTTCAATTAATGAATGTCTAGTTAATGAATGCATTACCTAATTGGTGTTATGCCAACTATTTTGAGAAGGAATTGGTCCTTCGTGTTAAACCTCAAATAATTTTTAGATCCCTATGTTCAGATAAGCATTCATGACATGTAGGTTGCATGTTTATCATGTGTTTGACAGAATTCCAATCTTGATTGGGAGGTTTCCGGTCAAGTCCTTGTTCAAGTTTTGTTTTAGAAGCTTTGTTTCTATGTTATTCATCATCTCTAGAAGTTTCATTGAGTTCTGGGAAGAGGCCTGAGTCTTGGCCCTAAAAAAGTGGCTTTGAATTCGGGGTCACTGGCATAAAATTGACTGGAAAAGTCCATAGTCATTGGGAAGCAGGCCTATGAGAGCGACTAGAGGGTTAAAGACACTTGGAGGCCTTGAAAATTTAGCGAATGAGGCTCTAGTTCAGTGAAAAAGAGAGTTAGCTCAGGGGTTGGACACTTAGAGAAGTTGGGTAGATCCTGGAGGTCATGTAGCATGTGAGGGAAGTCGTTAGTCATAAGTTGTCAACTCTATTTTCTTAAGGTCATATAGGAGGTTGAGTATTATCATAGTGACCCTAAGCTCATTTTTACCCCAATAAAACTGGTGAAAGTGGGTAAATGTGGGAGGATGTCATTAAAGGGCAGTATTAGAGCGGGTTGTGCTCTCTCTGGGTAAAATTTGATGTTTTCAAGATTATGGTTGTCATGCATGGGGTCATGGTATATAGTTGGTATGTGCGTGCATGATATTTATATATTGATTTGATTATGATTATGCATATATTAGCATGATACCTACTAATGTGGACTGATTTTGCAGATGAGATAAGCCTCCCCTAAACATCAATGAGGTATGGCTTTCATTTTGGTATCTATTTGGTTTATCTGACATGGTACACTTGTAGGAAGAAGAGAATTAGAGATGAGGAGAAAAATGGTAGACTACAGTTCCTGTGACTATCCCTGTAGATCAGTTGGGCACCAAGGAGGTGATTATTCTCTTGGTATAGCAGATACAGTGAGGATTTTGAGGGAAAATATCAAAAGTTGCAAAGAATACAATGACATGTTGGTTGAGGCTCAGGAAATACTTACTAGGACTCAGGAAAAGCAGGTAGAATTCAATGAATTTATTCTTCAGATCTTGTCAGATTTCTAGAGACAGGGATGGTTTAGGATCAGTCAAGGGCGGGAAGAGAAAACAAATGGAGCCTATGGTAGCAAGCCTCAGTCTGGATACAGGTTGGATAAAGGGGATACAGTCAAAGGCAGAAGATCACTAGATACACCTGACAATATGACTAGTATGTATGGAAATCATTGTAGTTCCTCATCCAGGATATATTATCACCATCATCACCGTCATCATCCTTATAGTAGGAGTGAGTACTTTCTTGAGGAATTCAAGAAATTCAAGCCTCCTACATTCAATGGAGAGATGAATAAGTCAGAAGATGCAGAGGCATGGTTTCTTGGGATGAAGAAAATCTTCAGATTGCATAACCACTCGGAGAACATGAAATACAAAATAGCTACCTTCATTCCTAAAGGGAAAGCAAACATTTGGTGGGAATATGTGAATAGTTTCAAGGGTATTCAAGAAGAAGAGTTGATTTTGGATGAGTTTGAGAGACTCTTCAGGAAGAAGTACCTATCAGAGAGGTAATATGATGATAGGGCTAAGGAATTTTATGAGTTGCATATGGGTTCTATGACAAATGATGAGTATACTAGCAATTTCCTAGAGCTATTGAGGTATGTGCCTTACCTTGAGGATGAGAAGGCTAAGATTAAGAGATTCATCAGTGGGTTGTCAGTAGCATATAGAGACCGGATTGAGTTTGATGAGACTAGATCATTAGAAGAGGCCATCCAAAGTTGAATCATTGTTATGAGCAATAAAAGCATAAACTTGAGACTAAACGTAATTTGAAGGGAAATGAGAAATTTAAAGGCAAGTGGCCACCAAAGTGGGGAAGACCTTAGGATGCATGTGAGAAAGAAAATATTGCTCCTTAAAAGAATTTCAATGCAATTGAGAAGGGACATGGGTTGCAGTTGGGAGAGTAGCAGAATACAGGTGATGGTAGGGAACCGTTGTAGTGTTGGATATTTGGCAAAGAGCATCGCAAGAAGGATTATCCATTGTACCAGGGTGGCAGGCCTTAGATCTATAGCGCTAAGGAGGTGCAAACAGTTGGGGATTTTGGTCATATAATTTTTTGAATTTATGCAGATGTGGACAGCAAGCAGGAAAATCACCACGCATCAATTATTGAGATGGAAGGTAATATTCTTGGTTGATGTGTTTCTATTTTGATTGATCCTTGATATAATTATATTTATGTTAATCCTGGCCTGGTGGTTAAGTGTGTCTTGAGAAAATAAGTGCATGTAGAGTCTCAGTTGGTGTAGTTGGCTACATATAATAATAATAGGATTCATCACTGGGTAAGAGCTTGTGCATTTGAGCTTAATGGTATGCCTTCGATAACACATTTGAATGTAATTCCATTGGGATCATGTAATATGCTTTTCGGTATGGATTTTTTCTATCTTCATAGAACCAAAGTAGACAGTTATGACAAGACCATTACGTTCCTGGATGATAACGGGGAAAAGAGAATATTGCAGAGAGAGAAAAAGTATGTGTCAGTTAGGATGGTCACAACTATGCAAGTTAAGCATAGTTGCAGGAATGGGTGTGTAATGTTTGCAAATTATATTTCCAATGATAAGGGTAAGGAAGTTGAGGATGCATAAATATTCAAGAGGTACCCTATATTACAATAGTTTCAGGATGTGTTTCCAACTGAGATTCTAGAGTTGCCTCCCCGTTGGGAAGTGGACTTTTCTATTTACTTGGTACCAGGAACAGAACTAGCATCAAAGACACCTTACAGGATGAGAATGCCAAAGTTAGTAGAGTTGAAGTTGCAATTGAAGGAAATTCTTGATAAGGTATATATTAGGCCAAGTGTATCACCTTAGACTGCACCAGTATTGTTCGTGAAGAAGAAGGATGGTAGTCTCAGTTTGTGCATTAATTATAGGCATCTAAACAAGATGATGATGAAGAACAGGTACCCATTACCGAGGATTGACAACTTTCTCGATAAGTTTAAGGGAGTAGCATTGTTCTCGAAGATTGATCTGAGATTAGGATATCATCAGGCACACATCAAAGAAGAGGACATATACATGACTACTTTCAAGACCAGGTATGGGCATTAATATTTTTTTGTGGTTCCTTTTTGTTTGACTAATGCCCCAACTAATTTTATGTGTTTGATTAATAGTGTGTTGCATCCTTATCTGGACAAGTTTGTGATTGTATTAATTGATGATATATTGATATATTCTAAGAATGAGGAAGAGCATGTTGAAAACTTAGAAGTAGTGTTGATATTTTTGAGAGAGTCTTAGTTGTATGCCAAGCTTAGAAAGTTCATTTTCATTCATACATAGGTACATTACTAGGGACATGTTGTCTCCAAGGAAGGCAAAGCAGTGCACATGGAAATGATTAGATCTGCCATGGAGTGGATAGCTCCTAGAAATTTGGATGAAGTTATATCATTCATGGGGTTAACAGGTTACTGTAGGAGGTTCATTAGGAAATTTTCACACATTTCATATCCTATTACATCATTGGAAAGAAAAGGTAATAAATTTGAACGGACATAGGAATGTGCAGCCAGCTTTGAGAAGTTGAAGTATTTGTTGACAAATGCTCCAGTTCTTAAGATTTTAGATCTGGATAAAGAGTTTGCGGTATGTACATATGCTTGAAAAATAGGACTTTTTGGAGTCCTAATGCAAGAGGGACATGTTGTGTGCTATGAGTCCAAGAAACTGAAGGAGCACGAACAAAAATACATGACTCGTGATCTTGAGTTGGAAACTACTATATGTTGAGGCATTATCTTCTTGGCGAGAGGTTTGTATTGATGAGCGATCATAGTGGGTTGAGATATATGTTTTACCAACTAAATATGAATGTCAGGCAAGCATATGGTTGGCTACGATTAGTTAGTTTGACTTCGAGATCAAATGTGTTACAGGTAAGGAGAACAGGGTTGTAGATGCTCTTAGTAGGAGAATGCATATGAATCATGCTACAACGGTGAGCTCGGATGGGATAGATTTACAGGATCGGATCTTATAGGCAGGACAGTAGGATTATAGGTATAGGGATCTTAGGCATAGGTTACAGCATGGTATAGGAGATCAAGATGTGGACTATCGTCTCATAGCAAATGTTTTAGTGATATTCAGAGGTAGGATCTATGTGTCGGATGATAGTGGGCTCGAGAAGTTTATCTTGAGGGAGTTTCATGTCAGGCCATATTCATTTCACCCAAGATATAAAAATACATTGACAAAAGTGAATAAATTCTACTGTTGGCCGAATCTGAAGAAGGAATTGGCAGAGTTTATGGCTAGGTGTTCAGATTTTCAGTAGGTGAAAGCAGAGTGTAAGCATCCAGGTGGGTTGCTTCAGCCTATTCCGATTCCAGAATGTAAATGGGAGGTCATTTACTGTATTTCATTATAGGTCTTCTGAGGACATTGAGGAAGCATGATTCCATCATGGTTTTGGTGGATAGATTGACAAAGGTAGCACACTTCATTCCAGTGTAATCTACATATTCATATAGTGATGTAGCACATGTATTCATTAGGGATATAGTGACTTTGCATGGTGTTATGAAGAATATTGTGTTGAACAGAGATGTTAAGTTCACTTCAATATTATGGAAATATTTATTTGCAGGCTTGTCTATAGAGTTTGCATTCAACATAGCTTATCATCCACATATAGGTGGGGTAACAAAGAGGGTCAACATGATTCTAGAGGATATGTTGAGGATGTACGTCATGCACCAGTAGAGGAGATGGGAGGAGTACCTTCCACTGGTTGAGTTTTCTTACAAAAATGGTTATCGAGATTCACTAAGGATGAGTCTATTTGAGGCACTATATGGTCGAAGTTGTAATACTCCCATTAGCTAGAGTGATTCAGTGAATAGGGTACTTCTTGGACCAGATATGTTGGCATAAATGGAACAAGAAATGCAGGTTATAAATAATAATTTAAAGGTAGCACAGGACAGGTAGAAGAGTTGTGCAGACCAGTGATCCAGGTGGATATTGGTGGCCACCCGCCTATTCCACTTGGGGCCCCACCATTGTCTCTTTCAGTTTTTCAATTTCGGCACAACTTACTATTTTTAACAGTTTTTCGGGTCCTGAACTTCCGGAGTTGTTTTGAGGCCCTAAATGACATTTTTTGGGCATCTTTTATTGGGTGAATCATATTTCGTTCTAAAATCTACATTCATGATCAATAGTTGTAGTCCTTGGATATATCTTTCTAACGATTTATCATGTGCGTCAAACGGAGATAGTATGCCAAAGTTACGACCCCAAGAAATTGATGTACCAATTTACTCCGACGGGGCCCATATTCTAGCATTTCATCTCCTAGGGTTAGTTTTTTGGATGTTTAGGTTTTCCATTGTTTCTCATAATATATAGGCCTTGGAGCCTCATTGTAACATAGAGTTCAGAGGCCTATATCTGCCACATCTCTTCTTAGAGATAAGCTACCAATGCCCTAGCTAGTTTATTTCCATTATGTCTGTAAGAAAATTTCAGTTCTTTTATATTAATGAAATGAAGTGTTATTTTTGTTGCATCTTTGTATTTATGGTTATATGTGCATTCTATTGCGTTCCTACATAAATCTAGATCGGTGGTATTAGAGCAATCTATTTTTTCTCGATCCTTCTTTGCGTGTCCCCAACGAGGTCGGGGTATAAGGAGTTAGGGCTTGATATGGTTGAACCTTTGCAAGATCAACTTCACAAACCCTGACAGCCACCCATGGGGGATGAAAATAAAGATGAGGGAGTAGGAGATCCTATCAAAATATTGCTTAAGGAGGCCCTTGAAAAACAAAGGAACGCGATGATGGACAACTTTGCCCAGATCCTTCAACAACTGCCCACCAGTGGCGCATCTGCATCCAGCAGCCACTCTAGAGTTGCGAATCCCTTTAAGATACAAGTAAAATTTAAAATTCCCATATTTGAGGGTCAAATAGATGCAAATTTCATAGATATATGGTTGAATCTATTAGAAGGATATTTCTCGATTCATGAATTTTCCGATTGGGAGAATATTATTTTTGCACTCCTCAAAGCTACCCCCTATGTCAAGGACTGGTGGGAAACCTACTGTGATAAAAAGGAAGAGACAGAACTCTCTCTGTTCTTAGTTGTACCCACTTGGAATTCTTTCTGAGAAGCCATCAAGGAACAATATTATCCCATGGGGAGCTATGAGGACAAGTACATACAATGGACCACGATGCGGCAAGAAAGGTTTCAAGATGTGCATGAGCTGATGAATCTGTTCCATACCCTACGCACAAAGTTGGGTATCAAAGATTCGGAGAAAAATTTGGTGCTAAAGTATCACAGTTGTCTGTACAAATATATTCAGGATGAAATGGAGTTCCTCGACATCTCCTCTCTTAGTACGACATACCGGTATGTTGCCAAGATTGAGCAGAAATTCAAACAGAAGAAGCAACACTTTGGATCTACGAATCAAAAGCAAGGGAAAGGTGCCCCCAAACCACATAACAAAAGAAAAATCCAAGGCATGGCAGCCCAAGACAACCTGTCAAAGCTGCAAGCAAAGAACAACACCGCGAAGCCAAAGAAGGACATAGGAAAGTGGTGTGATTTCCATAAGAGCTCCACTCACAACACAAGTGGGTGTCGGTCCAAGAAATCGATGGTGGTCAAGATGAGGACTTATGAATCAGATGCATGATCCGACTCTGAATCAAAGCCTGACAAGGGGAATGAAAAAGGGAAACATATTATTAATGTGGAGCCCAATACCACTATTTCCACTGTGAAGATCAAGAAGGAGGAACCAAAAGATCTAGAGGAGGAGGAGTGTCTCTTCCACTCCCAAATCTGGGTAAAGGGTTTCCTGCTACAGTTCATTATTGACAATGGGAGCCAAAAGAACCTCATTTCAGCAGACGCCATGACGCGGTTGGGCTTGCCGACCACAGCACACCCATATCCATACACCATCGGGTGGCTTCACCAAAGATGGGATCTTTGCGTCAACCAACAGTGCCGCCTTCTCTTCAAGATCAATCCCTTCACGAAGGAGGTATTATGTGACATTACTCCTCTTGATGTTTGTGATGTATTATTAGGCCAACCATACCTGTGGAAGTGACATGTTGTGTATGAGTCTCGACCTCGCGTTGTTATTGTTACTTTGGGAAATAATTTTTACATGATACCAGAGGTACCACCGCCTGCTGCTATCTCTTTGGTTACAGCAAAACAATGCAGTAAGCTCATTTCCAAAACCAAGAAATTTTTTTCCTGCTGATCCGCCCCCAGGGAAAGAAGAATATTGTGGCCACGACCTCCAGACAGGACTCCTCTGCATGACAACAACAAGTGGACAAGGTTGTGGAGGAGTACGGGGACATCTTCACCACACCCACAGGGGTGCCTCTGCACTGTTAGGTCAATCACCCCATTCATCTGACCCTAGGTGCGACGCTACCCAATGGACCGATCTATCGGAACTCTTTTCTGGAGAATGATGAAGTCAAGAGGCCGATTCAGGAGCTGCTGCAGAAAGGTCACATACAGCCGAATTCATCACCCTGTGGGAGCCTGATTGTGTTGGTACATAAGAAGGATGGGACTTGGAGACTCTGTATTGACTATCGGGCGCTTAACAAGATCACTTTCTGGAATCGATACCCGATCCCACGGATTGATGACCTTCTAAACCAACTCAATGGGGCGAAATATTTCAGCAATATCGACTTGAAGTCTAGGTATCACCAAGTACCAATTGAACCCTCCAATGTGTGGAAGACTGCCTTCAAAGCCAAGGAGGGCCTTTTTGAATGGTTTTTCATGCCTTTCGGGTTGACGAATTCTCTCGCAACCTTCATGAGGTTGATGGAAGACATCTTGCAGCCATTCACCAACTCATTTGTAGTGGTGTACTAGGATGACATTCTGATCTTCATCTAGACTTGGGAAGAGCACCTCCACCACATCCGACAAGTCCTCCAAACACTACGACAACACAAGTTGTGTGCCAATTTGGAGAAGTGCACTTTTGGCATGACCCAGGTTCAATATCTGGGATACATTATTGATGAAAGGGGGTGCATGTGGATCCAACCAAGATCCAAGTCATTCAGGATTGGCCAGCCCCAACCACTCTAACAGAGCTTTACAGCTTTCTGGGTCTTGCTAATTTCTATCACAGGTTCGTGTTGGGATTCTCTCGTATCACTTGGCCCTTGAGTCAAGTCACCAAGGGAGGAGCGAAAGAAAATTTATTTTGGTCAGAATATCAATAGAAGGCATTCGTAGAATTGACACATTGCCTCTATTCTACCCCAATGCTCACATTACCAGACTTTCAACAACCATTTGAGATCGAGATGGATGCCTATAAATATGCTATTGGGGCAGTTCTTACTCAATAGGGGCATCTAGTGGCATATCACAGTGACACATTGTCTGACATAGTTTGCAAGTATCCCCCTTATGACAAATAAATGTATTCCATTATGCAAGCTTGTTGACAATGGAAGCATTAAATTTTGGGGAAGGAAACAACCATCCACACAGAACACCGACCCCTGTAGTTCATACAGACACAAGGGAAGTTGCAAAACGATCGCCATCAAAATTGGTCCACATATCTGCAACAGTTTCATTTGAGCATCAATTACAGGAAGGGTAGCACCAATAATGTTTCAAATTTCCTCATCCAACCACCAATCGTGGCGCTAACCACCGTTCTCAACTCTTGTGCCCACAATACTTCTGATTGACCGCTTCTTTACAAGAGTGATCCAAAATTCGGTCACACATACAAGGCACTCTTGGGGGGTACACAAGTTCCAAATTTTCACCTCTAAGATGCATTGTTATGTCACCTAGGACACATTTGTGTTCCTTAAAGTGAGCGTGCCAAGATGATATGGGAAGCACACTACAGCCAAGTCGTTGGGCATTTCTGGGTCGAGAAAACAGTGGCAGTAAGGCAGAAGTATTTATATTGGTCGAACCTTCGATAGGATGTCGGGAAGTACATCAGATCCTGCACTGCTTGCGCCATTTCCAAATAGACCATCAAGAAGAAATGCCTCTATACTCCGCTACCTACCCCTAGTCAACCTTGGGAATCCATCTCCATGGATTACATGTCGTGCCTTCCTTCTAATAAGCATGGAAACGACTGTGTTTTCGTGGTCGTCGATAGATTTTCGAATATGGCCATTATGGTGGAAAGTAAGAAGAATATCACAGCAGAATCAACTGCTAAACTCTTATTTGAATGAGTGTGGGTCCACTTTGGGATCCCATAGTCTATCATCTCAAATCAAGACAACAGGTTCCTCATTACATTTTGGTCCAGCCTCTGGTCAATTCTGGATACCAAGCTCACCAAGTCGACAGCTTTCCATCCCCAAACTGATGGCCAGACTGAGGTCGTCAACAGGATGATTGTACACATTCTGCGCAAGTACAATTCAAAGCATCCACGCACATGGGATGAGAGCCTCCCATATGTACAACACAGTTATAACTGGGCTCTCCACAGCTCAACCGGCCACAGCCCCTTTCAGGTGGGCTTGGGATTCCAGCCACTATGTCACATTGACGTAGTCATTCCATTTGCGGCTACTCAAGTCGATTTGGCTCATGTCCAGTCTAAAGCTGACAAAGCGATCAGCTTCATCGAGTGCATTCAGCACATTTTCCAACAAGTTCATGACATATTGGGCAGATCCAATGCTAAGTACAAGCAACGGCATGATCAACATCGGGTGCCACACAACTTCCAAGTGAGCGACAAAGTCTAGCTACATTTATAGAAGGAGCACCTCACTGGACCCCACCGCAAGCTTCGCCTACTCCGATATGGGTCGTACACCATCACCAAGGTTGAAGGGAAAAATTCCTTCGAGCTCAATATTCCACCATTCCTTGTTCTACACCCAGTATTCAATGTGGACCGCCTTCATCCCTACTTCCTACCTCTACTGGACACCTCTGACATTGCAAAACAACTCACACCAACAGAGTTAAACCCAGACTGCATGGAACAGGCCACCACAAATTGTATCATGGACATGCAAATCAAGAACACTCACCAACAGAAGATCCAACTGTATTGGGTTGTCAAAGTTGGCCAACTCCTGCACCAAGGCAAGTGGTTCACCAGGGACCAAGTTCAGCAGAAGTTTCCTCATCTCATGGAGGAACTCAATGTAATGGGGAACATTGGTTCCTAAGGGGGGAGGAATGATCCAAGTGGATATTGGTGGCCACCCACCTATTCCACTTGGGGCCCCACCATTTTCTCTTTTAGTTTTTTAGTTTCGGCACAACTTACTATTTTTAGCAATTTTTTGTGTCTTGAACTTCTGGAGCCATTTTGAGGCCCTAAACGGAATTTTTTGGGCATCATTGTTCCAGTAAATCTAATTCCATTATAGAATATACATTTGTGGTAAGCAGTTGTATTCCTTGGATAGATCTTTCTAATGATGTATCATGTGCATCAAACGGAGATAGTATGCCAAAGTTACAACCCCAGGAAATTGACGTACCAATTTACCCCAACTGGGCCCATATTCTAGTGTTTCATCTCCTAGGGTTAGTTTTTTGGATGTCTAGGGTTTCCATTATTTCTCAATAATATATAGGCCTTTGAGCCTCATTGTAACACAGAGTTTGGAGGCTTTTAGCAGTCACATCTCTTCTCAGAGATAAGCTACCAGTGCCCTAGCTAGTTTATTTCCATTTTGTCTGTAAGCAAATTTCAATTCTTTGATATTAATGAAATGAAATGTTATTTCCACTGCATATTTGTATTTATGGTTATATATGTATTCTATTTCGTTCCTGCATAAATCCAGATCAACCAGCACAGGGAATTTAAGGAGTTTCAAGTTGGGGAGCATGTGTATTTGTGAATCAAACCCAAGAAGAGCTCCAATATCCTTGAGAGGATTGGACTAGTGGCCTAAAAAATTACACTACCTATGATAGTGAAATTCCATGATTTTTTCTATATTTCATTGCTTAACAAATATGTAAAGAATTTTGATCATGTTATTGATTGGTCTATATTGAAAGTGGAACCAGAAGGATAATTCTAGCCAAAACCTTAGTGCATATTACAGCAGAAACAAATCATGCTCTGAAACCGATCAATCGAGGAAGTGAAGGTGCAGTGGAAGAACTTTGGGTGTAATGAAGCGACATGGGATATGGTTGATCAAATGTGGGTTATGTATCCTTCTTTTTTTTCGATGGAGGTAAATGATTTTATGGTATTTGTAAATATTATGTACGGTTTCTATTGTAAATACCACAATGAGTTGTGTTATAAAGCTCAAATAAGCGGTATGGTTTTCATGTTATCATGGTTGTCCTGGTGGTTTTTCTTTTGAGCAGGTTGTTCATTGTAAATACTACAACGAGCAAGGTTACAAAGCTCCATGGTCAGTATGTTTTGGTTTCAACGGTCTTGTTGGTCATAGGTGCCATAGAAAATCGAGGACAATGTTTTCCTAAGGGGGAGGGGTCGGTAACAGCCTTGGGTTAAAAGCTCATGTAATAAAGTTAATAAAGGCAAAAGAAGACCAAGGTCATGGGACACTTATTCCAAGCTAAATGTTGGGAAAAATATCGTAGTGGGAATCACTTGTTGTGTATTATGGCTAAGGGTAAATTCGAAAAGGCATTGGCAAAGGCTTCGAAAAGGCATTTTGAAATTTTATTTATGAAAATAGAGGAAAGTAGGAGAAAAGGAAGGTGAAAGGTCACATGTTGCATGTGAGGAGGAAAATGAAGGAAAATGAAGAAATTAGAGGCATCAATAATAAAAAGACATCAGAGCATCATTTTGGGTCCTTTTGTCAGTTCAGTTTCAGAATTGGTTTCAGAGAGGAGAATAGCACCCAGAGGAGAAGGAAAGTAAGCAAGTAAAGGAAGGACAGGGAAAGCAAGAATCAAGCAAGGAAAGGTTGGATCAAGCAGCTCCAGTGGGAATACTTGCAGGTAACAGGTTTCATCTGTGATTTCCTAGTTGGTTTTGGCATGCATGGTATGTGCATGTGTGTATTTGGTCCATTTTTTGTCATTGCCATGGGTTTTTTCGGGTTTTGATAGTGGTTTTAGCATTGCCTTTCCATTTCCAGATAGCCATGGTGATATGGGATTCTTTTGTCAGTTGATTTTTCGATTGTCAGAAGGTTTTGGATCTGGGTGAGGTGGTCTAAAGAAAATCCCCAAGGGTTGGGGGTGGAGATGGCTTTCTATAGGAAGCCCTCAATAGGTGGGTGGACACAGGAAAAATCATCAAGGGATGGTGAAGGAATTTTGAGGCATCCAGTCTTGGTTTGTTTTTGTGATCTTGGAATTGGTTTAGGTGATATCACGGTATAGTGAGGGTGGAGGTGGTTTAACATCTGGATTCCCTTGGCTTTTATGGATTGGTTTATCCCATGAGATCCCGTGTTCATGCTTGTAATATGGCACGGAGGTGATTGGATAAAAGAAGGATTTGGTTCAGCCCAATCTATGGTCAGGTGGTACTTGGAAGTCCCTGACTTGGTTAGCTTTTGAATATAGTTAATAAGAGTTGATTTTATCTTGTCTTTGATGAGTAATTATACTTGTTATTATGTGGCTTTAATGGTTTTTATATCATTGTTATCTACTTGGTTATATGGTTGTTATAAGCATAGTTATATGACATATTTAAGTATGGCTCGTATCACATTTCAACTAATTAATGATAGATATTATGATAATGCATTGGTCCTTCTTGTTAAACCTCAAATAATTTTCAAATCCCTATGTTCAAATATGCATTCATGACCTGTAGGTTGCATGTTTATCATGTGTTTACGGAATTTCAGTCCTGGTTGGGAGGGACAGGTCAATTTTGTCTTCAAGTTTTGTTTTAGAATATTTTTTAATGTTATTCATCATCTCTGGAAGTTTCAATTAGTTTAAGGTAGAGACCTGAGTTCTAGCCCTAAAAAAGTGGCTCAGAATTTGGAGTCGTTGGCATAGAACTGTCTGGAAAATTCCATAATTTTTGGGAAGCAGGCCTATGAGAGACACTGGAGGGTTACATTCTCTTGGATGACTTGACAAGGGAGTCACTGAGGATTTAATTTAGTGAAAAAGAGAGTGAGTTAAGGGGATACACACCTGGAGGGGTTGGGTAGCTCCTGGAGGTCCTATAGCACCTGAGGGAAGTCAGTAAAGTCTTAAGTAATCCATTTCCTTAAGGTCATATAGGAGGTTGATTCTTATCATAGTGACCATCAGTGCATGTTTACCTTGGGAAAACCAGTGAAATTGGGTAAATGTGGGAGGATGTGGATACAGGTATTGCAAGAATCAATGCTTGATTGATTTTCTTCTTTAACTCCTTAAAGGACTTATGTTAACCCTTTCCCCATTGGAAAATCTTGCCACTCGTTGCTATGGCATGGAGTGGTGTTGCAACTACTAAAAAATAGGTTGTGAATTTCCTCATGTACTGTGTTACCTAAACAAAACTCTTAACCTTAGAAATATTTATAGGCACCAGCCACTTCATGATAGCCTCCATATTAGCAATATCTATATTTATCTCTCCTCCACCAATCACATATCATAAATACACCAAAAAAAATTGTGCAAACTCACACTTGTTGAGATTTTCCAATAGTTGGTGTTTCTTCAATATCTCTAGCATTGACATTAAATATGAGATGTGTATGTCCTTGGTAGCTTATATATAAGTATTTCATCCAAATAAACAATAAAAAATGAATCTAAGAAGGGTATAGTGTGTCATTCATAATCTCATGAATGTAGTTATTGCGTTTGTTGGAACAGGGTCTCCTGCAAGTTGCGAAACTGGTCCAATTTTGCATATTGTGTATAATTAGTCTAGCGTAGGGGTTTTGGGGTGGGTCAAAGCCCTGAAAGCAATGTAATGGGTCAAAGGGTAGACCTAGAGTCCGCAAACCATGGTTTGCAGACCATAGGAAAGATTAGGCTAGATTGTTATAAATAGAGGGACATTTTGAATTATAAGGCAAGAAGATGATGAGATCTTGATGCGAATTGTGGCTTAGTAGATCTATTTGGGTTTTTGGGGAAAGGAATCCTACTAGCTATGTGCGCGGAGATCCCAAGTCCTGTTGTGTGCGGACCCTGTTGTTGTGTGCGCTGGTCAGGTTTGGGTATTGTAAGAAGGAACTGAAGAATTAATGAATAAGAAAGGTTGGTTCAGCTGAATATAATTGTACTGTTGATACGAATCTTTAATAGCAATTTTGTTATGCATATTCTGTGTTAAGCTGCGAAAGTACTGTGTTAAGTGATTCTTCTGCATCTGGGTCTATTCTATTATGTTTTATGCAAAGAATAATTGTAATGCTGCACTATTGTTTTAGAAGTATATGATTTGTTGAGTACAGTAAGTATAGTTGACCTTGCACACGTGGATGCGAAGGAGATATATAGATCTGGTTTTTAGATAGGCAATCTGGTCATTATAAAGTTGGACGCAGCTCTGCTTGGCTTACCTATCCTCTCTCAGGGTGCGGAAACCTGGTTCGAGCACCCACCCATACTACTTCGGGTGAGATTTTGACCTGCGTAAGTAGGTCACTGCTGAAAGGGCCAGTAGTATAGGGGTTTGTTGGCAAACCTTAACCTCCAAACCTGGGTCAGGACCCCTCGAGCCAACAAATGGTTCTATTGCCGGGACTGGGAGCATTTTAAGAAGGGGATCGGGTAATGCCAAGAAAAGTAGTGGAAGCCTGAGAAGAAAAGAAGAGCAGGTACGATTGAATGACCTCCACTCTGAATGAAAGTACAATGCGGAGCAGTAAGTACCTTTGAGCCAACCTAGGTGGGGATAGATCTGTCTATAGCCCGTTAGAAGGAATAGCTACGCAAAGCCTCCAACTACACCACCTTCAGAACCACGTAAGGGTAAAACCCTGCCTGAAACCCCTCCAGAAGAAGATATGGTAGTGCATTTGAAATTACCTACCTTCAAAGGTGCGGGAAATGAGCACATGGACCGATTTTGGTTTGTTGCAGACTTAGTATGGACTGCGCAAGGTGTGGCAAGAGATACTGTGAAAAGGGCGCAGCTATCCCTGGCCTTCGAAGGGAGAGCTCTAGACCAGTATATGCGATACATATCTCAAAACAGAAGCGCATCCATTAAAGATATTAAAGATGCTCTGAAACATCAGTTCCGAAAACCTAATTCCTACTCTCGAATCGTAGTAGATGTGAAAGATTTCAAGCAGGGATCAACTGAGTCTGTATGGGAAGATGATCAAAGACTAAAGAAAGAAATCAAGGAAGGAGGATTTAAGTATGACAATAGACAGCATACGGAATGCTTCATCGCTATGCTGCACCTGCGTATACCTATGGGCCACCAAACCTTCGAGTCACAGGAAAAAGCTTTGGAAGCTGCCATGAAACTAGAAGCTGCGCCCACATAAAATACTTCGTTAGGAGTAAAAAAAATTCAAGAGAATCTCGGGGCAATGCACATGGAGATTCAGAACCCACTAAAGGAACAAGGGAGGGGAGCTTGCATAGACCTATGGTGCATACAATGTCGAGTATCAGGACATACGAAGAATCTGTGCCCACTGCTGACAGACTACCTGTAGACAGGAGGACCTAGTCTGATGCGCCCTCGATCAAGTAGAGGACCTAGCCCAGTACGAATAGGCTCAAGCGGACCTACATTTTGGTGCGAGGAGTGCCGCGTAGTAGGGCTGCATGATACAAATCGCTGCCCCCGTCGGGATGCACACGTCCCAGAGCAGAAGCAAAAATGGTGTTGGTTCTATCGATCAGTAGGGCATGATGAGAAGAACTGTCGAACCTATGATCTAATGATAGATCGGGGGAACTTGTATAGGGTACAGTCAGACCCCGCATCACCAAAAACCCCCGCAGGCATAAGAGGCTCCCCCTCAAGAAGCAGGGGAGGAGGCCGAGGTGGAAGTGCGGGTCGGGGCTGGGGACAACTGATCTGCTATAACTGTGGAGACACAGGGCACTTTGTGAGGGATTGTCTGAACCCTACAAGACAGTCTTGCAAGTACTGCAGACAGTTGGACCATACGTTGGAATATTGTCCAGTCTTAATAGCAAAAATGCGAGAGAAGCAGCTATCACCTACGCAGAATATGCAAAGGGTTAAGGCTGAGCTACGAGATAAGGATCCCAGCATAAATGTTATTATGCGCAGTGGATTGGCTACTAGAGGAACTAGGGAGAAGGTTGAAACTGAACCTCTGATCCACAAGGCAGTTAGCAAATAAGAAGGGCTAGACCTAGACAAAAAAAGAGAGACATTTATGATAGCTCGCAAGGACTTTATTGAGACAGAGGCACCTCCGTCCCTACTCCTTATGAACCTTAAGGCAAATGAGGAGGTCAAAACTTTCCTGCAAGCATGTGTGAAGTTGTTGTGCAACCCAAAATCTATGCAGAACCTTCAGGCATTAATAGATAGCTGCGCAACACACCCTACCGTGACCCCATATATTAGGGATGTGCACAAACCATACAGATATAAGAAACGCACTAGGAGGGAGATGCGACTGACGGCACAAATCGACAATTACGAGATGGACCAGGTTATTTTGGATCTAGGCTTGGATGCAAATGTATTACCTAAACAGACTTGGCAAAGAATGGGAGAACCAAAGTTGGAATGGTCTACTATTTAGCTACGCATGGCTAATCAACAGAAGATCATACCTTTAGGGAGGCTATCAAGGATTATGGTAGATATCATAGGGGTCAAGATACGGGCTGACTTTGAAGTCATTCAGATTGTAGAAGATGCGGACCCCTACCCTGCACTACTAGGATTGGATTGGGCCATCGACATGGGTGGTATCATTAACTTAAAAAGGAGAAGCATGGTGTTTGAAAATAATGGCACAAGGGTGGTAGTACCATTAGACACTGTGGAAGGTAAACGCTACACTGAACCAGTACCTAAGGACGGGGATGTGGACCATATCTATAAGTTAACTGCATGGGATGTGGTCAACCCAACAGTGGATGAAGTACTTGGCTGGGAGGAGGATAATGAATGTTTCTCTGATTCCGATGATGAGATAGATAATTGGCAGAACCGGTTACACGATGTCTCTGCGCTGCGTTGTCTTCGGGTCACAAAAGACTTCCGTTGCGTTTCCTCAAAGGTAAGGGACCTACCTTAATTTGACAAATCAGGTACTGAATTACCCACGTGGGAAACAAAGGAGTTAGGAATAATCGACTACTGCGGCCTAGCTCCAAAAGAAGGACAGGTTGACCCGCCTGTGTTGAGGGAGGATGCACAAAAAATGCAGATAATTGACCCTAGCGAAGCAGATAGGCCAAGCACACAGGGGATGCAAAAAATAGCAGTTGGAATGGTGACAGTTGGTAAAAAGAAAAAGTTACCATTCAAAGGAGCGACCTCTGGGTATTTAATGAAGAAAATTTTGGGGATTTTTTACTGTTTCCTGAGTGATCCACCTCAGATAAATTTTACATTACCATTGCACGATTATGGGTATTATAGAAGGAGCAGGATATTTCAGCTAGAGGTTCCATCTCACTTGCATATCTTGCACTCATAATTATTCTCTCGAAAGAACTTGAGCAATCATATTTCCCGTATCTGCACTATCCTTCTCATGTCTGGCCAACCTGCTCCGTTTGATAGTAGTCACCCAGGGTTGGGATTCATTTTTCGTGAAAGGATGACGACCACTAACCCTGCCGAACCGTCGGCCCCGAACTGAGGTAATAATGGAATTTGAGTCTGATCCAGAAGAAGTTCCCTCTACACTGGTCACAAGGAAAGGGAAAGAGAAAGCACAAGGCTCAGGAAAAGCCCCGAAATCTGTGAGATGGGCTACCGGGAAGCCTAGGACTTCTCCGAGGCACGCCAGGTCCCCGCCGGTGTCACCTCTGGATCATGATGTGCAGGAAG
Organism: Pinus albicaulis; assembly: GCA_034641835.2. Taxonomy (NCBI): domain Eukaryota; kingdom Viridiplantae; phylum Streptophyta; class Pinopsida; order Pinales; family Pinaceae; genus Pinus; species Pinus albicaulis. Next base: position 1,048,714,369 of record CM076577.1, on the reverse strand, counting down.
GTGCTCAGACTTCTAATCCGATCAATTGGTTACCTCCCTTCGTTCGCCCACGTAGACTGTCCACGCGAACGCCAAAGAACTTGGATGGCTTGGTCACCTATCTGCAAACCCCCCGAACCCCGGGAGAAGTCCCTGTCCTCAGTGATCCTTGTGGACAACTCCATGAGGTCAAGTTTGATGATCATGACTTGGCGGACTTTGAAACCCTCCCTGAGTTAGCCCCCGCATTGTACTTCGACACAATCCATGCAATTGATGGAGTCACGGTGGTTCCTCAGCGATGGGTATGTGGCTTGGCCGAGTCTGGACTCTTGAATCTGCTACAGATGCCCCATTTTGGCCATTTCAACATCACAGATCGGTTGGCTCGGTAGTTGCTCGCCTTAATTCACGATGGCTGCTTATGGATTCGGGACAGAGTCCGTATTGATGCTGCATTGATCCACAAGATTACAGGCCTTCCTATGCAGGGGCCGCACCCTCTGGAGAAGGTAGGCAAGAAGTACGAAGCATATACTGCTATGTTTGTACGGAAGATGTACGAGGTGAGTCAAAATAAGCAAGGCTTTGTAATCCAAGCTATCAATGATCCTGCTACACAGTTGGGTATTAGGCTCTTAGCCTGCAAGCTAATGAGAAAGTTCCAGGTTGCGATCGTCCTCACCTATGTTATTCGGTTAGCCAGCCGGTGTGCGAAGGGAGTCTCCTTCAATTGGGCTTAATACTTATGCGATGAATTTCTGGCTAATGTCCGTGAATCTCAGGAGCAGGGGACGTCCTTCTGCTATTCATGGTTATTACTCCTTATAGCGTTGGTCGCCTGGGACACCCCTGAGGAGTCGATCCTCCCCGAGCTCCCCCCAGGGATGTGTGAAGGACCTCGGTATGCTCATTTATGGGACTCTAAATATGCACAGTGAGTCGAGGATAACAAAGTTTTCTGGGTCCCCTTCCAAAGCAATGTGGCAGCAGCCATAAATTCCCGAACCCGGATGTCCCCGACGGTATATGACAAATAAAAAAGTGTTGCAACATTCCAAGTTACCATGCACCATATTTAGATCCGTAGCCTCAACAATAATACATGGACGACACTTCCGTATATGGTAGCAGATGAAGAAATTGACTTGATGATCGCGCTATGGCCCCCTGCCTAAAAAATTGGCTTCACAGCCACCCATGGGGAGGCCACGGATCCTAGCCAGAAGGGCTCAGACGTAGCCATGGAAAAGGATACACAGCCTCCCCAGTCCACCGTGGCTAAGCCTCAGGTAAGGTATGATAGAGATACTACCCCCCCATGGTACGAAGCGGTTAGGTGTGCCTGCAACAGGACCCCGAAAGAAACAGCGGGCCCACCGCACGCAATATGATGCGACGGTCACACTAGCTGACGGTGACCTCGAGAAAATCGCGGACGTAGTTAAGATGGCTACAGAAGATAAGTGGGAAGCTATAGACGAATGGCAAAAGGCTGCGCTCGACACCATCCAAGCTGAGCTTGGTGCCCTTCAGTTAAAAACAGATACGCTGCAGCCCAATGTCAGCCAGGCACAGACTCCTTTGATAACTAGCAGTATAGTGCTAGCTACGGAAGAAATTCATCTATGTTTTGTACCTAGCACTGCCTTGATAGGCACTCAGATCCAAGCGGGAATAGGGATCCAGCTGGACTTGACTAAGCTACCCCACGAAGCCTTACAAAGCCTCCACAACGCTGTATTCTAGGAGATTAACCATCATGACCAAAAAATACACCAACAGCTTGGTACAGCCGAGAAAACCATCACGTAGCAGGCCACAGAATTTCTCCTCATTGTTTCGCAATAGGCGGAGCTCGAAACAGTGATCCACCAGCTCTGCACAGGATTACAGACGAGATCCCGGTCGCAGCCACGCCTCAGGCTAAAGTGGAAAAATTGGTTGCGGCACTGAAAGCATCTAGGATGGAAATGCACGTCGTCAAGACGTATCTAGAGTAGCAAATCACAGACTTACAAGCCAAATTGCAGCCCGAAACGCGTCCAGAAGTACTAGCCCAGCGCGCTGCACTAGTAACTGAAGTAGCGAATGTTATTTCAGGGCAGATTTCTCAAGGCGCCCAGTTGATAGAGTCAGCCATGCAACTCTGTACTAAGGTCCAACATGATCCGGTTCTCCGTGAAATCAATCAGGACTTACGGCAGAAGGAAGAAGCTTTCGAGCAGGTCGAAGCTACGCTGCCAACCTTGGTGCCTGCACAGCGCTTGGCACATTTGAAGACCAACAATGATATCCAGGATGAGATTGAGGAACTCCAGCACAAAAAGCACGTCATTGCAGAACGTCTGAAGCCTTGGGCTACCACAGCACTCCAAATTTCGCAAGATGTAGATGGTGCAATCAAGCGACTAACTCAGACACTGGAGAGTGTCACCGCAGCAACTGAAGGACTGACCTCCCATAAGCTTGTAGAAATTGCACAGAATGTTGCTACCCAGAGTCAAGAAGTGTTACCTCCGCTAATCACAGCCATCAATGCCCTACGTACGCAGGTAGAGACTGCACCACCACAGTGACTTGGGATGAGTCACAAGATTGTGTTGGGGGACTGTTGGAACAGGGTCTCTTGCAAGCTGCGAAACTAGTCCAATTTTGCATATTTTTGTGTATAATTAGTCTAGCGCAGGGGTTTTTGGGTGGGTCAAAGCCCCAAAAGCATTGTAATGGGTCAAAGGGTAGACCTAGAGTCCGCAAGCCACGGTTTGTGGACCATAGGAAAGATTAGGCTAGATTGTTATAAATAGAGGGACATTTTGAATTATAAGGCAAGAATATGATGAGATCTTGATGCGAATTGTGGCTTAGTAGATCTATTTGGGTTTTTGGGGAAAGGACTCCTACTGGCTGTGTGCGCGGAGATCCCAAGTCCTGTTGTGTGCAGACCCTGCTACTGTGTGCATAGGTCGGGTTTGGGGATTGTAAGAAGGAACTGAAGGATTAATGAATGAGAAAGGTTGGTTAAGCTGAATATAATTTTATTGTTGATGCGAATCTTTGATAGCTGTTGTGTTATGCATATTCTGTATTAAGCTACGAAAGTACTATGTTAAGTGATTCTTCTACATCTGGGTCTATTCTGTTATGTTTTGTGCAAATAATAATTGTAATGCTGCACTACTGTTTTAGAAGTATATGATTTGTTGAGTACAGTAAGTATAGTTGACCTTGTGCACGTGGATACGAAGGAGATCTATAAATCTAGTTCTGAGATAGGCGATCTGGTCATTATAAAGCCGGACGCAACTCTGCTTGGCTTACCTATCCTCTCTCAGGGTGTGGAAACCTGGTTCCAGCACCCACCCATACTACTTTAGGTGAGACTTTGACTTGCGCAAGCAGGTCACTACCGAAAGGGCCAGTAGTATAGGGGTTTGTTGGCAAACCTTAACCTCCGAACCTGGGTCAGGACCCCTCAATCCAACAGCGTTGCATAAATCAAATTGTGTGACTAAACATTCATTCAAACCTTGTCTAATTTTGAAGGTGGATTTCCAGATATCTTCTTCTTTTACTCGAATCTAGTGATACTATGATTTTATGTCCACCTTCCAAAAGTATTTCACTTGTTGCAACTAGTCCAAAAAAATATCAATGTTGGGTAGGGGTACATGTTCTTGAGTGTAATCTTATTTAACACCTTATAATCAATACACATCTGCCAAGTCTAACCCCACCTTAGCACAATTATGGTGTGTGGCCAACATGGTGAGGTACTTGGTTGAATAACGCCATGCTTTAGCAGTTGCTACAACTACCTTTTCATATCATTTACTTTTATTATGAACTAGCTATACATCTTAATATTTGGAAATGGAGATTTTGGAAACAATTGAATCTTGTGCTCTGCTTCTCTCTTGGGTGGTATCCCTTTAGGCTGATGGAGCACTCTCGTGTATGCCTATAGAAACTCTTCCAATTTCTATATTATTCCTTAATACATCCCTATAGGGATGGATTTTCTCTCATTGACTCTTCTACATACTAATTTTCTTAAAATTAATAGAACATACTTCTTGCTAGAATTGGTCAATTTCTTAGCATGGTTAGCCCTTATCAGTGAAATCTTTGAATTTCCCTTGTGCGTGTTGATGATGAAGTATTTCGCACTTGATGGGGCAATACTAGTTGGATCTTTGTGTGATGATTACATCTCGAATCTAAATTGAGGGACTCCCAAACACAAATCCACATACACCAAATGGAACTACCTCTAATTTTACTTCATTAATAAAATTAGAAATGATGGAAAATTTGATTATGTAATGTTTGGTTACATTTTTATGTGCCTCCCTATTGACCCATCATAATGGATATGGGATGGGATGATCATGGACCTCCAGTACAAGTTTTTTTACCATGTATGATGTTATAATATATGTTTATTGTAGTTTTTTACCCTATACAAAAATTGTTTGCAAACAAATTCTTAAAAACAGAAAATAAACAATAGAAAGAGAATAAAACATAAAACAGATATACACAGAGATTTTCCCCTGGATCCCAAAGCAGGACTACCAGCTTGATTTTTCATTAAATTCCTTTTAGTGTTACAACCCATATATATACATTCTTAAGCATTCATAAACCCCAATCAATTAACCCTGGATTAGAACATAATTGTAGTTCCCTTGACCGGATCTACAAAATACCAGGAGAAAAAAACCATCATGCCCCAAAACCATGTGCAAACCCATGCACAAAACCATAGGCAAATCTGCCCACCTAATCGTGGAAAGAATATAACACACACCCAACATTCTCCCACAGCCCTGCAACACCCATTGTTTCTCTACACCAAGAAAACTTCTCAGTGCTCACAGACTTTGTCAATGCATCTGCAACATTCTTCAAAGTTTCCACCTTTACTAGAAACACCTTTTTATCCTCAACCATATCTCTCACAAAGTGATATTGAACATTAATGTGCTTTGTCTTTGAATGATAAGCAGGGTTCTTAGCCAAGAAAATTGAACTTTGGCTATCACAATCTATCCGTATAGCTCACTGCACCAACCCCATACTTGAACACAATCTCTGCAACCAAATTAATTCCTTGCTTGCATGAGTGGCTACCATGTATTCTGCCTCCGTAGTTGAAAGAGTAACTACAGATTGTCTTTTACTCATCCAACTGACTGCACCACCAAATAGGCTAAACACGTACCCACTTGTAGATATTATTTGATCTAGATCTCCAGCCCAATCTGCCTCAACAAACCCACAGGTGTCCAAAAAATTGTCCAATCCTAGTCTTCCGTGGTAGCACATACCATAATCACTAGTGCCACGCAAATATCTGTAAACTTGCTTCATTGTTGTCCAATGCTCCTTCCCTAGTTTTGACATAAACCTGCTCAATACTCCCACTACATGTGCAATGTCTGGTCTAGTACATACCATTGCATACATCAGGCTATGCACTGCACTTGCATATGGAACACGGGACATATCATCCTCTTCTTCGTGTGTCTTGGTACACTGTTCAGAAGATAACTTTACACCTACAGGAATAGGAACCTTCACTATTTTACTATCCTGCATATTGAACCTCTGCAATATTTTTTCGACATGCTTCCTGTGGTTTCACCAGAGGTTCCACTTTGCCCAGTCTCTCTTAATTTCCATGCCCAAAATATATTTTGTAGCACCAAGATCCTTCATGTCGAATTTGGAGAACAACTGGGTCTTCAAATCCTAGATAATTTCTTTGTCATTTCTAACCAGCAACATATCATCCACATTCAAGACCAAATAGATAACACGATCATCCTCTTTGCTTCTGGTGAATCCAAGTCCCCGTATATAGGTATAAAATTTCTAATACCATATCCTTGGTGATTGTTTTAACCCATATAGAGACGTTTTTAACCCGAATACCAGGTCTTTCTTACCCTTCACCGCAAAACCTTCACATTGCTTCATGTATATCTCCTCTTCTAGATCCTCGTGAAGAAATTTTGTCTTCACATCCATCTCTTCTACCTCAAAATCAAATGCAGCAACAATAGATAAAAGTAATATAATAGAAGTAACCTTGGAAACAGGAGAAAAAATATCACCAAAATAAATTCTCAGCACCTGAGAATAACCTTTTGCTACCAACTGAGCTTTGTATTTCTCCACCTTTCCTTCTACATTCTATTTCTTCTTAACCACCCATTTTCTCCCAATGGACTTCCTTCCATCTGACAACTCCATCAAATACCATGCCTCATTTTTGTGCAAGGATGCCATTTCATCAACCATGAACTCCTTCCATTGTTTTCCATCCTCTGAATTGACTGCCTCCCTGACAGTTCTGGGATCATCATCGTTGATAGTTAAAGAAAATTTTGAATAGAAAGCAGATGGACTATACCTTTCTGGCTGCATTCTTTCTCGAACTGATCTTCTCACAACTGGAGTTTGTGGCTCTTCCTCTTCTGAATCTAGTTATGTTCTAGAGTCTGATTCTTCCTCCTTTAGCTCAAACTTTATCCTCTCATGTTCCTTTGGTAGTACTTCATGTTTAACAACATATTTCACCTCTCTAAACACCACATCTCGATTGTACACAACCTTATTTGTTTCTGGGTTCTAAATCTTGTAACCTTTTAAACCATCCTTATACCCAATAAATATACACATTTCAGATTTATTATCCAAATCGTTCCTTTTCTCCTTTGGAACATGTACATATGCATCACATCCAAATACCCTCAAATATGACAGAGATGGTTTCTTACCAGTCTATACCTCATGTGGAGTCTTATCCTCCAACACTGATGAAGGTGATCTATTAACCAAGTAACATGGAGTCTCCACTTCCTCTGCCCAAAATCCTTATCCTAACTCGGTACCACTGAGCATGCTTCTTGCCTTTTCCATCAACATTCTGTTCATTCTTTCTGCAACTCCATTTTTTTGAGGTGTGTATGGAGTAGTCTTTTTTCATGTTATACCACACTTCTTATAGAATTATTCAAATTCCTTTTTGCAGAACTCTCCACCATTATTTGTCCTCGACACCTTTATCTTCTTCTCTGTCTAGTTTCCACTAGAGCCTTCAATTCTTTAAATTTGTCAAAGACTTAAGATTTCTTCCTCGATAAATATATCCATGTATTCCTTGAGAAGTCATCTATAAATGAAACATAGTACACATACTTACCCATTGATGGAACCGACATAGGACCAAACATACCACTATGCACAAGCTCTAATATCTTGTTCGCCCTCGTAGCACCAGAAGGAAAACTCACCCAATTCTGCTTCCCATATACACAATGTTCACATAAATCAAAATTTAGAGAGAAATTAGACATACCTTCTACCATACCATTACCATGCAGTATCTAAAGGCCCTTCTCTCCAATATGTTCAAGCCTTTGATGCCATAGCATGGTCTTTTATCCAGAGACCGCTAGGCTTTCTCCTCCACTTTCAAGAACCACAAAATTGTTGCACCCATCAATAACAGTGCTACCCATAAGCTTGTACAGAGTTCCAATCTAAAATCTCCGCATTAATACCAGTTATCCTCGAACCATCTTGTAGATATCTTTCTCGAACATTGTTTTTACACCTACAACATCCATCTTGCTTATATAAATTAGATTTCTAGCCAATGTAGGAATATGCAGAACATCGGGAAGTGTTCTAATCCTTCCACCTTGCAGCGTCAGCTTAAATTTTTCATGTTCAACGATTCTGGCATATCCTCTAAGAATACATCATGATCATCATACTTCTCATATACGCAGAACCACTCCCTATGGGGAGTGAATTGAAAGGATGCACTTGATTCAATCAACCATGCCTCGTGATCTACATGTGTATTTGAAGAAGGAACTAAATACACATCCCCACCTTCATCAGAGATGGTTTTCGCCTCTCCAAAAGGAGCATCATCAGATCTCTTTCCTTTCTCAAGAGCTTTATATTTGCAGTCCTTTTTGAAGTGCCCTTCCTTTCCGCATTTCCAGCACACCTTTACAGGCTTTCCTGTAGATTTAGATCTCCCTATAGATTTAGATCTTCCACTCAAAAATTTATTTTTGTTTCTGTTTTGGGACCTTCCTCATATAGATAAGGCATCTCCATTCTGGCCCTCCATATTTTTCTGTCTCATTTCCTCTGACAATAAGGTTGAGACAATTTCATCAAAATTCAAGGTAGTTGTATTGTTACCTATTGCAATAACCAGACTATCCCATGAATTTGGTAGAGAAAACAACAAACTGATGCACTTATCTTCATCTGAGATTTTAATATCAACAGATGAAAACTGACTCACCATAGTATTCAAGGCATTCAGATGCTCTGTCACTGAGTTTCCATCCTTCATTCTCAGGTTATATATCTTTTTATGCGGGAAAAAATTAGTCACCAGAGACTTATATTTGTACAAAGTCCCTACCTTGACCCACATATCCTTCATTGTAGCTTCCCTAGATACATTCAACAATACCGAATCTGAGATACACAATCATATTGTGCTCTTTGCCTTCTGATCCAACTTCACCCAGTATTCATCTGACATTTCCATTGGTTTAGTACCCGGATCTATCGTGATCCACTAATCTTTATCCACTAGAAGATCCTCCATCTTGAGCTTCCACAACTCAAAACTTTGACCATTAAATTTCTTGATCTCTATCTTTCCACTCCTTGCCATCTTCTTTCACTGCAAGAATCAATAGGGTCTACTACAGGCCCGAGAAAAATAAACCCCTCAGCAGCAAAGGAGTCCCCTTGAAGTTGAAGCAGCTCTGACACCAAATGTAGGTTTTAACCCTATACAGAAATTATCTGCAAACAAATTCTTAAAAATAGAAAATAAACAATAGCGAGAGCACAAAACATAAAACAAATATACACAGATATTTTCCCCTAGATCCCAAAGAGAGACTACTAGCTTGATTTTTCATTATATTCCTTTTAGTGTTACAACACATATATATACATGTTGAAGCATTCATAAACCCCAGTCCATTAACACTGGATTACAACATAACTGTAATTCCCTTGAAAAACCATCATGCCCCAAAACCATAGGCGGGTCCGCCCACCCAATATATTGTGGAAAGGATATAACACACACCCAACATTTATGATCCTAAGTCAAACAAACCATTAATATTTTTTTTCTTAACATGTGTCTTTATATGGAAGAGTTTGGTAATCTCCTTCTCTTCCTGTTTTTGAAGGATACCCAGATTCACCCCCTTGTGCATTGATGCAAAAACAATCTTCTCATCCACATCTAAGTTGTTTTCCACCTTATTTCTCAAATATGTGGTCGTGATATTTTTCTTCTTCACATCATTCTTTTCTTTCTTTAGGTTAAGCTTTGGATGTAATTTCTAATACTTATCTGTGTGACCATCAAAGTTACAATGGTTGTATTGGTTGCTAGAATATTTGAACTAGTGTGTTTTGGTTGTTGTCATTATGTCATTTTCCCATTTCCACTTCTTATTCACTTCCTTGGAATCTTCCTAGTGTTCTTTTCGCTTTTACCCACTTGATTTCCCTTTCTCCTAGCTTATGTTTTCTAAGTATTGTCACTATACAAGAGCCTCATCCACTATAATGGGTTTGAAAAACATCACTTACATGTCTTAATCTTTCAGAAATAAACTGTGTAGGTGTTTACCCTATCCGATGTTGGTTGGACACTCCACCAATCATCAGGGACAAGAAACCAAACAGATGATTAGAGTGATTGTTGATCAGAACTTAAACAATGAGAGCCACGAAATTAGGTTAATGGTCAAAAAAAATATAAACTATTAAAATAAAATATAAACGGTCGAATGATCGTTAAATTATAAGATGATCAAAAAAATGTATTAAGATGGTTAAAAATAAACATTCAAAAAAGGAAAAAAATAACAATACAAAAATGTCTAAAAGGGAGAAAATAAAATAAAAAGTAAAAAGGGAAAAAAATTAAATGTGGGGAGGGGGGAAGGTTAGATAAAGAAATTAGAATATATATATATATATATATATATATATATATATATATATATATATATATATATATATTGAATGTATTATTATATGGGCTATATTGTATTATAAAATTCTTATGATATTCTAGCATATTAAATAATTAATAATATAATATTGTAATATATTTTATATTATGTAATGAATTAATAATCTATATATCTGTATAATTTGGTGAGCTATATAATACTTAAAGTTTTAATAAGGAAAAACATGAAGGGGGTGGGGGTAATAAAGTGTTAATTTGGTAACTCAGGGACAAATTCCCTCCATTGGAGAGTCTTCCTCATCTAGAGAAGCCCCTACTAGCCCTTGGAAGAATTTAATTTGGTCAAGGAAAAATATTATTTTTAAGGTGAAACTCCTGTTGAGATTCAACAAGATGATGAGCTTAGTGAAAAGAGTCGCCTTCACTAAGTGGGCTCGCAGGTTATTTTTGGCGCAAGTCTATTTTTAGACTATGTCTATTTTTAGACATGATGATCATATTTCAGAAGTTGCAGGATGCTATTTGTGGATGGTTGATCAAGTTGGAAAAATAGATGAAATTATATTTTAGAACATTACGTAGTTCATTTATAGATCGTCAATCTAAAAATAGATGCATGTCAATTATTATTAGCTCTTAATAATAATCAGACACTAAACAACAACTTATTCTCTTGGAGCACTTTGTTTCAGTGCACAGATGTGGCACATCAGTGGACTGAGGGAATTACGCAATTCCCAAGGTTTTACTGGAGCTAATGCATGGAGGACTCAGTTAGAACTCAAGTGGCAGAGTTATGACACAGTTGGAAGAAGTAGTTATGGAGTTGTATTCAGTTTAACTCACTTAGACTCAGTTGAGCTAGTTGTATCTAGTCTAACTGATTGATACACTAGTGAGAGTGGAGTGAATTAATTAGTTAATTAATTCACAAATAATAACTCATTAATCAACTGAACAATACAACAGTTAACTACAATGGATGGAAGTTTCAGTGGAGACCCAGTGGAGAGATAGGTGAAAGGGAAAGATAGACTATTTGTTGTGACTATAGTGATGCATTGATTGCATCACACACACATTGGAGTTTCCAATGAGGATTGTGTAGTCAAGGCAAGGGTAATTCGAATTCATTCAGAGCTATTCTTCAGCAGGGATTGCACAGTGGAGGCAGGCTAGCAGGAGGCAAAGATCGATGCATGGATTTGCAAGATTGGTCCTGATTAGTGTATGAAAATTGTACTGTACTGAGAGCTTGTGATAAGCTTTGTATGTTGTGTATGAGATTGTCATATGATCTCCATGTTACATAATATATAGTTAGGGTTTTCAGCTTCAGGCTTTCCCGGTTAAAAACTGTGTTATGTGCGATTGATTATTTTTGTTTATGTTTCACATGTGTATGCAATTAATTTTTCCGCAAAATTTTAACAAGTGGAATAGATTCAGTATCTTGCATAAAGTTAAATAGTGTGAGATCAAGTGGATCTAGGACATATGCATGCCTAATGCATATAATTTATACAACTCACATGTGCACAAAAGTACAGGTCAACCTAAAGGACAAATTGAGTCTCCTCCACCACATATAAATAGACCTCATGTCACATCACTTTGGAGCATTATCACACACACCTCTCTTATCTTGATTGGTTCGTCCTACATCTGCAATTGTAGAGTTGACTCCACACGTGTGAAGGGAAGGAAGATTTTTCTATTTTAGTGCATTGACATATGCTTGGGGATTGCTTGACCAATGTTGATCGTGGATATTTTGACTTTGTTTGACCACATTTATGATATGTTTGGGAGGTCACATTGACTGGAAGGTTAACTGAATTTTTCTGAGCAAGTTTCAGTAGCATTGACCGCATTTCTACAACTAGGGTTTCTGTAGATCAAAGGGTCGATTTTGATCGATTTCTGTGAGGATTTTGTTGATTGTTTTGACTTGGCTTGACCGATTTTGTAAGACCAAATTTGATGTTTCTTTGCCCGAATTGTTTTAAGGATTATTTACCGTTGATTTTTTATTTTTTAGGGTTGTTGCTACTATTGACTTTGATCATAATCGCATATTTGATTTTTTGACCAGATTTTACTATTGAGATCATCATTGGATTGGATATTGGTTAGTTGATTCTTGGATAGTCAAAGATTTGACTTTGACTCTTTGCTGATGAATTGGAACATTGTATCTCTCTACTAAAAATTTGATGAAAATCTAAGAGAAGAAGAATTTTGAAAGTGTTTTCCCCTTTGTGTGGTTTTTCCATGGTCTTTAACCAAATAATGTCTCTCTCTTGTTCTTGGTTATCTCATATTTTGCATTGAATTTATTTTTCTATATACAATTTATTATTGTTGCTTGAAGATTGAATTATATTGGATAAATTGATTTTTTATTGAAGAGGAATTGAAATAAGTGATTGTGTTAAGCACAAAACTCTGAAAAATTAACATAAAGACAAAGCCAAAAAATAGAATGATGATTAACATAAGAATTTTGAAATTGGGAGGGAGGAAAAATACAAAGGAGGGGAAGGGATAAAAATCGAATGAAGAGGGTGGGATTTATATAATAACAAGATTATAGAGTAAGTTGATGGATTATTGGCTTCCAGGAGTGGGTAAGTTTAAAGCCATCTTCCTTGTTGAAATTATTGGGGTGCTTTTCTATCTCCAAAGCTTCCTTGTTTATTTGAGTATTATTAAATGGGATACAAGCAGGATTATAGCCTCGTAAAAAGAAATAAGGTGCTTGGTATTGAAGGAGTGCTTAGCAATGAAAAA
>CM076577.1:1048669049-1048699049 GCA_034641835.2 Pinus albicaulis | reverse complement strand
CTTGTCCTAACATCTCGCGTCCCAGGTATAAGAAAGTTTAGAAAAAAGTGAATGATGCTATCTCAAATTCTCATATTTCTGTAAAAGACACCAATTGAGGTCTCAGAGGTTTTAAAGGATTAGGTCCAGAAGGTTCCTAATGTTGTTGTTTCTACTGATAAAGCATCCATTTCAGAAGTCTCGGAGCCTCAAAAGGACCTTCCCAAGCAGGAACCTGCTGTCGACGCTCCTGCTTTCATACGTATGCCCTCTTGTTGAAGCTCTCCTCTTTCCTCTAGGATTCTTCCTGTATGTGTTGATATTGAAGATGGGCTCTCCTCCCCCTCTGAATCCCTTATGTTTGATCCTACTCCCTCTATTCGAATATCTCCTCCTAACCTTCCTCCTTCTTCCCCATGGAGAATTTCTCCTCCTGATACCCGTGATCTCCCGTCTTCGCTCCCTTCTCCTTCCTATGTTTCTAAGTTGTGTCCTTGCTCATCCCTTTGTAATAACTTTGCTGTAAAAGGTGGCCTAGTCTCTGACCCGACACCTAAAATTATTCTTGGACGCAATTCACAGTTGTCCAAATCTCAATCTCAAGCCTCCATGGATATTAATGCGAGGCGACAGAAAATCATTCAACGAGCTCTTGGAGCTAGGAAAGACCCATCAAAGGGTCTGCCATGATCCTTCTCTTAAAAGATTAATTCAAACCGTATCACCTGACACCATTCTCTTAAAAGAAACTAAATTTTCGAGTTCTTATGTTGTGGAATTTCTTTCAAGCTGGCTAAAGGATTGGTATTTTTCTTTCATTGACCCTCTGGGACAGGTTGGAGGTTGGTGACAGCTTGTTGCCCTTCCATTTATGTCCTTTCCTCAAGTTTCAACCAGGCTTATATTTTTTCATCCTGTGTTGACCAAAAATCTGGGTCTTCCTTTTCTTAATCAATATTTATGGTCCTTGTTCTGATAAAAGGACTTTCTGATCCTCCCTTCTTTCCTTTGAACCAGCTCTTTCCCGTCCTCTCATTTTGGGAGGAGACCTTAATTTCACCCTCTCTCATCAAGAATTTTAGGGGGAGTCTGCTAGAGTTGATCCTCTGGCTCCCTTCTTTCTATTCCTGTTTGATTCCCATAAGCTGGTGGATGTTAAGCCCCTCAAACTTTCCCTTACTTGATAGAATAAGCGAAAATGAGCTGATTTTGTTGCAAAAAGACTGGACAGATTTCTTATTTCTGATGATTTTTTTGATGGACAGTTGAGAATTCAGTCCTGGGTCGAAACAGGTGGTTTGTCCGATAATCTCCCTATCATTCTCTCTATTGATGCTCCCAAAGTAAAACCTCCCTCTCCCTTCAAATTAAATCCGACTTGGCTTTTAGAGAAGGATTATAAGTCTCTGATCACGAATTATTAGATGCATCTTTCCACTGAAATACCCATTCCTTTTATGAAAAATGGGCCTCAAACATGGCCAAAATTAAAAAGGTGTCGAAGAATTGGTTTCATAAATTACGATCCAGTCAACTTGAACTTCTAAAAAAGACTAAAGCTGAGCTAGCCAATCTTTACTCTCATCTCAATGGATGTCTCTCTACCTCGGATCTTGATACTTTAAAAACTCTCGAAAATAAGCGTCATGATCTGCTTTTAAAAGAGGAACATCTATGGCGTCTAAAAAGTCGTGCGATATGGATTCAAGCTGGTGATGATAACATAAAGTTCTTTCATCGATATGCATCTCACATATGAAATCTAAACACTATTCGAGAGATTAATAATTCAAGCAATATAAAAGTAAGATCCTTCAAAGAAAAAGCAAGTGTTGGCATTCAACATTTTAAAAATGCTTTCTTAGCTCCTAAAGGCTGTCCAATTCAGGAAATATTTCAAGTTCTCAATATGTTCCCCAGCTTGATTTCGGAAGATATGAATGCAGATCTTACAAAATAATTTGATGATGAAGAACTCAAAAATACCCTTCAATCTTTCAAAAAAGCTAAAAATCCTGGACCGGATGGTATGACAATAGAATTCTACTTGGGTTTTTATGATCTTCTAAAAGATGATCTGCTGAAATTTGTAAGGGAGTCCCAGTATTCTGGAAAGGACTTAAGCTCTTTAAACTCTACCTTTATTGCTCTCATCCCCAAGAAACAAACTCCCTTAAATTTTGGGGATTTCCGTCCTATCTCTTACTGCAATTTGATATATAAAATCATCTCAAAAATCATTTCTCAGCACTTAAAGCCCATCCTCAACAATATTATCTCGAAGGAACAGTTTGGTTTTCTGCATAAACGTCAAATTCACGATGTTGTGTCTTTAGCCCAAGAAGTATTACACTATGTTTATCTTAATAAAAAGGAATCCTTTGCGCTCAAACTGGATTTATCAAAAGCTTATGATAGGGTCAATTGGACCTTTCTCCGACTCTTATTAACTCAGATTGGGATGAGTGTGGAATTTATCAATTGGTTCATGGGATGTATTCAATCAGCATCCTTTGTTGTTTTGATAAATGGTGCTCCTTCAGAATTTTTCCATTCCTCTAGAGGGTTGCGTCAAAGATTTCCTATGTCCCATTTTCGATTTCTCTTAATTGTTGAAGCTTTAAGCCGTCTTGTAAAACAAGCCTATGATCCTGGCTCATTCAAAGGTATTCACATATGTTGGATGTGAATTCTGTACTCATATCCTTTTTGTCAATGATATTCTCCTCTTTGGAAGTGCTTCAAAAGAAAATGCCTCCTCCCTTTCCAAGATTTTGCATCTACATCAAAAGGTCACGGGGATGCAGAATAACTTTGAAAAGTCTTGTCTTATCCATAACATCTCCTCGATTCCTCTATTATCTGACCTCAAATCCTATTTACCCTTTCCTCTCTCTAATTGGTTAGATGGTTTTAAGTATTTGGGTTTCTCCCTCAAGCCCAATTCTTATGGCTTCAAGGAATAGCTATGGCTCTAACAAAAAATTGAAAATCGCATAAGGCTCTGGACCAATACATGCCTATCCAGAGGAGGTCACTTGGTACTCCTTAAATCTGTCCTCCAAAGCATCCTGGTTTTTTGGGCCTCCATTGCAGCCATCCCAAAAGGCATCCTTTATAAAATCAGGAAACTATGTTTCTCCTTTTTATGGACTACTTATCATAAGGATGAAGGTATCCCCTTATCAAAATGGATGTCGTTAGCTCTGCCTAAGGAAATTGGAGGATGGGGAATAAAAAATCTACCTATCTTCTGTCAAGCTTTAGCTGCTAAATCTTTATGGAGACTTTCGGAGAATCCTGGTTCCCTATGGAGTTGGATTTTTTGTGCTAAATATTTTCCAGGCATTACTATCTCATCTTGGTTCTGTTTACAACCCAAATCACATAAAAATGGCTCTATTTGGTGGAAGGCCTTTGTTCAAGCATTTCCTTTGATAGGTGATTGGTCTCCGTGGAATATTTGTAAAGGAGATCAAGTCTGAATCGGCTTGGACCCATGGGTTGGGGCAAGAAATTCTTTTAAGCTTTCGGAAAGGCTTCGCAATATTTTAAACTCAAATCAAATCCACACCATTGCAAATGCAACCTCCTCCTATCCTCAAGCATGGGGTTCTTCAGCGTGGAAATATGTGTCTTCTCTTCAGCTCAATGAGGAGGATTCTTTGGAATGGTTCTCTTATGTTAATCTACTAGTGAATAACTTCATACATCTTGATCATGATGCGGATGACACTTGGGTCTGGACAAAAAATTCGACTTCTGGATCTTACTCTACAAAGCAAGGCTATAAGGCATATATGGAGGAACTCTCTATTACAGAAAAATAAGAATGGTGGAAACTCATATGGAAGACACCTGGGCATTTAAAAGCCAAACTTGCGTTGTGGCTGGTTTTAAAAAACAAGATACCAACATGGGATAATTTACAAAAACGTGGATGGGCAGGCCCTAGTCGATGTCCTCTATGTGGAACATGCTCTGAAACTGGTCCTCATATTTTCCTCTTTTTCTCTTATGTAGATACGGTCTGGACCAAATCTGCCTCTGCCTTCACATTTGTTCATTTAGATGCTGCTGAGAACTTTCTTGCACGTACATATCAATGGTGGAGCCTCCCTGGGGTAAGCTCCTACGCTACGCTACCCTCTTTATTCTCTTATGGGATATGGTGGGCTCGTAACTCAACAATTTTTAATGGAAATATTATCCCTGAAGATCTGACAACTTCCTTGATTATACAATGGACCAAGGAGCAAAAGAGGCCCCCTAAAATTAAAAAATCAAGGTCTATTCAGCCTCCTATCATCAACCATGAAATTCCATGGGCCTTCTTTGATGGTGCAAGCCAAGGATCTCCTCCTTTTACTAGTGCAGGAGCCACCCTTTTCCTTGCCTCTAGAAGAAAGTTTAAGATCAAATTTGCACCTGGTCAGGGTTCAAACAATAAAGCTAAACGGGCAGCTCTTTGGGTTGTTTTATTTGTTGCTCATAACAGAGGCATTATAGAGTTGCAGTGTATTGGTGACTCCAAAGTAGTAGTGGATTGGGAATCTTAGCGCTCTCAGATTTTGGCTCCTCACTTACAAGCAATATTAAGATCCATTCAGCACTTCTTTTCCAAATTCTCCTCTCTTTCTTCCAAACATGTATACATAGAATTAAATGAAGAAGCAGACCACTTATCAAAAGAAGCTCTGATCTTACAACCTGGTCGTCTCATAATCACAGATGCTTCCTCCTCTGTAGAAGAAGTAATCATGGTATAGTTTTGAATAGAACTTATTTTTGAAGTTTTTGAATAGGTTTTTTGTAAATATCTTCATTGTAAATCAGCTTATTATGAAAGTTTGATTTTGGAACAATATAACTCACAGAGCAATGTAAAACCCTTTGGGGGTCGGTCTGTTATTCTAATATGAATAAAGGTTCTTTTTCCATGGAAAAAAAAATAAATAAATATAAATATAAATAAATATATATATATATATATATATATATATATATTATATTTTCAAACTTTATATATCTATTAATTTCCTCACATTTTATAAACCCATAGTTCATTGGTAAACATTACAGTGGAGTGATATTATATTAAACGATGGCACTATTACTAAACCTAAGGTCCGAATGGTATATATTATGATGGGAATTATATTCGGTGGAGCATAACAAACCAATATTCATATGTTAATAATTGCACATTTAAATATTTTTAAAGCCAAAGGTTGGGGTGTATGTAAATATAACGGTGCAAAAACACGTGTAGAGGGGCAAGGTCGGGGCTCAACCCCATGACCTTCCCCATGCCACTATAGACCGTTACCAATGGGCCGCAGACTCAGAACTTGAAAGGATTGGTGTGGGACTTGTAATTGAAGGGTATTACAGGCTCAAATGGTGGGAAGGAGGGGGCCAGCCCTCCTACTCGTGACCCTATGACATGACCGCGCTCCAACCACTCAACCATAAAGGTGGAAATAAGTGTGTGCTTATCCCATTTAATCCGGGATTAAGATCTAATTAATCTTGCTCATAATTAGCAGCAGAATTAGAAGATTATCTATTTTAGTTGGATTCCACCAAAGGTGTCGGAGTTGTCTGGAGTCTTTCTAGATTTGGAGGAGAAATTGGGGGAAATTTTGTTTTTTCCATAACTGAGTCAATTTTTGACCAATTTGGGCTCAGAAAGAGTCATTCTTGGCTAATTGGAATGATATGAACACATTGGAATAGGTTTCAGAGGTAGAGAAGCAATTTTATGGAGGTTTTTTTTACCTTGAATAATTTTGAAGCCTAGGGCCACCAGGAGGAAAGGCCATGTCGAGAGCATCTGAAGGCCAAATTGAGTAAATAAATAGTCATTTCTGATATATTTCGACATTTTGAACTCATTGGAGTATGTTCCAAGAGAATTTTATGCATTCAAACATCAATTTGAGCACTATTGAGCTAATACAAAGGCCTAAGCCATGGAAGATGGACCAAGAAAATGTAGCCCAAGGGGGGTGAAATCCTTCATCAAAACTCTGTTTTAATGGATCAATTGTGATGGTTTGCTGTTATTTATGTTTCTATTGTTCATCCTTTTAAATTCATGCTTTATGCTTTCAAATTCACTCATAAAACTCAATTTAAATTCTTGTTTTCACACACATAGGCAACAAGGAAACCTGTACATCAAGCATAAGATCATCAAATAAGTTTTATATCTGAAAATTAAATTAGCACAGAAAAACTAGCGTTCATAATCAGATCATGCTCCTTAAGGCAGGTTGTGACCAGTCGACCTCTTTGGACAATGTAATACTTCCTGTATGAACAATGAATTTGATAAACACCTGATCCTTGCATGGGGTCAGACTTATCTTTGGTTGACCGGAATAACTGTCTAAGGGTTTTATGAGGCTTAAATATTGTCTTTATGTTCATTTTGGATAGAATCTTGGAAATTATATTGGTGATTCACTTACTTCTATAAATGGTTGTGTAGAACCCCTAAATACTTGTAGATTACATCTGGAATCTTTGGGGATATTCCCAATGTTATATCCATATTACTAAATTATGTGGTGTACTCCTACACACTCTACCCCTATCTCTACCTGAATCAATTCCATTGGTCCTCTACATACCCAATAGGTTAGAAATAATATTCTCTGAGACTTTTGAGATCCTCCAATTTTTTCATTGAATGATTCCCCTCCAACCTCAAGATTTTCATATGGCCTTCCTATTAGGTCAGGGCATGGTCCTATAATTCCAAAAAAGCAAATGAAATTTTTTTCTCCTCCTCTATGTGGTGAACATAAAATGAACCTCTAACTATTGCCACCAGTGATGTAATTTAAAAGTGTCAATCTCACCTTGATATGGATTGATGTCAACCTTTGTTTCCATCTTGAACAAGGATTCTGAATGGTTCAAGGCACTTGAAATGGGTTGTTATTTTTGGGGTTATTTCTTAGAATCATTCAATGGTTATTCTTTGGTTTTCATATGCCCTTCATACTAGACCAGGGCATGATCCTCTAATTCCAAACAAGAAAATGATTTTTTGTGTTTCTCCTCTATGTGGTGAACATAAATGAACCTCTAACTATTGAAACCACTGATTTAATTTCAAAGTGTCAATCTCACCTTTATATGGCTTAATGTAAACCTTTGTTTCCATATTGAACGAGGATTTTGAATGGTTTAGGGCCATTGAAATGGGTTGTTCTTTTTTGAGTTATTTTTTAGAACCTTTCTCTCGTTCTTCCTGATACCACAATTTCCCCTTTGATCTAACATTTCATTTGGAACCATTTTTTTCATCGATTCCATGCTTGTTTGATATAGTTTCCATAAGGAGGTTCATATTATGATTTATATTTATGACCTACTCTACCAATCTTGAGAATTTGTCCTTTATTGGATCTTGAGGGTTACTAGCAATAGATTTATTAGTCATAGCTATGGTTTCATGACTTTCTACTTAAGCCACTTTGTAACTCTTTCAACTTCCCACAAAATACCCAAAGATGCCAACTTTGATACCAATATGATCTATAAATTTATGTGTACATTCAATTGGACAGTTCCTCACAATAGATCCGATAAAAAATATACTAAAAGTCTACAATCTATACTATGAAGGTTAATCTTCTTTAAATTTCTAGATTTGTTAAGGTACTATTTTTTATTTTGCATGCAATATAGGAAAATGTGTAAAATTGAGAACTTGTAAAATACAATCATTCACAAAAGGTTGTTATGCTATATTTTTTCTAGAATTGAAATGGTGCAAATACAAAGGTTTGAAATCTATGGCTTGTGGGCTACTATATAACACAAACCATCTCTATTATACACTTTCTCTACCCACTCTAAACTACTCTACTATAATATGGAAAAAATTCACTCAAATATCATGGAATCCCTTTTCCTCCTAGTTGCCCAATTATAATACAACTTGATAACCAACTAGTGGTTAATTTTGAATCCTTCAACTCTTAAATAGAGTTACGATATTAACCCTTATTTATTCTTCTTCATCATTCTCATGTTTCTATCCCATTTTCCATGATTAATGGGGTTGACATGGCATCCTCTCGAATTAAGGTGGTCCATCATGGTAAGTCAAATTCCAGGAGGCACAAATTTTGCATTTGAACTCTAATTGATGTATTTCTTAGACTATTGGAAAGGTCTATGTGCGTAGAATAGTGTGAGGGGGATATAGTTCTTAAGTGAGAATTTTTTTCATCAAAAAATGTCATTTGAGGCCTCAAACTTCCTCGAAAGGTTTCAAATTCCAATTCCCCAAATTGGGTCCCATTGCTAAAGTGCTCCTATAAGTTGATTTATCTAATGTTTCCACCTTCAAAGCATCAAGATGGATGATAAATAATATAATTATCTAGTCCATATCACAATTAAATATCTATGTAATCTCTTGGAAAATTGATACATCAATTTCCATGGATATTTCACTATACAAATTGTTATAATGGATCTGATAAAAAAAACTAAAATCCATACTATGAAGGTTAAATTATTTAGATTCCATTTTTTTAATTATTGAGTTTTAGCATATGCAAGAAATAAATAAAATGTGAAAAATAAATAGCAACAAATAAATCACACACCATCCACAATGAACACAAATATTTTCTCTAGGAAACCCTTATGGGAGAAAACCTAGCTAGAAGGTGAGGTTGCTATGTTCCCTTTTTTCTGGTATGGAAATAATGCAAGTACAAAGAAGAAGGCACTCTTTGTGGAGTTACCTAATTCCCAAGACTATTAGGATATTATATAATGCCACTCCCTCTGTTATGCTCTCTAAATCTCACTCACAGTTACTTTTCTCTACTATGGATACAATATCATATAATGGAGCTCCCACTCCTCCTAGCGGCCCAATTTTAACATAGCCCAATAGCCAACTAGGGGTCATTTTTTACTCCTTCAACAACTAGAGTTAAAACTTTAACCCTTATAGAGTCTTATTCATGATCACACATGGATGTCCTTTTTTCCATGAGTAATGGGGGTTGATATGGCATCCTCTCAAACCATGGTGGTTAAACCAGAAGGTCCACTCGAAAAATAATTTTTATATGAAAGCTATGATTGATGTCTTTATTACATCATTGTAAAAGTATCTGAGTGTAGAATAACATCACAAGGTCTTGTATTCCTCGAGGAGAGTTTCAACCCCCAAAAATTTCATTTAATGCTTCAAAATGGCCCTAGAAGGTTTTGTAACCCAATTCTCCAAACTAGGACTCGACGGTAAAAATGATCTTAAGGGTTTATTCCTCCAATTTTTCCACCTTGAAATCATCGAGATAAATGGAACACAATATAATGATTAAATTTGAATCATAACTTCCCATTTCAGGAGAATTTTTCTCCACAAAAGCTTCTATTAAATGAGGTGAGGAAATTTTTCCTCTACATTCTCCACAGAGTACTATTTTGATTTTCCTAAAAAAATTCCTTTCAACCTAATCTACCAGAGGTCATGTTGTCCCTGTCCTATATTTTTGGAAATATTCTCAAATTTGTGTCCTTTGCTAACTTTTCTTTAGCATTTGGTGTTAATTCCTCTATGGAAGGTAGGATGTGCCCTTCCTCCTGATCCAACATGGAAGCCTCATAGAATTTAAGACTCTCTACATTCACTACTGAGTAAATGTGCATGTATGGGGGTATATTGAGTCTATAGGCATTATCTCCCACCTTTTCCAATATCTCGAAAGAGTGATATTACAGAGCTTAATATTCTCACCTGACCTTATATTTTCTTGTTCAATTGTAGCCATACTTTTCCTCCCAGCTTGAATGAATTCTTTGTCTTGTGTTGATCATGCTCGACCTTGTACTTTTCATGCGAATTCTTCAGTGCATCGTGTACTTGCAAATAGATCCTCCCTCACTCATCCTTGTTGTTCATATACAACATTCAAGGTGAATTTGGAAAATATCGAAAACAAATTTCAAATGGGGACTCACTAGTAAAAGTGTGGACTAATCTGTTATAAGAGTGTTATGTATATACCAAGATTTTCATCCCATGTATTTCGATGCTTCTAATTGTAACCCCTCAAAAGTTGCATCAAGGCCTTCTTGACTAATTCTATGTATCCATCAGTTTATGGATGTAATATTGCAGACCTATTTAACGTCATGTCCATATTCTCCCACAACATAGTCCAAAATACACTTTGAAATTTGGTGTCCATGTCTAAAATGTTACTACTTGGTATGCCAAGTGCACCTAGACTTATTCAAAGAAAAAAAAAATTATTTTATTTCCCTTTCATGGTATTTTTACAAGGTATGAAAATCCACATCTTATTTAACTTTTCAACTACCACAAAAAGGTAGTCATGTTCCTTCCTGGTTGTTGGAAAACTTCCCACAAAATCCATGGAAATGATTTCCTAAAGAAAAGTGGGTATAAGTAAGGGATGGTATAGACATTTTTTCCCGATATTAGGATTGATAATACAACATAGTATGCGGCCTATAATGTACCTAAATACATCTTATTGCATTTTGTGCTAGTACACATGCCTTTGTAAGTTGGAAATCTCCTTCCCAACTCCAAAATTCCCTACAACCTTGGAGGTATGATCCTATCTGATAAGCTGCAGTCGCTCACCTTTGGGAGAAAAAAAAAATCTAGCCTATAATGTAACTCATTCTAGAGATGACAACAAACTATTTTGTCACCATATTTCACACAAATTTGGCCCTATAGTTGCTAAAACATCTCTTTGAATTCTGTATCTTCTTTATATGCCTCTCTATATGCATCATGGGTGAAAAGCTCCAAGTGCATCGAAGTTCCAAATGCTATAATTTTTTATGTGAGTGGCCTTGAAAGCATGTCAATTAACTTGTATGTGATACCCTTCTTGTACTTGATGACTAAATGAAATTATTGTAAGAGCCGCATCCACTTGGATTGTCTAGTTTGTTATAGCTTAATTTGGGCTTGCAGGTATTTTAATGGTTGGTGATCGTAAGGACGATTATCTCCTTTCCCATCAAATAGTGTTTATGCTTTTTGATATTTTGTATTGAGCCATAGATCTCCTTTTCGTAGATAGGGTAGTTGATAATTTACCCATGAAATACTTTGGAATGGTAGCATACAATCCTTCCTCCTTTCATGAATACCGTTCCATGGAATACCCATTAAAATTCATCTCCATTTCAAAGGGCTTCTACGAGCTTGGTAATGTGAGAACTAGTGTTTAATTGATTTTCTTTTTGGACTCTTTTTCCACCACTGGAATTTATTGCCACTCACTATTATGGTGTGAAGTGGTGTAATTAATATTGAAAATGAATCCATGCACTTATGCAGGCACCATGTTTCCCCAACAAAACTCCCAATTTCAAATACATTTGTAAGTACCATCTAGTTCATGATGGCCTCCATCTTCACAGGATATATCTTGAACTCCCCTCAATTAATCACATATCCTAAACACACTAAATATTATTGTGCGAAATCACATTTTTTGAGATTTTCTAGCAACTATTGCTCGTACAAAGTCTTTAGCACCTGCATCAAGTGTGATATGTGTTCCTTTTAGGTAGCATTATAAACCAATATCTCATCCAAATAAATGATAACAAATGAATCTAGATAGGGGCATAGTACATCATTCAAAAGTCTCATGAACATGGCTAGTGAACTACATAAACTAAATGGAATGACTAACCACTCATGCAAATCTTATCTAGTTTTTAAGGTAGTCTTTTAGGTGTTTTTTTCTTTGACACAAACCTAGTGGTATCCTAATTTTAAAATATAGCTTGGTGAATTATTTTGCTTGCTATAAATAATGTAAATAATCATCATTCCTAGATATGGGGTACTTGTTTTTGAGTGTACACTACAAGGAAAATACCCTCTAGCAGAGGTTATAAAGGAGGTTTTTAGTGTTATAAAATTGGCCAAAATTGTCAAAAACACATTTTATAAAACATTCATTTTCGGTAATGGAGATTTTGGCGGAGCTTCTATTGGAATTTCAACACAACTAAAAAAATTGGGCCATCAGAGGTTATTACGGATGTTTTTCTCATTGGTGCGTTATTCAGGTGTCAACACACCGGATGCATTTTAAAGTAAACGAACCAGTACGTGTCATCCAGATGATCGGCCCGGGGCGGTCGAAGGTGCATGCACCGGGCCGTAAAGTATAAAAATGTATCGGGCTCACAGGTGATACAATGCACTGGGTCGTTCTAATTGGTATTGGGGTTTGTGTGGTGCCCATAGGTCATATCAACGCACCGGTTTGTAGTATTATAGAAATGCATTGGTGCGCAGTATGACACAAATGCACCGATTGTTCTATTTCGTATTGGTATTTGTGCGGTGCCCATAGGTCGTACAAATGCACCGGTGAGTAGTCTCACATAAACACACAGGTGCGCAGTATCGCACAAATGCACCAAGAGTTATAATTGGTATTGGTATTTGTGCGGTGCCCATAGGTCGTAGAAACACACCGATGTACAGTAACTTACACGCGTCGGTGTTCATTATGTATTTTTAGAAACATCGACCTATGATAGTGCAATTATTGTGATTTTTTTAAATTCATTATTCATCAAAATTCGACACATATCTTATAACAGTATTCACATCAATTAAATTTTTATTAGTGTATTTGAATGTGATGTTTGGATTAATTTGTTATATCATATCATAATTATTGTGGTTTTTTTAAATTCATTATTCATCAAAAGAAGACACATATCTTATAACAGTATTCATATCAATTAAATTTTTATTAGTGCATTAGAATGTGATGTTTGGATTAATTTGTTATATCATATCATCATATTTCACATCTCTTCATTATAATATTTAATCATCCATAAATTTAATCAGTGGCATTAAATTTCACAATGACAATGGAGAATGCAATAGAATAAATTAAAACATATTTAATTATATATATGAATAAGACAGTCTTTGTCATACGAAATGGGACAGTTATTGGTATCCCTTTGTCTTTCAATTGGGACACTATGTCCATTACATTAAACAAACTGTCTGATTTCACAGACAAATATTTCAAAAAATATAACGCCTTACTTTGATATCCAAACATAATGATCATCATTCTTCGCTTGAGTTGTTGTCATTGCTCGAGCTACTTCCATGACTTGGGTTATTTTGAGGAATGTTTTGTTCACAGTGTTGATTGTTTTCTTCTTCTTCACCTTCCATCTACAAACATAAAAATAAATTTTAATGAGTGTATATACATTGGTGAGAATAATGAAAATTGCAATATTAAATAGTATACATCAATGTAAATCGAAATGAAATGACGTACCATAGCAACAATTGACTCATGAACTATACACATTCTTTCAAAACCAAATTTCATGCCATCTTTCAAGATTTCATCTGTTGGCACAGTTCCATACTTTGTTTCTTGCAAGTTTTATACCCCATAACAAATCATATATTTAATATAAAATATTTTTTTATTCTATTAATTATAGACAGGACTAAGTAAAACAAGATCAATAGATGCTTACAAATTCCACAATTAATTTCTAATATGCCAACATATACTCACAACCCATATTTAACCCAATGTCAATCAATTCGTCTGATAGTTCTTCTTTGTATGTTAGCACCTGTTTGAATACATTTAATGATGATTGTTGTAAAAAAACTTAAAATATACAAAAATGAAATCTAGTTAAGTTGTTATAAGGAAGTAAAAATTACTCACAAACTTAGATATCAACCCATTTCTTCCTTGTCGTCATGTTTTATGCGCTGAATGGGTTCTATTTTCTTTTATTTTCTGCAAGAAAATACTTGAAAAATAATATTTAATGCTAAATTGTTTATTTATTGTACCTAATCTAAAAATTCAATAATTACATATTCCATTTGAAGCACATTGTTGTTGATATGACTCCTCCTGCGATGCAATTTTCTCCATTTCTTTGACCATCTCCTTGTACACCTTTTTGGACATTTCTACTGGGATATATTTATGATATCAGCTCGTTCATCTTTTGATATTTTCATAATCTTCCTGAAAATGTAACATGACAATAAAATATTTAATTTTTATATTGATATATGAAAAGTAAATATAAAAAAAGTGATATTTATAAATAATTCTAGAAAAACATTTAAAGGAATATTACATTTTCATTCCTTCTTTTTTGTTGTTGTACGTTTTTTCTATTAAAAGTCTGACATATCTCATTGACCAATTCTCTGGAACCTCTTCCTGTAGTTTAGATAAAATTTGGTTCTTGGAATCATTAGATTGATTTTTGTACTGTAAGTGGAAAGAACGTCTATACATTCGTTCCACGAGATCCCTCAAACTTTTGTAAAAGTGTTTCCCCCTTTCGTTAACCTCCAGCACCACTCCAGATGAGCTAAGGAGAAATTCATTTTCATTTTCATGTTCTATTTTTTTTCTTTTCATAGAACAACATTCATTTTCTGAGTTGTTGGTCCCTATAGAACATTAAACATATTTGAATTAATAGATTGTTTGAAACATGTTATCTAATAATTTTAAGTATATTATTAATGAAAAATAAAAAAAGAAACTCATATTGGATCGATAGTATTTTTTCATTCACCTGAGTCATCCTTTTGCCATTTTTCCATCAAGATTTTACGCTCTTCTGGTTCTATATCAGAAATAATCTTATCGATATTTGTCATTTTTTGGCTCTACATGATACATAGTAAACAATACATATTAGTTAAACTTACACATAGTTCAAAAATAATATTTTTTGTAAATAATTTACAAAGAACTTGCCTTTTTTTCTTTTCTTGATGTGCTATTAGTATTTTTGTTACTTGATCTCTTGTCAGCCATTTCTTTATCAATATGAAACTTGTACCATATCATTCATTAATATATTTTATAAATAAATCATCAAATTTTCAGGTAAAAAAAAAATATCAAGAAACCGGTGCGCTTTTAATGTTGTAGGCATCGACGTCTGTGCGTCGTGTTCTTATAAACGTACTTCCAAAACAGTATAAAACGCCGTACAGTGCTCTATGTCAACAAGGAGCACCAGTGAGTTATATGTTAACTAGCACACCGATTAACACAGACAAATTAATAAAAATCCTCTAGTGTTAGTTTTTGTAGCATATGGTGTCGTAGAGGGGGCGGTGTGACCTATTCTAATAAACGCCCCGTGCAAACAGGGGACCACCATACGGTGCTCTCTGTCAACAAGGAGACTCGGTGCGTTATATGTTAAATGGTGCATCAATTAACACATAAAATAAAAAAAATGTTTTTGCCAAATAGTACGTGCACGGTGTGCTATAATGAAATAGCGCACAGGTGCCCCATTTTACATATGGCACACGGATTAAACAAAATATGTTTTTAAATTTGTTTATCAAGTAGTACATGCACGGTGTGTTGTGATAAGACAGTGCATCGGTGCGCTAGGTTATGCAGGGCGCATCAATTGAAAAAATTTAGTTTTTTTAAAATTCATGCAAGGGCCGACATGGATTGGGATCTGACTATGAAAATCGTCACGTGGGTTAGATGTCATAGGCCTATATATATAGAAATACAAACCCTATAAATCTAAAATGAAAATCCTTAATTCTGAAATCATAGAAACGGGAAGAAGCAAGGGCAGAAAAGAAAAGAATGAAGGGTTTAGGGTAAAATGGAAATTTTTTGTTTTTTTTTTCTGAAAATAAACAGTAAATTTAAATTTTTTACTTACTACGTAAAAAATACTACAGAAAATGTAAAAAAACAATAAAATTTAATCACGAGATCATTTAAAATTATATACTACAAGGTTTGAATCACTAGAGGTTTGGAATTCTGATTGTCTGAATAGTTTTGTTCGAAAGTATTTCATTGCTCCACAGTTCTCTCGTGCTCTCTTGCTCCAGGTATGTCTCGTGCAAATATCTGGTTGAAATTTTTTGCAAAAATAGTGAAATAATGAAAAGTGTTTAGTAGTTAAAGAATTCTTTTATGAAATTAGATTTTCGAAAATATTTTTCCGCCCATTTTTCAATTTATCGTTTTTTTTTTCATTTTAAAAAAATAAAGTTACGCTTTTTTTTATTTGCAGCTTTTCGTCACCGGTGCGTCAATTAATACACTGCATCAGTGCGTCAGTTAATAACACGACACCAGTGCGCATTAACTAAAATGCATTGGTGTGGTTATCTGTACATAAGCACCGTTAACAATAAGTCCATTTTTAAGGCACCGAAATGACTTTTAGGTGTGCACACTACAATGTATTGTTGATTTTTCTCAAATGCAAGGAGAAAATATCATAATTATATCAAATGGAAAATTCTTCAAAATCCAGCTCGTTCCATAATATTTATCAAATTCCATCGAGGATTTCTCCATATCCATCTCAAGACGTAATATTTATTTCATATTTTATTTATATTTTCATTATCCAATTGAATTTATGTTTTTTATCCATGTCAATCAACTTAATAAAATTTATAATGTATACAAATTTGCAAGTTCATGCAGATTCAGAATCGATTTCAAATGCACAAAATATTCAAACATATCCAAAACGTCAGAAACTCTTATCAGGAGCAGCATACTGCAAGGCGCATTTGGTAGATGAAAATGGACAGTCGCTTCACCCTGACAATTGTAAAAATATTGCATCTTCTAGCCACAATCTTAGGACAATGATGGTAATAATAATTGTTTGGTATATTAATGTAATTATTTCAACGTCAAACAAATTAATCATGCATTGTCAACATTCTTACTAATTGATATCATAGATTTTGTACTAATCATGCTCAAATATATTTTTTGAAATTATTAGGATTCCAGTGATGATGAGCGACCTACCTACAATCTTTCGTTGCACTGCATGAGAATGTCAAATCGAGAGAAGGTTGAATTCAGAGAAAAAATCAGAGAGGAACAATACCAAGAATGGTTGAATCAACCACCGATTCAATTCCCACTACGTCCAGATGCACCAATTGGGAATGACTACAGCAATAAAAGTTCTTCATAAGCTGGAAATGGAGGCAATCAAATAGAGGTTGGTATGGATTATTAGTTAAGGGATACGACTCCCGTGGAGACAATGTTTTTAGATGCATTCCAAAACGATGATCAGCTAGGGGATGATGCTCATATCACTGACACCTTTTTCGAAAGCCTTAAATTTTCTTCCACCACCCCTCTCTTTGGACCTAGCGGTCAGTCAAATTCTACCCATTTGGGGACAACGATGTTACTCTAGAACTTGAAAGCAAAGTTTGGCTTATCGAATGCATGTTTCTCTGAAATTTTGAGGTAAGTTACCATAAAGTCCTCCCTTATATAATTTTGAGAAATATAATCACACAATGAACATTACAAATGGTCAATTTTATGAACGTTAATAATTATATTGGGGTTAATGTAAATTTAATATTTTCCATGATCACCAACTACAGGTTACTCAAAGATAAGGTTCTTCCGAGTGATAATGTCTTGCCCTGTAGCTGCGAAGAGGTAAATAAATTGTTGAAAATGTTGGGTGTTGAGTACATATCATATCATGCATGTCCAAATGATAATATTCTATATAGAGGATAATATGCAGACAAAGAGATATGTCCAAAATGTGGGCATGACAGGTATGATAAATTAAAAAAAAAAAGGTAAATCACGTGGCCCCCCTTTTACGATATTGAGGAACATGCCTATAATCCCAAGGATTCAAAGGATCTTTTGTTGCAAATAATTAGCTATGTTTCAGGGATGGCATGCCTCACAGAGAAGTGAGTTGGGAGTTATGCGAATCCAAACTAATTCAATAGCCTTGAAGCATATCGAGGATACATGGACCGAAAAATTCAAGGATGAAGTAAGAAGTCTACGACTCAACATAGACATGGATGGCGTCAACCCATATTACCTCCAGAACACCAACTATTATTTTTGGCCTGTAGTAGTGATCAATAACAATATATCCCCATGGTTGTCCGTGAAGAATGAACATCTTATGTTGACTCTCATAGTCCCTGGTAGAAGACAAGTGAAGAATATGGATGTCTACTTACAACCACTAGTAGATGAATTGAAGGAATTATGGGATGGGATAAATGTATACGATGTATTAAGACCCATCGCAGCAGAGAGGAGTTTTACGTTGTATGGCATATGTGCTTACACGACACATGATTATCCAATATTAAGAGTTTTCTTTGGTAAATTACATGTTTATTAATTTGTTTATATACATAGCAATATTCTTTCACATATTAGTTATTTAATTCATTGTAATTGTTCTAATCTTCATGATATTCTTTAATGTGTCATGCATATAAATTGTATACAATAATCTCACAGGTCTTGTAACAAAAGGGTACTTTGGATGTAAATGTTGTGGACCTTCTCTGAAAGCTAGATGGTCCAACGACCTACAAAAGCCAGTGTATGACCTCTCCAGGGTATTCCTCCCAGAAGAACACCCTTACAAAAGAGCAACATCCGCTTTCAATGGTAAACGAGAGAGAACCCAAAGGCCTCCAATAACAACAATAGTTGAATGGCTTAGAGCATATGAGAGAGAGAAGGAGAAGGAGTTCATAGAAATGTTCAATTCAAATGGGGAGCCTTTGTTCGATGATCTAGAATTCTTCGACGCCTATGTTGAGAAATTTCCCATTAGGATGAAAAGGAAATCTATCTTTTATAACCTCCCATATTGGGAGCATCTTAAGATTACCCACTTATTAGATACCATGCATATATTTAAAAATGTTTCATCTTCTTTATGGAGGAACATATCATCGAAGCAAAGTGACACATTGGCTGTTAGGAAAGATCTTATTACATCAAAAACTAAAAAGAAACATTGGCCAAGATGATTAGAAAGAGGGAGGCGTTGGTCCCTCTAATTCATGGTATTTCAAAGAAGGTGATGTCCCATGGATTTTAAAAAACGATGATCTTTCTTTGGCAAAGGAAGTTATAATGGGTGTGAGGGTGCCATATTCATACGGGTCTTCACTACGGCTCTGCTTCACTGTGGATGACCATTTGTCATGGTTGCAATCGCATGACCATTTGAATCTTCTAAGAGTACGTATAATGTCAAAAGCATGATTTTATTATTTTTTATATTAATAAATTTTATCCCATGCAGGGATCATAAAACATAACTGATTTTGTATATTATTGCACATGTTTATAACTTTGCAATTTCAATATCCTTTGTTCATGCGTAGGTGTGTGAAACATGAATTCCCCCAAGACCTAGGACTTGCCATATCTAAATTATCTGCATTTGTACTTTGGATCACGTCAAAGGAGATTCATGTGGCTAGCATTCCACGGTGGCGTCAAGAGATAGTTGAGATTGTTTGTATGTTTGAGAAGGAACTGCCGACAAGTTTCATGGACTTGCAGGTTCATCTACTAATCCACCTAGTAGATGAGGTTGAATTAGTTGGGGTGGTTTCTTGTCATCGGATGTTCTTCTTAGAGAGGTACATGAAGAAATTGAAATGTTTTGTTCGATAAAGGGAAAAAACCGAGGGGTCTATGGCAGAGGGGTACATATCGTATGAGTCTTTCTATTATGCCAGTGAGTACATCAAGCAGATCGACAACAGACTAGGTGCGGTGATTTGGGATGATGAAAGGGGAGCTACTCCAAATGAATGGAAAAAAGCACTTGATAAAGAGTAAGCAACTTATAATATTTCAAATTTACACAAAGTAAATATTCATATTGAACTAGGTGCGGTGATTTGGGATGATGAAAGGGGAGCTACTCCAAACGAATGGAAAAAAGCACTTGATAAAGAGTAAGCAACTTATAATATTTCAAATTTACACAAAGTAAATATTCATATTGAACTTCGATATAATGTATATTTTGATCTCTATGTGCTATATAATTTCAGTTTGATTTCATTAGCGAATGCATAAATTGAAGCAATCAATAAATTCGTTCTTTATAATTCTGAAGCGACACAACAATGGGTCGCATTGTACAAACAAAAGAGGATGAAATGGGATAGTGACAGGAAAGAATTAAGATGGTTGAATGGTAGAAGTGTGCCTTATCCCGATCATTTAAAATAAAATATGAAAAAAATATTCCCCAACAGTTGGGTTGCTAACCAAGTCAGAGAGAAATATGGTGCAACCGGTCGTTACCTGCATGCTAAAGAGGATGCGCTAAACGTAGGGATTGGGTGCACCAGCTCAGTAATAATCTATTTAATTTATATGTACATTTGAAACTTAATAATACACCTTTCAAATGTAATTACATCTATATTTCATATTTTAACTGTTGGGTTATTATAAGACACATGACAATATGATTTTTTAACTTTTGTATAGGTGCATTTGTTCTCATCTATGTGGGCATATGGACACCATTTTCACACAGAAAATGTCGATGATGGACACATGACACAAGACTGTGGAGTGGAAGTCGAGTTCGATCAATATAGTTGATCTAGCCACTGTGATCAAAACCTAGTACAAGGGACGTCGGAAAGATACAAGAGATCATTAAAGTGGATTTCTCCTCTTTCTAATGTGTTATTTTTAGGTGCAAGTGGTGGGAAACCTTTGATCGTAATAATGTAAAGGAAGATCATGATAGTAGGTTGATATGTATCAACTCTAGAAAGATGTGAGATGAAGCTAAGGAGCCCTATGTTTTCCCCAAATACTGCAACTAGGTGTTTTTTTACCCAGATGTGTTGGATAGGGATTGGTGGTTCGTATTGAGACATAACCCTAGATCAAAACATATTCTTTAGAACAATATTGTTATCACGCCAAACGAGCTGGAAAATAATGAGGGTGGTCATGAGAACCGAGATTGATATGGTACATGTGTTATTTCATCAATATTTATACTTTTTTAGATGGGTTATTATAAATAAGGGGACTTAATTACCTTATAACTTATAAGACTCATTTTTCCGAAACATTATAATATGTATTTTGAATTAATTGGTAATTTGCATTGTGTTAATGTTAAAATCAATATTTCACTTG
This sequence comes from Pinus albicaulis, assembly GCA_034641835.2. Lineage (NCBI taxonomy): Eukaryota > Viridiplantae > Streptophyta > Pinopsida > Pinales > Pinaceae > Pinus > Pinus albicaulis. Next base: position 1,048,678,005 of record CM076577.1, on the reverse strand, counting down.
ATAATTTGCAATTATGTTGATCTCAAAAACAATGGCGTATTGTATAAAGTTCTTTTTTTTATGTAAGATCATTATAAAATAATGATAATTCTAAATTACATGAATTTATTTGCATTATTTTCTAAACTTTATTATGTTACAAAATTCATATTATTCTAGATTTATTATTTTACAATTATTTACAATTTTACAAATTTTAATAAAATCATTTCACATTAATATAATTAAAATTTTACAAATATTTTACATACAATTACAATTACAATTACAATTTTACAATTTCACATACAATTAAAATTAAATTTAAAATTAGAATTTTAGAATTTTACATACAATTACAATTACAATCATTTCATAGTAATACAATTAAAATTTTAAAAATATTTTACATACAATTACAATTACAATTTTAGAATTTCACATACAATTACAATTTTAGAATTTTACATACAATTACAATTACAATTTTAGAATTTTACATACAATTACAATTAGAATTACAATTTTACAATTACAATCATTTTACATTAATACAATTAAAATTTTACAAATATTTTACATACAATTACAATTTTACAATTTCACATACAATTACAATATTTACAATTATAATTTTAGAACTTTACATACAATTATAATTACAATTACAATTACAATCATTTCACATTAATACAATTAAAATTTTACAAATATTTTACATACAATTACAATTACAGTTACAATTTTACAATTTCACATACAATTACTGTTGGAAATACTGAGAGCGGGGGTGAATCAGTATTTCTTTCAATTAGAGCATTAGTTAATCTTCAATTATTATCAATTTTTGTACAATGATAGCAGCAAACAAGAGGAACAAAAATGCACACAGTTTTTAAGGTGGAAACCCACTCCGAGACAAAAACCACCTAATGCTTTTCTAATAATTCTTTTCAACTCCAATTGAAAATAAAGCTCCAACTTCCTAGAATCTAGAAAAGCATTCTTCTCTAGCTCCCACTAGATGGACGCTCCAACGCCCAAGATTCTTCAGTAGTCAACTGAATGGATTCCCCAACACCCAATGAGCTACAACTCACCCTAGCATGCTTTCTTGATTTCACATTTCGTGGAGTTTAATAGTATTGTGTGTCCTTGATCACACATTTGTCCAACACTGAGCAGATTGTGATTCATGTTTTCAACCAATAGAACATTCTTGGCTAGAACATCTTTGCTTCCGAGAGTGACAGTACTTGATCCTATAACATTTGAAGATCCATCATTTCCAAAGGACACGGTTCCATCCTTCTTCTCTTTCAGAGATACAAATTTATTTCTATCTCCAGTCATATGCGTTGAGAAACTGCTATCAACATACCACACATCTTTTTTCTTTTGAGCCTTGAGAGCGAGAGAACAATTATCATTCTTCTTCTTCTTCCAAGATTCTTCTGGAGGATTTTCAAGTCTGCAGTCTTTGGCTATGTGTCCAAAGTTTCAACATTTGTAACATTCAATATTATTTCTTAAATGTTCAAATCTATTGATATTTCGCTGAGCCCTGGGAGGTTCATATTTGACAGATCTCCTGGAATTGTATTCGTTCCTAGGGTACGTGTGACATTCTATAGCTTTATGACCAAATTTTCCACATGAATAACAGTAGCCATAAAAAATATGTTGGTACCTGGATGGAAATTTTCGTCAAGGAATTGTCTTCCAAGGTTGTTCTTGTGAATCTTGTCTAGTGAAGTCTACATGCATGTCCGATCTCATAGGTTCATTTTATTTTGTTGTAGAAGTAACCGCTTCTTCTTCTTTGTAAACAATGCCAGTTTTGTCGTTGTAAGATCATTGATTATTGATGAGTTCTTCCAATGCCCTTGAGCTGTTGGCATAGTTTTGGATAGTTTTTCCTTACTTCACTTCCTCACGCAGCGAGACTACTTCGGCTTCTAATTCTTCCCTTTCTTGGTTGCTTTCTTCCAACTTCTTTTGAAGTGACTCTTCAATGCATTTGTGTTCTTCAACTTCAATTTTGAGACCTTGAACTTGTTCTTCAAGAGTTTTGGAATGGATCTTCTCTGCCTTGAGATCTTTTATAAGCTTGATTGCTTCCTCATAAAATTCGTCTATGGTCCATCCTTCTTCTTCGTTTTTTGATACCTCTTGCTTATTGTGCTTGGCCATAAACAATACTCTCTCATTGGCTTCTTCTTCACTATCATTTTCTTCATCGGATGATGAGCTATCTTCTTTAGAGAGAAAGTTCCTTTTGGATCCTTGCTTGTTGAATTTCTTAAAGACTTTCTTTCTTTTTGAGTTGCCATTACTTTTGTTTGGACATTTCGCTACAAAATGCCCAACCTCATTATAGCTGAAACATATCAATGGAAGTTTACCTTTTAATTTTCCCTTACCAATTTGTAGTTTTCTCGTGAAGTAAGCATATTCTTCATTTGAAAGACCTTCTTCATCATCTCCCTTTTCTTCACACTTGCAGGTGCATGTCTTTTCAATTGAAGGTTGTTTATCCTTATTGGTTTTCTTAGACGCAACGAACGCAATTTCTAGATGCGAAGTACCCTCTTCTTCATCAAGTCTCATTTCATATGCTATGAGAACTCCATGTAATTCCTCTTTGCTGAGTTTGTCCAGATTTGCACTGTATTCTAAGACCGATACCTTTGGGTTGAATCTCCCTGGTAGCGTTCTAAGAATCTTCTGTATAATAGTCTTCTCATCAACTGGCTCTCCCAATCCTTCCAGAGTATTGGTTATTTCATCAACGTATTGGAAGTATGCAGCAATGTTGCAATCTTCTTTCATTCTGAGTTGCTCAAATTTTTCTCTATAGATTTGGAGCTTTGCTTCTTTGACATTTGAGTCACCTGCATATATATTCTCAAGCTTGTCCCATACATTTTTGGTGGTTTTACAACCCAACACCTTATGATAAGCAGATTCAATAATTCCACTGATAATAATATTCTTTGCTTTTGCATCATTTACCAAATTCTTCTTACCTTGTTCATCCGCAATTGATGTAAATCCATTTTGAACAGTGTCCCATACTTCGTAACCTTGCGCCAAGAGATAGACCTCCATTCTTCCTTTCCAAAGTGCATAATTATTTTAATTGATTAAAATTTCATTCTTATTCTGGAAAACCCAGTTAACTAATAACGTATCCTATCTGACTATAATTAAAATTAATTGTAATTTTAGAATTTTACATAAAATTAGAATTACAATTACAATTTTACAATTTTACATATATACAATTAAAATTACAATCATTTCACAATAAATTAAATATTACAATTACAATTACAATTTTAAAAATATTTTACATACAATTACAATTAAAATTACATTTACAATTTTACATACAATTAAAATTAAAATTTCAATTACAATCACGACATAATATTTAATAAATATCATGATTTAATATTAAATTAAATAAACATCACGATCCTGATAATCATCGTACAAACATCATATTGGACTAAAAAATAAGTTCAAATTCGCTAACATCATCAACTAATCATTGTGATCATGATTATCAAACAAAATGCAATTAGCATTATATAACATCATCACAACACAAACATCAAATATACATCTCATGTCAAATAACTACTATCATATACACATCTATCTACAAGTTTCACATTAAATGAACATATCTAACATGACCTAACAATATACACATCATGATTATTACCAACATGTAAATTAAGTACACTGCAACATGAACATAAAATACATAGACCATATATATATATATATAATGTCAAAAATATACAACTGTAATATAAATGTCAAATATTAGTTTGTGGTACATCATCAATAATAGTATTATTCAAGGCCTGCTCGGTCAATGGTGTAGCCTCGAAAAGCTCAGATAAATGTCGATCATCACGTGCCTACTGATATGGTGGTGCCTCATGCTGATCATGATCAACTGCCAGTTGCTCATGATGACTTGACGTGGATGGTCCAGCCTGCTCATGCTCATGAGTACTGTTGGATGTTGCAGGCTATTGATCATGATGACTTGACGTGGATGGTCCAGCCTGCTCATGATCTTGAATGTTGGATGCTACAGGTTGAGAAGGCTAACTCGACGTGGATGGTCCAGCCTACTCATGATCATGTGCTCATGATCATGATTGTTGGTCGATGTTGCAGGTTTCTCATCTATGATGCGAGGTGAACGATGATCACTCCCTTGATCGTGATCATCAAATGATGCATCATTTCTCAACTGTCGACGTACTGTGTCTCGACCATGCCTACGTCGAAGGGCCCTCCTCAACCATGTCACTAAGCTAGTAGCTCCTATGAGATGTTGCATCAGGGTGAACATGTCACATGGCATGCCTCTACACATTTGTACTAGCCTATTATCGGGTTGTATCCCTCTCATAGTGGCGAGCCTGACTCCCCCCTGCACAAGAAGTGCACAGAGTTGGTTTCCCAACTCCATCCAAAATCTTGTGTCAGGCCTATGCCTCGCAACAACCGATACCTGTGCAACATGAGGAACAGGTCTGTCTGCACTGCCCTAATCCTCGACATCTGTCATCTCCTGATCGTCACCAGGATATATACCTGGATCTTTTGGTGGAGGTGGCATCTCATCGCCATCAAATGACCCAATGTCTGCAAAATATATATAATTAAGTACACAACAATAATTAGATAATTTCATTAAACAGTTTAATAAAAACAAGTTAAATAACTTGTTAGAATAAATTTAAAGAAAACAGTAATATTACCTCTATCATCCAGCGACTCATCATTTGTGAAGAGGATGTTGGCACACCCTCACCAATCTAAACTAGCATATGGATAGGGGACCAGAATGAAGGGATGCTCATCAACACTACCTAGCAACTCCAGTGCATCATGCGATATCCTTGCGGAAAAATCTGACTCGCCCCTCTTGGGCATCATTTGTCCCCACATCTACATCTGTACATGCAGCATTGTCCTACGAGGCTACCCAAAAAAAGTAGGCCTCGTCTCTGGAAACCTCTCAAAAAATAAACAAAATAGCTCTGAAGCAAGAGGGAAGTTCACCCTCCCTTGTGCCTGAGCACGACATCTATCTAAAGTTGTACATAACTGTCGCAAAAAAATGGAAGACCACCTCACAAGTCATGGTGCCTATAATAAATAATCAACATAAAATAGAATCGGGCAACTAATGTGTTGCCCGTCATTGGTATGGTGTGCAACAGTCGAAATCAGTAGTCAGAGGTACCTCACCTCCTCTCCACCAAATGAATCAATACGTAACTGACCTCCAAAGACCTGAAAATTTGTAGGAGATAGTATATTTGCGCTAATGTATCTCTGGGATTACACCAACTAACTCTATGTTGCATATCCAACGGGGACCTCTGGGAACGAGGGAAAATCCACCCCTCTCCTTGATAGGACAGTAATGAAATAGATGTCCTCCTCAGTGGGTGCATACCACTGGTTAGGACCAACCCAGAAATCCTGTTGGTGGGCATTCCACCTGTGGATAAGCTATCACAAAAACCACCATGGCCCTTTTGGGATGTAGCCTCCTCATAGAACTTGAGGAGGCCTATCTCCCTTAGCAGTGCCTGGGTGGCTACTGTAATAGGGTGAGGGTAAATATATCTCTCCCTCTCTCGTGCCTCTCATAGGCGAACCATGTTATACTGGTCTGCCTATTGTTGTTGTTGTTCCCTCTCTTATCTCCTTTGATGTCGTTGAATGATTGACATATTAAATAAAAAAATATTATTAAACGAGACATGTATTTAGGAATATATATATAAATTTTTTTGAAAAAACAAAACAAAAAAATAGTCGGTGTGCCACAAAAAACAGGCATACACCGGTAACGGTGCGTCTTTTTTTGTCGCGCACCGGAGGCAGTGCACTTGGAAATTTTCAGCGCACCGCCCTCTTGGCATTGTTACAAGGTCAACGGTGCGATGGTATAACAGACCACACCATTGACTATGTACCAGTGTCAGGAGGGTGGTTTGAAAAAACTATGTGCCCCGGGGCGTGTACTTTAGGAAGCACACCGCCCTCCTGACATCACTACATAGTCAATGGTGTGGTCGTTTACATGATTGCAACATTGACTATGTCTAGTACGAGAGGACGGTGCACTGACAAAAATACTCGCCCTGGGGTGGATATTTCCGTCAACACACCACATTCCCACAATTCGACATGGTCAATGGTGCGGCCAGGTAACCGACTGCACCACAATTTTTTAATTTTAAAAAAGCATGGTCCATCGTTTCAGTACCGCCCTGGAACCGGTGCGGATACCATTAGCACTGGTCACAGTGCGGCCTGTAAATTTACAGGTAGCACCGCGAACCGATGCGAGTTGAAAAACTCGAGCATATCACGCGGGAAAGAAAAAAAAATTAAATAAGGTGAATTTTAAGTTATTTTAGAAAAATAATTCGCTAAAAGGTTTAATTATGGAAAAAAAAGTAAAATACCTGTACATTTAGCCATTGAGGAGGCATATTGGCTGTAGAATTTGCAAAACTAAATTTTCCCACCGTTTTGCAAAATTCGAAATGGAGATGGTGAGCAATGGACAACAGCAATGCGTGCAATGGGAGCACTGATGGCAGGGCACCTCACACAAGGTAAATTTGCACCAGTTCTTGAGAGCTCTGGAGCACTGAAAAGTGAAAAATGTGGATTTTTGGCCATAATTTTTTTTTTATTTAACACTATTTCGATGTGTGGGTTTTATTTACAACCGCACTAGGTTGTTTCAGTTTTTGCACGAGGTTTTAGGACACACCAGTGTTGAATCTTTGTAGAGGACCGGTGCGCTACAGTAATGAGATGCACCGGGCAGGTTTGTATCGAGCACACAGTGTCCCGGTGTGCCAATTTTTTTTACGCACCGGTGCTTTCTCTAGTGGAACGCACAGGTGCGGTTTAGGATGAGAAACGCACCGGAAAAGAAAAGAAAAAAAGCCACAAAAACCTCCACCCGCCAACCTCCTCTAGTAACCTCTGCTACAAATGGATGTCTGGGCTATTTTTATAATGGGTTCCTCAAAAACATCCGCTAGAGGGTCTTTTCCTTGTAGTGTTAATATTTTTTAATGTTATGTAATCGAGGCACATTCCCTAAATCCCATCCTTATATGGTACAATTATAATGGGTTATCCACAAGGTGAGGTACTTCAGGTCAAATCAAACCCTGCTCCAATAGCTATTGCAACTAATTTGCTTCATTTTCTTCTAGAATGGATTGTCTATACAACCCAATGTTTGGCAATGGAAAATTTGGAAATAATTTGATTTCATGCTCCACTTCTCTCTCAGGTGATATCCCTTTGGGCTCCTAAAACACTCCCTTGTATTCATATAAAAATACTTATAAATTTTGTCTATGTTCTCTATCATACCCCTCTAGGGATGCCTTAACCCCAATGGATTCCTCGCTAGATTGATTTTATCTTAAGAAAAGTAAAACATACTTTTTATTGGAACTAATCAACTTATTGTCTTGGTTGGCTCTCATCGGCGAAATATTGGATTGTTTTTTGTGCACATTGATAATGAAGGATTTCCCATATTTGATGAGGTGGTAATAGTTGTCTCTTTACATAAATATTTCATCCCTCATATACACGTAAGGATTCCCAAACAACTCCACATACCTAAAATGGTACTACATCCAATTCTACTTCTTCAATATAATCAACTCTTATAACGAATTGTATTCTACATTTTTTTGTTACCTTGATCTCTACATCCTTATTTACCCATCCCAATGGATATGGGCTAGGATGATCTTGAACCTCCAATCCAAGTTTTTTTTACTAGATCCACTACTTTGATATTATCCTAAGAACTTGAGTCGAATGGGGAATCTAACTTGGTCTTCTTGACTTGGATTTAAATATGGAAGTGTTTGGTCACTTCCTTCTCTTCTTGGTGATGAAGGCTACTAATATCCACCACCTTTTGATTTGATGTGTAAACAATTTTAGTATCCACTTCATAGTTGATTTCCATCGATTGTTAGAATCTATGGCCAAAAAATAATTTTTCTTCACATCCTTCTTGTAGTTCTTCGAATTCAATTCTAAATGTAGTTTCCAACCCTTCTCCTTAGTATGCCATCAATGTTATAGTGGTAACAATGATTTTTAAGATCCTCACGCTGATGTGTAGGGATATTATATTCTTATATTTCCCCCTTTCCATTTATTCTTCCCCTCTTAGTTCTCTTTCTATTTTGAACCACTTGACTACCCTTTCTTTTGGCCTATGCTTTCTAGGTCCTATTCTTATACACATGCCTTATCCACAATTATTGAATTCAAAAACATCACTTTCCTTTGTAGATGTTTTTGTAGTACCTCGAGATACTTGAGGAGTACATATGGTTTTTAAGGAGAGATACCCACCATGATGGCCATCTTCCTTAACACAATGATGTACTCCTGTGCAATTTTCCCCTATCTCTACCTAAAGTAGTTCCATCAAATCAATTGGTCTTCTACATACTTGATAGGGTATAATTAGAGATTTATAAAGGTTTTTAAGTCCTCCCACTTAGTTACTAGGAGATCATCCTCTATCCCAAGTGTATTTATATGGATTTCCTAGCAGGTCAGGGTATGTCCCTCTAACTTCAATCTATCAAATGATATTTTATGTTTCTCATCTACAGTGTGAATGCTAAAATACACTTATAATTGTTGCAACCAAGTATTCAATTTTAAGGGATCGATATCACCTTAATATTACTTGATGTTGACCTTCGCTTTAATCCTGTATAGGGACTATGAATGGGTGATGACACTCAAACTCATATGCTCTTTTTCGGGTTCTTTACTTGACTCCTTTTATGGATCTTCATGATCCCCCAATTTCCCCTCTGAGTTAGAACCTCCATCTTCTCTTAATCCAATCTTGTTTGCTAGAGTT